>JAWWTY010000160.1:27564796-27608876 GCA_035222235.1 Margarornis squamiger
TCACGGTGGTGCCCTCAGAGCCCTCACGGTGCTGCCCTCAGAGCCCTCACGGTGCTGCCCTCACGGTGGTGCCCTCAGAGCCCTCACGGAGCCCTCACGGTGCCCTCACGGTGGTGCCCTCAGAGCCCTCACGGTGCTGCCCTCAGAGCCCTCACGGTGCTGCCCTCACGGTGGTGCCCTCACGGTGCTGCCCTCACGGTGCTGCCCTCAGAGCCCTCACGGTGCTGCCCTCACGGTGGTGCCCTCAGAGCCCTCACGGTGCTGCCCTCACGGTGCTGCCCTCACTGAGCCCCCACGGAGCCCTGCGGGCCGTTGGGCCGCGCGCGAGGCGGGTCCGTTGGGCCGGCCGCGCGCGGGGCGGGGCTGAGGGCTCGGCCCGCCCCGGCCCGGCCGGGATACAAACCCGGGATACAAACCGGGGTATTAAACCTGCCTCGCAATGCCAAGGGTTTCTCACACACGTGCGGAATTACTGTGTGGAAACAGTTCGCGTGTGCTCTTCCATAGGGCATATCCCGAGCGGGCAGGGAGCCGCGGGGACCAGCCAGTCCCGCTGCCCCGGGGACGGAGGCCGTGCCTGGTGTGGTGTCAGCACCGTGCTCCTACCGAGCCACGGCATTCCAGGAAGGGGGATGCCGAAATCATTGACCTTCAATCCACGGCTACCCCTCTTTACCGACACCTCGGTGATTTAAAAAGGAGTGCGGTGTCTGTAACTTCTCAACTACGTGTCTTTAAAAAAATTAAATGCCAACCATTAATAATGCTAAAATTAAAAAAAACCCAAACAAACAAACAAACCAAACCAAACAAAAAACCACCACCACCACCACCAAAAAAACAAAACCAAAACCCAACCAACCAAACACACACACACAAAAACCCCAAACAACAACAACAACAACAAACACACCCCAAGAAACAAACAAACAAAACCCAACCCCAAATATATTAACTGTATAAACACTTAGCATCAGTCTCAGGACATTGTGAGGAAGGGAACAGGGAACTACAGATATTCCCCTTGGCTGTCGGAGATTTTTAGGAAGAGTTTAAGGTGCTTGGCTTTCAGTTCCTTTACGTTAAAAGGAGAAATCCATGTAATTCCTTCTCAGTGGAAAGTTAAATTTCTTTCTGGCTGATTTTGAGCTATTAGTAATAGTTGGAATGACAAACAATGAGTAGACATGCATCAAGACAGTTATGAAGACAGCAATGAGTAATTTAAAACCCAATAGGTTATATCAACCTGTGCTACCTGCATACTTACAACAGCAGGAGTCTCCAACAGCAGAATTTAAGCAAGCCCACTTTTAATTTGGTTCAGGTAATGTTAGGACTGTGAATTGAAAGGAAGTACTTTAGTCTAATTAAATGGTTTTTTTCCCCAAAATCTCTTCTGAGCCCAAAGGCCCTTTCTCTTTAACACTCTCTTCAGATACATTCTCTTTCACTGACTATGTGTGCCCAGTTCCTACCATTCACATGGACATTGATCCAGGAATCAGTAAATTTATAGTAAACAGTGTTAATGTTCTATTTGAAGATTTATAGACATTGGAAAGGTAGAAATAAAAAACAGCATCAGGTTTTGTAATCCAGTAATCATAACAAAAACCCTACTTTTCCATGTGCCAACATTACAATATGCTATAAAGTCAAAGAAATTGCACATGAAGTATCAGTAGCATTATGTGAAAATGGATCTTTATGAACTTATTGTGTTCATAATCTGCTACAAAGAGCAACAGGAGAGTCTGCCTTTTCTACCTTTTTTTGTTTGTTTATGATATATGGCACAGTTTCTTAGTGTGGCCCTGCAGCTGCAAAACCCTGTGCTTCTAGGCAAAACCCTTAAAATACAGATTTGATCCAGCACACGTTATATATCTTTGGTACATTTCCCCTTACAGGGAAACTTGGAAGTGACTGTAGCCACTGTAAAACTCTGGCCAAATAAAAGAGCAAATAACCTTAAATAACTTTAAAAATAGAAAACCAATCAAATACAACTTATTTCCTTATGCTTTCCAGAAGGAAGGGTTTTCCTCCAGATCCAATAATGAGTTTTCATTTCCTTCAGTTCCACAACAGTCTCAAGTCCTGAAGGGGTAATCACCAATTTGCTTCCATTTAGTGTTTATGTTGCTACTGCGGGCAATAAATTTAAAACAAAATGTGAAGCATTGCATTTCCACCTATGGTCATACTTTCCTTTACACTCCAGTGAGGAACTCCCACACTGTAACACTCCACACATAAAAATCTCCAGTTAATTGCCAGCTGTTCAAAGCCAGGAAGAACTTAAACCACTGCCAAGTTTCACAGCCTATATATCTTACGAGCAGAATTCTGGGTTTCAGTCATCCATCAGGGATCCTGTGACTGGTCTTTAAACAGAATAGGAGTGAGGGAATGACACAGACAGACAGATCTGTTGTAAAAGCTCTAATCATGTGAGAATTTATTTCCTACCTTACGAGATATCTGCATATTCATGTCTGAGAAGAATCTTGGTTGAGGAATTAATCTTGTAGGGTGTAGTAAAGCATGACTAAAGCACTTCTGGTGGGTAGATTATGTAGCGCAACTTCTCCAAGTATAGATTCTCTGATGTCCAACAAAATCTGAGCTCATGCTGTAGCTTTTCCTGAAATTATAGTATTAAGAACATATCTTCCTCTATTCACACCCTTTCTTGCACAAGCTTAATGAAGAATACATTTCTTGATGCCTCTTCCTGTCTGTCAAAATTGACTACAATTAATAAACTGAAACACAAATATAGAGAAGACGAGTGTGTAAGCCTGGCTTCTTTGGGAGACCAGTGAAAACCAAAACAAAAATGCCCCTGTGTTCATTTCCCAAAACATGCAGCTCAAAAGGCAGTTTGCTTGTGCAAGTTGGTTTTGCTGCAGGCCTCTATGCCAAGTACTAAGCTTGAATAGTATAGATAATTCACATGGTTAAATCCAAGATCCAAAACCTATTGCACTATGTGTGTGTACATACATATATTGCGTGAAACCATGTATATTGTTCTGGTCTCACAATGCAGAAATACATGAAAGAACATTGTTCAGACTTTGGAGGCAAAACCACGCCAGCTTCAAAGAAAAGAAGCATGGAAAGCTGCAGCTTCATTAAGAGAATATTTTAGAGTGAGAAAGACTGGAAGTTACACTTAAACTGTATTACAACATTTGACAAAAATGGCCATGTTTAAGTAGCAATTGTTACGTATGAACTATTCCCAGTGAGTAAGGGGAAACATGCATTATTATCCTTACTAAAGGCTTTTCTAATATCTAATCTGAATATTCTCTGGTGCAACTTAAGGCCATTTCCTCTTGTCTTGAGACATGGCAGTGAAATATCACTCATCTGTGCTATTTTAGTGTATATGTAGTTCACTCTGAAAAATGCATATAAATCTGAAGCAAAAAAACCCCACAGAGCAAGCAACAGGAAAGCAAAGTAAAAGTTCTGACAGCTGCCTTCACATATGATAGGAACTGAACACACTGCTGCTGGCACACAAGCGAGCAAGCTGGTCTGCTCACAGGGAGTCATGTCAAAACAGGGCAGAAAACACCAGCTGACCTGAGGCTACTGTTTTCTGCCTTGGCCCCCCCCTTTTAAGAAAGCAGACCTTTTCATCCTCAGACTGGGGAGCACGTACCAGCATCACATCATCCTGGTGAAGTCGCCTGCAACTTGGGATATGCAGCAAGAGAAGAAACTGGGTGCCAGCTTGGTCCAAAGCCACTGCCCTGGCCTGGGCTAGCTGGAGGGGTTCTGAGACCACCGTGAAGTAAAATGGGGGTGTGGGTGGGATAGGAGATAGCTCAAGATGCTCTCAGCCCTACCGAGAAGGACCTGGGTGTGTGGGTGGATGAGAGGCTGGACACAATTAGCAATGTGTTGTGGCAGCCCAGAAAGCCAGCTGTGTCCTGGGTGACATCCAGAGCACCAAGGGCAGCAGGGTGAGAGAGGGCAACCTGCCCCTGCACTCTGCTCTGGTGAGATCCCACCTGGAGTGCTGCATCTAGCACAGGATTCCCAGAACACAAAGAATGTGAACCTGTTGGGGTGAGTCCAGAGCAGGCCACGAGGTTGATCAGAGCACCTCTCCTGCGAGGAAAGGCTAAGAGAATGGGGTTGTTCAGCCTGGAAAAGAGAAGGCTTCGAGGTGACCTCATTGCAGCTTTCCAGTACCTGAAGTGAACTTAGAGGAAAGACTTGCCCTGTAGGACAAGACTATTTACAAGAGCATGTAGGGATAGGAAAAGGGGTAGTGGGTTCAGACTGAAAGAGAGTAGGTTTAGATTAGATATTAGGAAAAAATTCTTTACTGTGAGGGCAGTGAGGCACTGGGACAGGGCGCCCATCCCAGGAGGTGTCCCAGGCCAGGCTGGACAGTGCCTGAGCAACCCTGTCTAGTGGAAGGTGTCCCTGAGGATTGGGACTGGATAAGCTTTTAGGGCCCCCTGCCAGCCCAGGCCATTCTATGATTATTGAGACTATAAAACCAGCAAATGAATCAAACCCACGCTGAGTAAACACGAACTTGGAAGGGGGGGGAAGTGTTGTGAGAACGGCTCGTACCTTTCAGAGCAGCCGACCGGGGTCACCGTCCCTTCGGAGGGCGCAGGCAGCGCAGCCGTGCCGGAGGCAGTGCCTGCCCTCGGGGTGCCGCCTTACCCGCGGGCAGAGCCGCCCGTGCGGTGCCCCGGGGATGGGGATGGTGACGGGGATGTCACCGCAGGGACACACGGGCTGCGGGCCCGCCGCAGGTACCGCGGGATGGCAGCGGGACCCCCGCGGGGAGCCGGGCGAGGCAGCGCGATTGAACACCGGCTTTTAAAGAACCCGCGCTGTCAGCAGGGCAAACTCACCGCCTGTTCAGCGCAGCGAGCTCAGCTCAAACCAGGGCTCCCCGGGATGGCCTTCCGCTGCTCTGCTCACGCGTTCTGGCAGAGTAACTGTGCTTGCACATTTGCCTCAAAAGAGTAACTTTTGTATTTCCTAGCAAAGCAAAATGCCACTGTTTTTTATAGTAAAGGTGTAGGATATTTTGCTGCTTATGCTAATACATCTCCAGCACTGTTTTCCAAGTGGTACGGTGTTCCAGACATGTAAGAGCTGACCTAATGCTTAGGGCTCATACACCCTATGTTCCCTATACCTGGCATAGGATTTACTTGTGTTTGTGTCAGTTTCAGGTTCGAGCAGCTCCCAATGAACATCATCATTGGCAAACGCCATGGAAGAGGCCAAGGCTGAAGATGTCCAGGGTATTCTATGACTGAATGTGCGAGGGTGTTTATACACAGCCAGGCGGGAGTCTCTGTGCTGCTTTAAGGACTCAATGCTGGCATCTATGTTTAGTGGACGCTTTCCTCTTAAAGTGGACGAATCAGGTAAATACATTGAAGCTGTAAATATGACATTCTGACCAGGGAGCTCTGTGGCAAAAACATCCCTGCCCCAGTCCAAACCGTGGCTTTGGAATGTACTTCTTCAGTAAGAGTATGAAAATAGATGAAGTTGGCAGAGTATTTGGCATTTAACTTGGATCCTATTTGTGAACCCTTATATTCTCCAGAGGCATCTCATTCTCTCTGTTCATTACATAAGGAGACTTGTGTCTAATCTTTGTTTCAGAATAATTCATTACCCAGTAAGGATTGCATTTTTAACCACCATGGCTTGATATGAAAGCTTGAATAAAACTATTCATGGGTCAAATTTCACACTTGTTTGTAACTTGGAAATCCTGCCTAAGTATGTCCAGTTTAAAGATAGGATGGCTGAAGAATAGTAGTTCCTTGTTGTACACTTTGGATTGTTCAAAATATCTGAAATATTTAACATTTGCATGGGCAAGACTTTGCTACCGCCTTTGACAGCTACAGTGAACAGCCCTGGGTGCTTTCTGTAGGGTCCTTGAGCCCAGCAGACAAAGGAGAGAAAAAGGAACAAAAAAATACAGTAAAACTTGAGCAATATTCAAGAAAGGTTTGACTAGCTGGGTACCAAAGCTGATGCTACTTTTAACTCTTTTAAATGGTCTCGATCCAAAATTGAAAAGATCCTTGCGATGGTGAGTCAAGACGTACCTGCAGTTAGAATTAGAAATGCATCTAGAATTAGATTTTAGCATCTTAATCAGAGTGCAGTACAGATGAGGCTGTATGTTGACGTGGTCCTATGCAGACGAGTGATTTCACTGAAACTCCAAAGAAATGTTTTCTGCACTAAGAATTTTATCTTCAATTAACAAATATTCCTGGGAAACAAATACAGTTTTAGAAGAATAGAGACAGTATACTTACTCCTCTTAAGTAAAACTAGTGCAGAAGTTTCATATAAAAGGCTTTACTTGATGATTTGGTAGAATGTGACAGGTTTGTCTTCACTTGCTGGAAGCAGTATTTCAAATAACTTTATGTTTTCAGGAGCATGTCTAATTGATCAAGATGGAAGCCTGCTTAAATATCTTTTGGATTATCTTCATGGAGAAGTTTGGATTCCCGGAGATGAACAAATTCGAGTTGCACTGCAGGAAGAAGCAGATTATTTTGGAATTCCTTATCCATACAGTCTGTCTGACTGTTTGGCCAATGAAATGGAGACATATTCTTCAAGGTCAAACATAGAACTTAAAAAGGTCTTAACATTTTTATATTGTTGAATTTGTACTCTCTAATCTGCACCATTTATTAGCACCAGAAACTAAAACTATAGTAGGTGCAAGTTAGTACTTCTTAATCACCACACTGAATCATGAGTAAATTTAGAATTTTAGGTTAAAAAAATCCTGGAGTTGATAATGCAGTCAGAGTGACTAAGGATATCAGCTATTCCCATCATTGCAATACAGCAACAGTTTAAATTTGACTCTTGTTTTACATGCAAGTCTGATGTAAAACTTACATAGTAGGAATGACATTGTTTAGCTCCCTATTTGGTTTCAAATTTTACTTAAGATTAGATTTGATCCCTTCAAGATATTTGGGTTGGGTTTTTTTTCAGTTTCACAAATGCATCCTAAAACTCAAAAGACAAAATGTACTTTGATGTTTGTTTTAGAACAAGAAAGGAGAAAAGAAAATGACTACATTATTTAAAATCCTAAGGTTTGTCAGTTTTAGAGTAGTGTAACTTAAAAGTGGATTCTAATTAATGAATTGGAAATTAATTGATATTACTAGGTCTGGCTGTATTAGTCCTGACAGTCATCTGTGTTCTCTTAGTAAGGTATGTATTTCACATTCTTCCTTACTCATTTCCTTTGGAAAAGCACAAAACATTTCCAGGCCTTTCAGTTTCCCTTCATATTAAGGAGTTGCCATGCCTTTTTCTGTTGCCTTTCTGTGAACTTCTCTTAGTTTCACAACAGTCTCTGCTAAACATCAGATAAGAAATACTGGAGACATTATAGAAAAACATCCTTGATATACTTAAAAGAGCTTACTGGTACAGTTAAGAAAACTTAAATATGAAAGTTTATTCAACTAAAAATATTATATTCATATTACTATTCTGTATTTCTTATGTTTTTTTTCCAGGCTTTGTTAGATGTCTGTGATTCTTATGATTTAGTTTGTACTAAGCCTACAGTGTGGGTCCTGCACTATCTCAACACATCTGGAGCAAGCTGTGAAAGTAAAATTATTGATGTGTATGCCACAAGAGCTGATGGGACTGATGCAATTCATAAGGCACTAGGAACAAAAATTCTTAGTAAAAGCATGTACAAAAGGTAAGGTGACCATCAAACACATGAAAGAATTATGAAGTGAGAATAAATACATAATATAATTATGCCTAAATATTATCAAATTTAGCATAATGTAGCATTATTGTACTATAAATCTGTGGAAGGAATCAAATTCTTCCCAGGTCCAAAAAGAGCTGGCTAATAGAATAGTCACATTAAACAAACAAACAAGATAAAAACTTGGAGTACAAGAATTTGAGAAGGTCCACGCAAGGTGGTTAGTATATAGTTGCTGAAAGTTATCATTATGTTTGACTTGTTATTTTTAAAATGACTCAACAATTTAAAATTATTTTCTAATATTTACACTAAATACAGGGAATAAATGCCCATAAATACTTAGAGAAATATTTGCAAAGTTGGTAATGATTCATGCAATTGTATTTTGCAGTCTTCTCAGACAGCTGAACACTGAGAACTAAAGGTGGTTTTAATTCTATAAAGAACATGTACATCTCCACTACACTATTAATATATTTTTATGGCAGTAATTTGAAGTTATTGGTAGACCTGTACTTGTGACTGGAAGCAATTTGCCTTTCTTTTAGCCCCACAGTACAGTGTCAGAAGTGCACTTCACTGTGTATCCCTTGAGTCAGATAGAGCTTTTGATGTTTCATAATCATTAAGATCCATATTTTCCCAAATTTAGGCTGGGAACATTAATATTTATTCTAAGAGTATTTGGAAACATAGTATATCAGGTATCTGTCCTCCTACTGCATTTTCCCTTTGAATAAATGATTGAGATCTAGAAGAATTGATTTAACTTCATTAATTCTGTAATTATTATTTTACGAACACCTATTCTTTCATGAATATCCATTTTTAGCAATAGGTATTCATGGGAGGATAAGAACCTCTTATTCAAATAACATTTTTCTTTTCTACTTTATAAACATTTACTGCTAAGTCCTTTTAGTTAGGATTTGGTAAAAAGAATTATACATTTCACCAGTGTTTTTAAGGACTCAGCTAAATTTATCACATAACTGTTACCTTTAAAACAGTATCTCTAGAGAAGCTGGAAATAATGTCCAATACATCTGGAGCTATTACTCAGTAGCTGAACTGACAAAGATGATGGATACTTTCGATACCTGGGAAGGGAGAGGTAGAGTATGCATTTTTTATTCCAGTAGTACTACTTTTTAACAGAAAAATAAGAAAAATATTTGCCAATTAACTATAACAAAAACTGCATAAACTTTCACTTGTAACATAAAATAGCCCATAGTAGTGGCTATTTGGGAGGAAAAAAAGCGTTTTAAGGGATGTTCCAAGCAGGAGACGTGAGTTGACATGTATGAAGAAGCAGACTGGCTGCAAGCAAAGCTCATGTCAGCAGTTTCAAAGCTGAAATTCTACATAATAAAATACACGTATTCACTTGATCAGGTGTCTACACACATGATGCTGGCTGTGTTCTCTCAGCTCATCAGTGCAATGTTGCTTTGAAATGCAGGTGTCAGCTACTGGAGAGTGCCCCAGGAGCTGATTGAATGCTGGACTCTTGAAGAATGCCCTCGGAAAGACACTTTGCATCATATGCCACCAGTTTACAAAAGGTATGCCGATTTACATAGGTCGCTTTAAATTAAGCACAAATACAGTGCAATCTTTTTTTTCCCCTCCATGATTTCAGGTTCCTTAAATAGCTGTGCATGTTGAGTTTTCTCTGGTTTTTTATTTACATTTTAATGAAATGTCTAAAAATCAGAGAGCTTGATTGCAGAACTGAGTGTGCTAGAAACAAATTACCTTTATTTTGGAAGTCTCAGTGGCCTGGCAAGGAGTAATTTCAAAAAGTGGAAAGCAATATTAGTTAAATAGACTGCTAAACCAGAAATTTATCTGAAAACTTTTTAAAAGATTAACTGATTTTCCCATATATGAGGTGCCTTCTTTTTAGAAGGAATTTCTAGAATTTCTTCTCTGCAGTTTTAGGGTGATGATACTTTTGACTACACCTCCATTCTCAATACATTATCTAAAAGCAGCCCCTTGCAGGTGTTGCTACACAGTTACCTGAGCCATCCTACAGCTACTCTGCTGCTACAGTTTTTAATGTGTCCTCTTCCACAGGTAGAAGAGATTGATGGTTATATTCACAGAAAGGCAAGCCTGACTGTAGTGCTGAACTGTTTGGAACCGCAAATGATATTGTAACAAGCAAAAATTAAAATAACTTCCTATTTGTGGATGGCTGTCACAGACTGTCTGTTTTGTAATAATGTTATAAAAAGATTATTAAATAAATGAACTATATACATAAAGTTCTTTGTTTTACAGGCAATTAATTGAGTATACTGAAGAGGAAGACTGTTTGCCATCTAAAGTGGGTCCCAAGCCAATCAGATTCTCAGGTCCCTCAACAAGTACCGGCATCAAAGTCAAGAACTCAGCTTCGCTAGAGGGAGCTGCTTGCAATGCTTCACGTTCTGCAGCAACTCTTAAACGACCCAGCAGTGAAAGTGTGACAGTGCACCAATAAGCTTCTGAAACCATACCCACAACATGCACATCAGTGCCCAGCAATTCCCAGGCACCCTGTGGAAGGCAGAGTGCTGGCAACGGGACAGCAAGCCAAATGACATTCAAGGCTGCAGGGACTGAGAAGCCTGGAAACAACCATGTGGTGAAGCTGAAACAAACCCCTTTTTCTTGTGACACCATCTCAGCCACCTTCTTCTGTATCCAGTAAAACCAGTAACAGGACAGTGCTGCTGGTGAAGTTCCCACTACTTCTGTGGTACTGAACAAGAAAGAACCAGCTGTATTAGCAGAAAATATTACACTGAAGAGTGATAAAGTGGATGGATAATGTTTGACTTGGCCTGATAGACTGGATAGCTTTGCATCATCTGGTCAAAGAAGAGATCATCATCTCATGTGGTCATTTTTTCAAAGATTAGGTAGAAAATTGTGATGAAGAAGTTCATGAAAAGCATAGGAAGAAATTGCTTTAAGTGAACACTGAAGTGTGTTTTCTCCTCTAAGTATTTTTTAGATGTGGGAGAGGAAGAAAAATGGATTAAAAAAACCCCTCAAACATGGAACATGTCCAGTTTAATGTTTCAGTATCTCACATTTGTATTTCTGTTGGGCTATACATTAAAGGGAGTACTTGCACAGCACAGAAGACCTCTTTATCAACTTTAACTACAGTTAACATTACCTAGAGTTAACTTTAATCTGTACCTTTAAGGTGGGGAGAAAATAGAAGCAAGTAGCTTCTGTTAGATACAAGCTTGCTGCGAGTGTGCAACATAGTACAGTGATGACTCCAGGAGTTAAATGCACTTACTGGTACTTCTGGCGAGAGTAAATCACCATTTTTGTTATTTAGAGCAATGAAAGTGACCACCTTTGCTTGTACTCAGTGAGGAAATTCAGAAGTACAGGATGGGAAGAAGCATGCCTTGGGGACAACCTCAGCTTCTGTGCAGCAAAGGACAGAAAGTGAGGCTGGAGGTGCCCTGGAGACATTCTCATACCAGGGCAAATGTTGGTGAATGGTACTGAAATGAAGAGCTGCTGTATGTTGCTATCAGCAAAGGAAAGGTGAATTTGGATCACTGATTTTAAAGAGCCCTTTTAGTTGTTGAAATTAGTGAACAAAACCTGGCTTTGTTTTGTACCCTTGCTTACAGTGGGGCGCTGGGGTTTTTTGTTGTTTTATGACTGCTTTTGCAGCACAGTAAATACAGCTGTCTCTAAACACTGAGAGCATTGCCAAAATGCAACATTCTTAACATTCCTGAGACTATTAGAATTACAGAAGGGTGCTTTAAGTGTTTTATTTTCTAGATAATTTAGAAGCCATCACATTTTCAGGCTTTTCTCCTAACCAGAAGGAATTGCAACATCATTTGCAAAAGTAAAAAACCCAATTTCTCATGTACTAACACATTTTTAAGGAGACACTTTTCCATGAACAGTAGCCATTGTAAAGGTGTGCAGTACTGTTATTCTCTGCTATTGGTGTCTATATGGAAGACCAGCTGACCTTCAGAATTTTTAAGCTAGAGGTTTTTCTTAATAAACCTGAAGGTCAACAATACCAAGGCTCTTCCTCCCTCAACAAAAAAAGTTTCCCTGAACAAAGCAAAAATTATGAAAATATACTAACAATGCAATCTACTATTCTTTGAACATGCAATTTATCATTGAGACTTAGTTTGCGAAATTTGTTTGTCATAATAATCTGGTTGAAAAGCAGTTTTTAGTACTTACCTTCTGTGAGACTTTCATTTCACTATTTATTCAATAGCTGAGCACTTTACCATGCACCTTCAAATCTTTTTACAAAGCTTCCTAAAGCTGATTTCTTTCCTCTTCAACTTTTGATAAATTTAGAAAGCTTCTATAAACACGGAATCACAGAATATCATTTAGGTCAGAGAAGACTCTTGAGATCACCGAGTCCAACTGTCACTAAAGCTCACAAAGTACAGAATTTTGCATGCATGCAATAAAACAGATTTGAGAGCAATCCTACAGGACTTTCTGAGTTTGCACTACCTCAGTGTTTAATTATTCTGGTAGTACAGTATTTTTTGAGTAACATTCATGTCATTTGCATTACAGTGGCTTTAGTGAGTCTTCCCTTTGTCCTGGACATACTAGCTTGTGGTTAAAACTAAAAAAAAACCAAAAAAACCGAGGGAAAAAGAACTGCCTTGAATTTCAATGGATGAAACAGGGAGGTGGCTGTGGTAGAGAGGTAAAGAAAGATCAATTATCTTTTGAGGGACTTAATTTTATTTATTTTTAATTGGATGAGGTGCAGACATGGCCTTTTAACTGAGTAGGCACTTCCAGCATGCTTTTTTGTATCATAGAATCTTGTTAAGTTTCTCTTAACTGATGGACTGATATTGAAGAGTTTTATGATACATGAATAGCATTTACCTTCATGGTGACTTTCACCGGAATAGCTTTGCTCTTATCTACCCAAAGCCTTTTAAAATGTGGAAATAGAATTTCATCTTCTCTGGAAAGCCAATCGTTGAAAACAAATGAAACCAGATAAAGGACAGTGATCCCTTACCCTGGCTAACAGAATGTTTTTTAAGCCTTGGGACAAGGAGCAGAAATTCTGTAAGTCTGAGTTTCCTGCAGGTTGAAATTTCCTCAAAACTCTATGTTCTCAAGTTTTTTGAAAGTCTGCCAACTGCAGACGTTCATTGATATTTCACTTAACACTTCACTTGTCTAACTCAAGTAAGGAAGTACCAGCTGAAACTGCATCTGCATGGATGAACTGTGACACACACAGTGCATGAACTGGGTAGTGTAACTGGGGAAACTGCTAAAGGTCAGCTACAGTTTTAGAGCTGGCACTAGATGTATTGTCAAGATAATGCTCAGAAAAGACCACGTTCAGGAAGTTACCCCAATTCAGTAATCTATATCTGCACTGAAAAGGCTGACATGTGTATGTATCCCCACTATAGTCTGATGCAAGGAATTTTTTTCTCACAAATGCTGTCAATTTTCCAGTTGTTTAGTTCTCACTTTCGCACTATGGTCTTTCCAAACCATCAATCATATGGCATCATATGGATTAAGGAGACAAGAAAATTATTATTCCAAGATAGATGTCTAGAAAATTACTCCTCTGTGATTACACATGCAAAGGGCCAATTATCACCAAGATGTATTCAAAGAGATGTAATTCTACCTGTATGTTTTGGAGTATGGAGAACTCATTTGTACTTGATATAAGCATTATTTCATGTGATAGGCATATGTTATCACTGATACTCACGGAAAGTTTCCATCAGGCTTGTTTTTAGGTGAAGAGTCACAGAAATACTAAAGCTAAACCATTTTTCTTTCAGAATGTTCCAGTTATTTCCCTACCAGCTCTTTCAGAGCAGAAACACATTCTTTTAAACTGGATTACATTAAATTGCTTAGATAATAAACATTATGTAGTTCAAATCTTACTGTGGCTAATAAAGAAATCCTAACATTACCCAGGAGTAAGCAGATTTGTTCTGTTTATTTCTTTGCAGTCCATGAAGGACAGGTTCTCACACAATTAAAATCAGGAGGCCAGTTATGCCATCAAAAACTGGGGAGTGAACCTGTCTGTCCCTCAGCTGCAGTTACAGAATTAAAAAGTGGTTAGAAGTAAAACCCTGTATAAAGCCCCACAAAAAACTGGATTTAATTTGGGCAGCAGCTTTTACTAAAAGCTGTTAAGCAGTAGAAACATGTAAAGCTGATGTGGCTGAACTTTGCTGCTTTCTGAGCTTTTGGGATCTATCTTCTTAAAGAATTGCCTTCTGGCCAAAAAACATCTGGCTGTTTATACCAGACTTGATCACACTTGGTCAAAAATTACTTAGCAAATTCACGGCATCACATGAGCAGCTGCGTAGTGTGCCCAGAGTCTGCATCAAGGATTTGGACCCTTTTCAAAGCTGCCCTTTTCCTTTCTCTCTGGTCCAACGCACATGAACATTGTGTACAGTTTGTTTCAGTGGTCTGTCATAATAAAATACCTGGATTGTCTCAAATTTCTGGCAAATTTCTCTTGTATCCTCATGTGGGTAACTGGCAGTGGTACTGGAACTTGAGCCCTCTGGATCCCATGGTGTCTCTGCTGCAGTCACAAGTATTTGAACAGGAAGGACATATCGACTGATGAAATCTTGATGCAGGCCAGTCACTTCATAGGGGAAGAGACTCATATTCACACAAGTTCCGACCTGGTGCTCCCCTACGACAACAGGGTCCCCAAGAGAGCTACAAGATCAATGTTTCCATTCCACAATAATTAGTTTCTCATTTGGGGTGACATTTTCAAGCACATTAAGTGACCTTTTTTTTTAAACTTTTTTTTCCCCAAACATGGCTGACTAATACAGGTCTTCCAAACAGCTTGACTGTATTGTTAGCTTCTTAGTTTTCCAACTGTGTATTTGGATCTTTATTTTGCTGGGTTCTGCCCTTCCTCTGCGTTTAAATCTTACACAGAAGATAAACAGATCCAGCCTCCTTTAAAATACTGACCTTCAAGGTGTGTTTCCACTTCTCACACAGCACACAAAGTGCCGTGGGAATTCCATGTTGGTGTTTGATTGATGTCAAACAGCTGTACTGGCTTGGCAAATTGACGACACTTTTTAAGAGAGAGGACTGGCCTGAAAGTCAAGCCTTGCCCTGCCCTTAATTCCCTCCCTGACCTCTGTACAAGTTCCCTACATTAAAAGGAGTATCACACGTGGCTATCTCTGTAATGAGAAGATAAAAACAGAGCTCTGTTGAAGATGGGCCCAAGAGCATTTGATTACTCGCAACTACTGTGAACAATGAAACACTCCTAGAAACTGGCAGATGTCATTCCAAGCATACAGAGACACACCAAATGAAAGAAGAAGGGATACTGTTCTGACACAGCTACACTTCAAAGAACAGTCACATAATGTAGTTAACATGTGTATTGTGATAAACTTCCAAACACAACACAGATACCGGATAACTCTTGGTGTGCCAGCAATGCAGCATTCCCAGAACCAGCCCAACCAAAGCCCGGCAGCTCTCAGCAAAGAAAATGAGTTTGCATCATGAGAGAACTGCCACATCTCACCTGTTCCTCCTGGGTCTGTCACATTCTGAGGCACCAGCGCTCCAAAGGTTAGCTGGGACTGAAGAGCACAGCCCAGACCTGTTGTGCTGAGTTATGACTGATGTTACAGATTTTATTTATTTGCAGAAGGCTACTTGTGAGAAGCTGATTTAGGGAGTAAAACAACTTTCAATAATCCTGTCAAGTGCAGAAGCTATAGGGAAGGAATAGATGTCATTACAGGTAAGTTAGATTTTCACTTTTTTTAGGAAGGATTACTAGAAGAGACAAATAAATATGACAACTTACATAAGGACAATATAAGAAGATTCCTGTGTAATAACTGCATGGAATTTGTAATTACATCTCTTAGAGTGAGGTTACAGGTTAAACTGTAAGGCAGCAGTTAAATTTTGAAAAGCTACCTGTGTTTGATGGGTGTCCACAACAGAGATTCTCGAACTTCCATTCCATCTACTCAAAAACATTCGGTTTAGAAGTGTGATAGGTAATTCTACAGCAATTTTGTTTGCAGTACTAAGAAAACCAGTGTCTACTTATGCATGTTTATTTTTCTTTCACCACTTTTCTAGATGAAGATGAGCTATTTGCCTTTTAAAATCAGATTTTACCAATATTCATGTGTGGGACACTGTATACAGATATCAAGAGAAATAAAAATTAAGGAATGCACCTCACTCTACACTTGGAGATTATTTTAAGGGCCAGAGTCAATATTAAGGAACAGAGCAGTCAATGAACAGAAATCAGGCAGAGGAAGCTGGTAAAAAGCAATAGCAAACAACAACCTAGAAATACACTTTTAAAGATCCTCAAGTGTCCTCCTGCTCTTACTGAAACCTCAATGGAAGGTCAATCGTACCGACCCTTTCCACCTTTCTGATTCTGAGACTTAGGCCACCAGATCACTTGATGCCAGGGCTGGATTCTGACACCTTACTATGTTAAACAATAACTTACATTGCTCTCATGGCAAGGGTGTTTCATGCACTGTGGTGTAAGAATCTAGCTAAAACCCAAAAGCCTAGGCCAATCCAAACTCAGCTGAAAGCCTCCCACTGATACCAGCTGAAGTAAGCAAATACATTTGAAAAAGATACAAGGTTAGGCACTGCAAAGCAGCAAACACCAGGATATTTTACAAAGAAGATTTTAATTTTTTGGAAGAAACAGGTTTTCTGAAATACAGAATCAGAACATAAAGACTAAGTAATTTATTAGTCATAGCTCTCATTATGGACAGATGGTTCCTACAGCAAAAATATAGAAAAATAATTTGAATTCAAGTCTAGAAGACCTGCAGCTTTTCATATGCAAAAAATAAATCCAACTAGTCATAGAAAAGTGGTTGATAAGGATGGAGAACAGGGCTGTGCATCTGAATAGCCATTATTATATACATTCCAAACTTAAATGAGCATATTTCCTCAGCCTCATAAAAATAGTTTGTCCATGAAAAATACCAATATGTAATACATTTAATACAATTTATACTTGAATTTAAAGATCTCAGATTATGGAATAATAAGCTAAAATCAAATGAACTGCTTTTTCAACTCTTCTTGTATATAACAATTCTCTCTGTGTATATAGTGTGCATGCATGTATGTGTATACACGCACAGAAAGAAAGAGACCTATAGAGATTTGCTGAAAAATTCTACAAGATTATCTGATTTCATTGCAGACCACAGCATACAGACTTTATGGGATCCTTCTAACACAGGCTGTTCTACAACATAAGTGTTGACTGGTATAACCACATATCTACAAGAGGTTTTTGCTATTATGAATTTAATTATCAATTTCTGTTTCCAATCTAGATTTCATTTTTCTAAGAAGTAAATGCTGCTTTGGTAAGATTCTGTACTGTCATGACAAAATAAATGTGAAGATATTGGGGAAAGCCTTGAAAGTATGATTTAATTTTGGTAATTAATAAGTAATAAAGATACCAACAAGTTTTAAGCAGCAACAGATTTAAAAGACTATGTTCTGACTTATTTTCTTCACCAACAAGCATTTTGAGCAAGAAACTAAAATGAAAGGATTAAATTTCTTTGCTTCTCATCACTGTGACGTTTTAGGCCACCAGAGTCACAGCTGGCACTGAAAGAACAGTGGCATCAGCAGAGACCTCCCTCCTTGCAGGGCACAGATTGCATTGTGATGCCCTGCCAACGTTGCCCTGGAAAGGCCTGTGATCTGCCGTGTCTGGGGTGTGATGCTTCCGTCGCGTCTTCTCCGAATGTATCGGATTCTCTGGGGTCCTTGCAGGTGTAGACTGCTCTTGATTTTTCATAGCTCCTTTATTTTTAGATCTGAAGCTGTTATGCTGCTGTCTTCTGTGCTCAGACCTGGAACCACTCTTTGTATTTTGATCTGCCTCATTACTGGCACCTTGTGACTTGAGAGATCCATTTTGCCGCATGTTTTGGTGCTGTGGGTTGAATCTTCGTCTCTGGTTAGATGGCCCATTCTACTCAGAAAGAAATTGGATAACTGTTAGGTTAGCTGAATCCTTCCAACAGGACAAGAAGTAGAGCAATCAGAATTAACAGTATAGCTAGGAGAGGGAAAACAATATACAGTTTTGATTGTTACCAGAGTTCTCTCTTTGTAACACTTAAAAACTGAACTATGAGTGCCATGCGATACTGTGTAGCCTGAAAATATAGATGGCAGGTTCACCATTGATGCCAAATTAAAATCTGCCATGATTCAAGAGAATAGAGAAAGGGGGATGAAATACTAGAAATCTCAACAGCAGCTGTTGAGGAAAGGACTCTGGGTTCTGGTCAACAGAAATTGCATAGGAGGGTACCCTGTCCCAGCTGGTCCAGGGAGGTGACTGTCCTGCTCTGCTCTGCACTGGGGTGGCCTCACCTTGAGCACTGTGTGCAGTTTTGGGTGCCATGATACGGGAAAGATATAAAGCCGTAAGAGAGCATCCAAAAGAGGGCAAGGAAGATGCTTGAAGGGCCCTGAGGGGAAGCTGTAGGAGGAGCAGCTGAGGGCACTTGGTGTGTTCAGCCTGGAGAAGAGAAGACTGAGGAGAGACCTCACTGCAGTTATAACTTCCTTGTGCAGGGAAGAGCAGAGGCAGGCACTGATCTCTTCTCTGTGGGGACCAGTGACAGGACCTGAGGGAATGGCCTGAAGCTGAGTGTTATGTTTGATAATAGGAAAAGGTTCTTCCTCCAGAGGGTGGTTGGGCAATGAACAGGCTCCCCAGGGCAGTGGTCACAGCAATAAGCCTGACAGAGTTCAAGAAGCATTTGGACAACGCTTTCAAGCACATGGTGTGACTCTTGGGGATGGTCCTGTGCAGGGCCAGGAGTTGGGCTTCATGATCCTTGTGTGCCCCTTTTGCCTCAGGGTACTCTATGATTCTTTGAGCAGTTAAGAATCACTGAAGAACTTGATACTGACTAATTTTTTCCAAAATCATGACAATATCTTTCCTAGTGAAGTGCTGTGCAAATACTATAGTAAGACTGCAGGATGAACAGAAATTAGCATGTAAATTAAAGTCAATGAAGCATCCACGTTGTGGAAGAGATGTCCATTGTGGTATCTTGTTCAGAGGATGCTTCAATCCTTAGTAGGATGTGGCTGAATTACTTTATTTGCATGCCTGCCAGGGGAGCTGAATCCATACATGTACTGACATTATGTAATGCTCTTATATTTCCCTTCAAGCATCTACTTGATCCTAAAATCTCTTCTGGGACAAAACTTAGACCAACTTCAGTGGCAGCTTTACCTAAGAACAACAGTACAAGGACATTCCAAGGTGCTCATATAACAAAATAGCCACCAATATGGCACAATACTATAAGCTGCATTGTAGAGCTTCTGAAAGAAAATACTTCTAAACCTGGCAGGATTCTACTTTCAAAGTGTATCTAATAATTGTGCTTCAAGCACACATCAACCAACCATTTGGCAAGGATCAGAACAAACAGTCCCTCCATCACAGCATAAAGGGCAGTTAGCTATTATGGAGAGTTTTTCAGTCTATTTATTAACTGCCACTAGTCACTTCTGAACATCTGACAGCCATCTTTGCTCATATGGCATTTCTGGTACTTCTGCTCTGTATGTTTGTGCTGACTTGAAATGAACCTGGAAAATATATTCTTGCATATTTTCAACTATTATTAATTAAATATACAGACTGCAAACCAGTATTTGATTCTGTATTACCAACTTGCAATGCTGCACAGTTTTCTGAATTTTTGAAGTAATTTAGTTTAGTTCATAACTGGCTTCTTACCTGTTTATTTGTTGGAATTCCTTGAGAAGATGATTCTGTAGGATTGGAAGGATGATGGCTTTGTACTTTAATGCTGGCGGTTTTATTATCAGAGTTCTTGGCATTACTAGAGGACTTTCGAGTGTGCGTATTTTGCTTGCCACTTGTTGCATGAGAGGTCATTGAAGACAGCAGTAAACTGCATGGTGGTCTGGAGGAATAGTTGTTCTTTGGGTGAGAAACTATAAAGAAAAGGATTATGTTTTATCAGTTAAATGATCAACAGCTAAACAAAAGACTGTATTCTTACCCTGCTTACAGTTAATTTTGGAAGCATCATTCCAGCCTCACATTAAATAATTAAGTAAGGTAGGTAACGTGGGCTGGAGTTAGGCCAGAGGGTTTTACTGCCATAAAACTGACTCTCTGTGAAGCACTTCTGGAGATAAAGTCAAAGTGGCACTGCACTAAAACTGGAAGAAGCCTGGCGGAAGGCCAGGCTTTCATCATCCAAGAGAACTTCTCAAAATTCGTGGCACCTCTTGCTTTGCTTGTCAACTTGTAACCAGCTGAGCTGAACATGCTGCCTGACCACCCCACACACTGCTGTCCTATCAGTAACGCTCCTAACAGGAGCCTTCAGGCAACAAAGGAAGAAACAGAGAAGTGATATGCCAGTAACGCTCTTGACTGCTTGAGGTCAAAGGAAGTTGTGTCTGCAGACATCACAGATTAAATTCTATTCCAAATTATTTTTTGGTGTCATGGAACCATGGCTGTCATTGCTGTCTACATATGTACCACCTACAACACAGGTGACAGCCATGAAAGCTTCTCTAGAGTGTCTGAATACTTTCAAGAAGAAAAAAAAAGTGCCTGTTGCTTATTCCTCTCTATGGAGATGGGTAAAAAAGAAGCGTATGAAAAGCTGCAGGTCTTCCACACCTGAATTAAAATTATTTTTCTATATTTTCTTCTGTACCATTGTGGTGGTTTAGTTTTCTTGGTAATATCCGTAAAAGCTGGAACCAAAAGCAACGGACTAATACACTTCATGCAGACCACAGCAGTCTGCACCATCAGG
This sequence comes from Margarornis squamiger, assembly GCA_035222235.1. Classification (NCBI taxonomy): domain Eukaryota; kingdom Metazoa; phylum Chordata; class Aves; order Passeriformes; family Furnariidae; genus Margarornis; species Margarornis squamiger. The sequence continues at coordinate 27,585,527 of JAWWTY010000160.1, forward strand.
AACCACTACTGCTCATCTCAGTATATTCCTACTCCCTACTTCTGAGTATTTTTACATCGCCTGATTTGCTCAGCACTGTCATGTCTGGATGTGAAGTGCACCAAAAAAATCCCAATTCCTCTCTGCGTTTCCACAACCTCTTGAAGCTGTATCTATGAAACAGCCCTCAAGCAGTCTCAAAGAGGATGCTGAGGCTAATGAAGTTCTTGATCTTAATTGTTCTGATTATGGAATTTTTCTGTTCCCTTCTGGTACAGATGACAAAACAGGCTCACTTCAAAGAGACAGCTGTTGTTTTACCTAAGAGGTACTTCTATTTTTTCACTTTTAGTACAGACAAAGAAGATAAGGAATAATTTTAGTAACTGACCATCATCTTTTAGTTTTTAGAGGATCTTATTCACTTGTGCCAACATCAGCTACTTCTCCTACTAGGTGTCCCCTTCAGAAAATCAATGCAATGATCTACATAATGAACTGAACTCTCTCCTAAGTTCACTGGGACCAACTGTCACTGAATTCTACATCTCTCCAGATTGCTGCACATGGAAGACCATATAAAAACCCAGATGCTTGTCATAAAAATCTTTTTTTAATAAAAAAGATGTGCAAGGAAGGGATACAACCCACTACTGGGCATTCTGGATATATGTTAGCCCAACTATTTTTGTTTCTTCCTGTCCTTCATTGTGAGTGTATGCTGTCTACCTTCTCCTCATGGTAGAGGATCCCTTCCTTTGCTCAAGCTCTGTGGGTTGGGTTATAGCTTTTGTTAAAGCCCTCAAGAGTGGCTGTTCTTAGCTACCAGCCCCATATAATCTCTGTTTGAGTGGGTGTTTGCAGCTCCTAGCAGGGTATAGGTCTTGTTCCTAAAAGAAACATCTTTTGCATTGAAGAGCTCTTGCAAAAACATCCAACATCATGAGTTGCTCATCTAAGGTCAATGAGGGCAGGTAAGAGCCAAGTTCTTCAGGCAATCAGTGCACTATCAGTCATTTCTAGGATGACACTGCTCCCCTGCTAATAGCTGCTCTTCTGACTTCACTGACCTGATTTGAACAGGCCTGCATCAAACTGTGCTTATGTAATGCTTTACTGAAATGAGGTATAAATAATTAACTTGCAGAATTAACTGCAGCTGGAAGTTATTTAGGAAAGTAGTTCAATGAATTTTTAAAAAAAATAGTCTGTGGTTGTATCAATAGCAGTTGTGGTATTATTAGTTGGGATAATCTTTATAGAATTTTGAATCTCTTATGCTTCAGGGTATGAGACAGTGTCTAGGAGGTGACTGTAAACAATTAGATGCATTACTGGGAAGTCTATGCCTTCCTTTGAAACATCCTGGGATGGCTTCAGTGAGACAGGATATAGGATTAGATGGATCTTTCACAGTGTTCTGCAAAAGCAATTCTTATGGTCTAATGAGTTAAACTGCTTATGCCTCCAAGCAGTCAGTTCCTTTAGCTGTGCAGTCAGAAGATCATACTGGCAGACTGTGCAGCATTTTCTCCTTTTTCTATTCTGAGTATCTACTTGAAAACATTGATTATTTTCCTTCCGCCAAGATGCACTAACTCAGTATTGCTGTAACAGTTTTCTCCTGGATGATGGCACTGACGGGATACCATGGGACAGGGTAACATTTTGGACAAAGCATTATAGTATTTACTTTTATTTATGTGGGGAGGTGGTGACATGGGAAAAGCATGACAAAGATGAGAACTAGGCTATCTCTTATTGTGCAACAGGAACATGATACTCAAAGTAAAAAAGTGAAACTCAATTTCCGAGGGCAGATGATTTAGAAAGAGGAGCCTGGAGAAAAGGAGGCTGAAGGGAGATCCTATCACTCTCTACAACTACCTAAGAGGAGGTTGTAGCAAGGTTGGACCAGACTCTTCTCAAAGGTTACAGGGGAGAGGATGAGAGGAAACAGGCTCAAGTTGCACCAGGGGAGGTTTAGATCGGATATTAGGAAAAATTTCGTCGCAAAGGGGTTGGTAAGCATTGGAAAAGTCCACCCAGGGAAGTGTTCAAAAAAATGTGGATGTGGCAATTGAGGACATGGTTTAGTAGTGAATATAGACGTTGACTTCGGTTTAAGTGATCTTAGAGGTCTTCTCCAACCTTAATCATGCTGTAATGGGACTCCATCTAGCTCCTGAAAAACCCAGTGAATACTGTTACAAAGCTGGGGAGTTACTTCCTAGCAGGAGAGATCTGAATTGGTCTCACAACATTATGCTCACACAGAGAAGCTTCCTATTTACTATTTATTTATAAATTATGGAATTTGTGTGTTCCCCAGAGCTGACTTTTATTTCCACTTGGAAATCCTATTTAGATGGAAAACTCCAACTGATCTGAGTAATACCTGTAAATCTCTGACAAAGTGGGCAGTGCACACCTGCAGATGGACTGTGCAGCACAGGCACAGCGAGTTGAACATGTCGCGTACTGTAAAGCTGACTGGTGCGTGTGCAGCAAGCCTCCTGCATCCAGAGACACTACTCATGTCAGGCTTGCTGCACACACACCCCCACTGGCAGCACACGTGCCTTTAGTTCTGCTGAACAGGTAATTGGAACACTATGTTCTGAGAAATTCCATGTGAGAAATCATCAGCACTTACTTTCTCCACAGAGCTGAATTTGGGTCTTCAGCTGTTCCGTATCACAGGAAAATCGGGCAGACCTGCCCAGCTCTTCATCATATTTCCTTTCACTCACAAAGTGCTGCAAAATAAACATATTAACAGTGATTTACATTATGAACAAAAGACTTTATGGATAGCAAAGGAACCGACTTGAGATAAGTTCTCTGTAAGATTCAACAAACTCTTGACCTTGCTCTGTACCCAGGATCTCTATGTAGAGCCAAGTATTTTCCCACCCTTACCAAATTACATGTCTCACAGCCCAGTGATGGGCTGATCACTCCCACACTTGGGAAGTGGGCCATTTCATCGAAGAATGCGTTTGATCACTGAACCTGAAGGTATCAGGTTTACTTGTTAACGGAGTCTTATAAATGATACCCAAACAGCAAAACTCCCCACTGCTACACCAATGAGGAGATAGCTACATTTCTCAGCACGTCATCTATACACTGCTCAAAAGTGCTATGATGCTTTAAGAAGCTGCGCTTTCCCTGTGGAATGCTAGTCACCTGCTGGCCCATAGCAGCAATGAAGAGCCTGGGCACGTTAATGTGACAGCCCTTTTTTGGCATTTCTGCAAACAGCTAAAACATCCAAGCAGAAGTGAACGCCTGACCTTAATTTCAGCCCTGAGTTCAGACAGTTGTGCTTCAGCCATCTGACTGGCGAGGTCTGTCAGTCTCTTCAGCTCCTCAGCTTTCTTCTGCCGAGCAGTCAGGATTTCCACTGCCAAATACCAATAGTAAGTCATCAATGCCAGGAAGGTACATTGCTCTGTGATTTATTAGTCTGTGGGCATTAACACTGTACATCACATGTGAGACAAACACATGGACCTTTGACTTCACAACGGGACTGCCAATATGCTGCTCACACAGATTAAGTCAATCAGCGTATTTACTGAACCGCCTGGTGTTGAAAAAAATCTGGAAATGGGATGACTGTTGGAAAAAACAGTCCTTAAATGTTTAGACAAACAAGGGCAAAGACATGTTGTTTTGAGTTTTCCAGTGCTTTATTTTTAATCACAAAATCAGGGAGTCTTCCACGGTGACATGGAAAGAAGCACTGCATTGAGTCACCAGCCTGTTTCTGAAGACATGCTATATTTTATTTACACGGGGGCATTTCACTTCCTCTAAAAAAAAAATCTGTTCATATGTAGTTTACATTAAAATCACTGGCATTGCAATTTTGCTTTCACGTACAGAATATACACAGTTGCCATTTCAACTGCAAAGCAGTATTGAACGCCAACAGTCTTTATGAAAAAGTACTAAATATTCTCTACTGCCTGTCATATTTTACATATGGAAGGGGTGAGTAGTCATGCTCTTAAGGGAAAGATTAATCATGAACCACAAAGTGATGATCTACTCACATACAAAATAATATGACAGTATTACAATTCTGGTGGAAAATGAAATATATGTAAACTGTATTACCTACACAGTGACTCTGTAAAAACAACAACTGATTAACTGGCTGTTGGGATCAGTACTCATGGCAGGGAGGAAACAGCATCTAAACATAAAATAATAATCATAGACTTTTGCCTAGAGCTTATACATACAGTCAGGGTGAGTGGTAGTTGTAAACTATCCTAAGGCCACCGACTCCATTACAGCTGTGGAGATTTTGGCTTTTTTGGTTTCTTTCCCTTCTTTGGCCACAAATTTCCACAGCACACTTGGCAAGTCATGTAACTGGCTTATACTTTGCAATACCATTTTTAAGGTGAGAATTACTGGTATTTCACCGAGAGTTTGTTTTTCAACCCATTATCATTTATTTAATCAGATGGCTCCTTCTTTTTAAAGTATCATAGAATCATAAACAGTTCGGGTTGGAAGGGACCTTTAAAGGTCTCTAGTCCAATGATCCTGCAATGAGCAGGGACATCTTCAGTAGACTGGGTTGCTCAGAGCCTGACTGTGAACGTTTCCAGGGACGAGGCACCTCCCACCCCTCTGGGAAACTTGTTGCAGTGTTTCACTGAGTACAACATGGTCCAGCAGGCACAGGGAGACACAGCTGCATCTGTACAGCTGTCTGGGAGCAAACAAACTGCACGGTGGAGGGGTGTGTGTCACACAGGGATGGGAAGGCAGAGGGTGGCTACAGGTCCTTCAGCCCTGTTGGCAAAACTCTGCCTACATTGTTATTCATGCTAAGAGCAGGTGCATATCTGTCTCTCCAGCTGATCTTTTCTGTGGAATACAGTCTACGAGAGTGAGAAACTTTTATCAGATTAAATGAGCAGTTTTCTAGCTTTTTTCCTTTGTCCAATAGTTCTGCCTTATTGCTTATTGTAGGTAATGCTAATACTGTTCCTCCCCAAGATCAGCATCCTCTTTGCTGAAGTGATTGCCCAAACTCTATGATCTCATCTGACACCGGTACTCATCTCCACATGAGGTGCCAGCCAAATACCCATTTGCAATTTTTCCTAGCATTGACAGTAAGAGTAAGATTACCCACTGTAAAACAGTCCTCCAGTGCAGCAAAGAGATACAAAAATAAATGTTACGTAAATCGTGGTTAGTATGTTACAGTCCTGTAAAAACTTTCTGCCTAAGTTTGTGAAGGCACTTTACAGCCTGCAACAACCTTGAGAGAGAGCAGAAACTACACTGTTAGGGACAGGAACAGAGACCATCCCTTGTCATGCATGGAGCTGGCATGGAAACAGGGAAATAGAACATGCCATGTGCAAATGCTGCATATCTGTAGATAAGAATTAGGTTTACTTTCTACAAAAATTATTACTATACCTGGCCAAGATTAATGAAGGGGCTCTACAATGCCATCAGCCCTGGACAGTGGATCTCCAAAACATGGTTTTGTTTATGCAGTTAGGGGTTAGATCCACGACTACTGATCAATGGGAATTCTACCACTGGTTTTCCTGGGAATGAGTGCATGCCCTGTAGCTGATTACAGCTACCTGGTCTCTGCAGGTGACAAAAAAGCTGTGATACGTATCCATCCACAACTCCCCGGAATAACAATGAACCACATCTATTCCATGTTATTCCTAGAAAAATTAGCATATAAAATTCAAAATACAAACTAATGCTAATCTTTGCTCTAACAACTCATACCTTTTAGTTTTCACACATACACAACTGCAAGAGACTTAAGCAGCAACAGAGGATTTAGAGTATTTTTTAAAATTAAAATTTAACTAGTACACTTGTAAACTGAATGAGAGTTCTAAATGCAAATGAAGCATTCAAGAACATTACATGCATTTGTGGCCTTAAATCCACAAATCAATAAAAGGACTGTATGCACACATAACAGTGATATTTTCATCTGCCAAGCAAAGTATCATTCTAACAATGTTTTGGTTTGGTTACTCTTCAGTTTCTTGCTTAGCATTCTCTATTGAAACATGTCCTCTTGATTACTGGAGGAATATATACTTATATTCCATATATCAGATGGAATATAAGACAGATATTGTGGTATTCTAATATCTGGCTGATCTTGCCTTTTTTTTTTTTCCAAATCAGAATATATATACATGAAAATCTATGCAAAAAACAGAGACAGCATGAAAACCTGGAATCAGATCAACTCCCACAGATTATTAAGAAAACAGATCGCTGTAAACATCTGTTTTTTGATTTTTTTATTGTTCTAATTCATAAGCTTGATGACTATCACTTAAAGCTCTGCAAGAGCACACAATAATATATTCTCCATGTAATTTCCAATATTCCAATTCATATATGTAATGTAAGCAAGCAAGCAGTCATTGAAAAATAGGAACAAAATAATCGACAAACCATAGAAATGAGAAAAAAAAATCCACAAGTGTTCAAAAAGCTCTGATAGCAGAAGGAAGAAATAATTTATACCTAACTTCGTATGGGCTTTTGGTTTACATTAATTTCATAATATTGAAATTTTGAAGCACAATCTTTATAGACAGGAACTACCCTGGAACACCAAAGCCTTATTTGACTGTATACATATACAATGAAAGATGATGGAATGCTGCTAACCAAATTCATGTACTGTGTAATTTTCTGCCAAACAAAAGGACTGTTTCCGTGACTATTCCAAAAGTTCCCTGTGTATTTTTTTTTTTTTTACTTACTGGCTTCTTCTTTAACTTTATCAATTTCTGCCATTAATGACACTTCTTTGTCTACGATGCTGAAAAAGGACAAAAGGAAAGAAAAAAACCAGAATTTAATCCATGCTAGAACTCCATCAAAATCAAAAGCTATAATTACACATACACTTCAGACCTTAATTATGGGCAGTTTTGAAATGAATAAGACTTAAAAAATTGAAGCTGAAAAAGCATCTAGGCCAGATGACTACAAAAAAAAAAAATAGTGATAATCAGTGTATGCTGTTTTACACAAACATCTCACTGGCATGCCCATGTGTCTGCACAGACATGGAAGTCACTCTGATTTACCTCTTCAGTGCTGCCTCAGCACAGAAACCCTCAAATGACTAAACAGTCTGTTTCCGAATTAAACCAGATACACCGCTGCTGTGATCCAGGTTAATACAGCTTAGGTCTCAGCACAATAATAAGAATAAAACAGAATTAAAGATGTGTGGAAAGCGGCCCTTTTCTTCCTTAAATAAAGATATTTTTGCAAAATATCTCAGGGTAGACAAGAAGATGGTTTGTGATGTACATAAGCATTAAAGTACCTCTATAACAGAGGTCAGCTTCCTTGAGCCCTATTCTCTCTAGGACTGGGAAAGAGTGGTTCCACTTTCACCTGGCCTTCCTAAAGAAATTGTGTGCTTCTCCTTTCACAGACTTCTGGTGCCCAACCCCTGACAGTCCTTTTAAGCTGTCAGAGTGCAAAGAGGAGGGTCTGCTGAGAGCAGATAGGAGGTCTGGCAAATTGCTCCCATCCTGAACCCAGAGACATCGTTCAGTAAAATAACATCACTGCAGAATGCTGTCTAGAGCACAAGGCTCTGGTGTGCCATTCCATTTTCTCCTGACTAGATTATTCTTAAAGTTAAGTTCACATTTAAAAAACACAACCAATATTAATGTTTATGCTTGGATAAGTGAGTAAATTCAACAGATGGCAGGGGTGAGGGGGGGAAATTGCAAAAAGTAGGTCAAACTCCAAGAGTACATCTAGGCACACCTCAAGGGAAGAATGGAGTTCTCAACCCTTTTAGTAAAATCGTCCTTAAACATAAGCTTTTGTACCCAGTAAAGACACGGAGTTACATATGAACTAGCTTCTACTGAAGAAGACATAGAAAACCCAAACCATTTGTTTAGAACGTCCTTCACAAGAAAGGGAAGATCCTATAGAGTTCAGTGGGCAGTAAACAAAGACAGAAGTCGTAAAGAGCAGAGAAAGACTGACAGGTCCTTAACTGAAACAGGCAAAGGTTGGTGAGCAGGCAGCCTGGGGAACACAGGGTTAACACACAGCTGGCAACCAAAAATTTACCAGCTAGAATGTGTTCAAGTGCCACGCATCCTTCCTTGAAATCTTCCTGTAAATGAACCAAGCTCATACAGGAGCTTTGCAACAGGAGCTTTGCAGAGCCCTACCCGTGGGTGTTCCCAGCCTGTCCTTAGAGGAGGAGACCTTTACACGGCCTCCCAAGAGCCAACAGGAGGGACCGGAGCACAGGGCAAAGAATGCAGCAAGACAATAAAATTGCAGTGCAACACATTTTTGTTTCACACATAGAAACAAGACTAAAAGTACTGTTTTGGCCTGCCAGATCAATTTAGTGTGACCTACACACCAGAGGAAATAAAACAGCAGGGTTTTTTTATGGTAGAGCAAATCAGTTAAGAGGCATGCTCTTACAATGAAAGGACACACTTGTTCCAGTTGGCACTCAATATTCTCCAGGCATAAGCGTTAAACTTGAACTCCAAAAAATTCCAGCTTGCTAATCTAAATAGTGATAGCTTTTCAGAATTAATCTATTTTCAATTAGGTTTTGTAACTACACGGTATAGTAAACTTCCTTGGCTTTCACAGCAGGTGGCTGAAATGAGTCTTGTAAATTCTTACCTATTTCTACCTTCCACAAAGAGAATTTAATGATCTTTAGCATTTTCCCTTAAATTAAAAGAATTGTCACATTTTTGCTTTTACTGTCTCTTACAAAAGTGCCTTCCTAGTGCACTACACAGACTATAAACAAAAACTTTTATCTGGAAAAAATATTCAAGGAACAAGGTCACAACAGCAGAGCTCATGAGAAGTGTGTTTTAGCACAGTCCATTCCACGCCTGTCCTCAGTGCACTGTAACAGATCCTTACTAAACTGCTTGGCCCCTAGCATTTTATTTTCATGCCAAATAAAACCACTTCTAATACCAGAATGAGAACAAGGCTATAGCAGTCCTATATTTATCATATTTTATAGTCACATCTCTTCTGCTACTGGACAGAAAAAATGTTTGGTGCCTTTATCAGTGTGAGACTAATTAATGTGATAAACTAAGTTTCTTTAACAGACAGATCTTCATGAGGTCTCCCTTCCCTGAAGACAATGCAGCTGTACTAATTTGTATCAGCTGAGGACACAAAAATCCCTCTCTCTTCACTAAAGGAAAGGAACATACTAATTCTCATCTGGAAGCATACAATCACATTTCTCAGCTTGGAAATCAAAACCTGCCATATATTATATATGGGGAAAGTTAATGCTTCTTTAGAAAAGTCCTAGGCCAATCAGCTCTAGGAAATGCTAGGTTTTTTCCTAGCTTGCATAAGGGTCAATTATTAAGGAAATGGTATGTGACTCAATTTGAGTCCTTTATAGTCACATAAAGCACTTCAGTGCAAAATTGAGCAACACCTCATCCAGTAAGAACTTGGCAAGGTTCTAAGCAAATGAAAACTACAGACAAAGCTGAAAAACTGGCCTGGGGGAAAAACCCCAAACAAATACAAAGAGAAAACTAAATTCTAACAGACAGAGACGAGAAATGACAAGGACACTGTGGGAAAATCAATGGATCAAATCTTATCTCTTGTTCCTGCTAGGATCCTACTGTTTTCACATGAAACTCAGACAGCTCCTTAAACTGAACAGCTCCTTAACTCATGAGAAGCTTAACTGTTTTTAATATATTTTCTGGACTAATGCCCTATTCAGCCTCAATATGGTGATCATGATCAGACCACAGCACTAGCATTTTTGAGAACTCCTCAAAGCTCAGCTCATCAATACCTCCTGGGAATGCAAATTCTTTCAATGCTTCTCAGTGTCCATGTGACACCTAAATGTTGTATCAGGTGGGTACACTCCAGGGCACAGCCTGTGCTGTGGAGAACTGGATATTGAGTGCTATAGGAACTTTCTGTACACTCAGGTATGGCCAGACTTGAGCTCTAGCAGAGCAAGGAACAGAACACATTTCAGATCTAAAGACACCTCAGGAAAAATGTTCTGCTAATTCCTAGTTCTCCAGTTATGCTGTTTCTCTTGCGTCCTCTATAGACGTTAGGAACCAGGTTTAAAATCATGAACAGACTACTTTAGCTGATGTTCTGGAGAAGTCATAATCTTGTCAGTTTTTTCTGATTATTCCAAGCACTAAAAATCTATCAGGCTTCTGCCATGCCTTCTGCTGACCTTGAATACCAGCACTTAGTCTATTCCCATATACCATTTGAGACTCCTGTGACAAACACACAACTCAGCACCACTTCCCTCTTCTGAGAATCCACGAATCCTGATTCCATGCCATCAATCCAAAGGTTCCCTTGCTGTAGGAGACCAAGTACTGGGACTCAGATCGCCTCTCCCATTGACCAGACTCAAGGGCAGATCTGAATCAAGTGAACCTTATACTCCATGGCTGATGCCAGAGCCAAAACAGAGTAATGCTACTACTACTTTCTTTTCTGTCTCCCTTCACCGCACCTCTGTCCAAAAAGCACCGATTCTGTCCTTTTCTCACCCCTCACTTTTTCAGGATCAGGAGCTGGGTACCAAACTCTAGCTATCAGCACCATAGCACTGTTCACCACAGCTGAGCATCTGCAGTTTGGAGCACAGGATTAGCACTATTTGATTTTAACATCCAGATGAAATTTTGAGGTGTGGTTCAGGAAGGGAGACAATCTTCTTGAAGAGACACAGCAAGACAGGGGCTTAACACAGAGGACATGCAAATGAGACACAGCCAGTGCTCGTGTTGTGGAGATATCAGATGCAGCAGGAGAAACAGCAGCTCTCTAGGAATCATTTTGCTGAAGTAGTTCTGAAGGCAAGAACATAATTCTATTCCTGGTCAAATGGACAGTACTCATGCCTTGGCCTTACACAGGCAGGCAGGATTCAACTAGCACACAATGGCAAAAGAGCTGCAAATGCCAAACTACAGTGAGTTGCTGGCACAGCAATGATAAGGGTAAATTATGCTGACAGCTGCCTCATTTCACAATTTCATACTCAGAATAAATTCTGAGTTTGTTCTGACATTAGTGGAAACAAATTAATCTTCCTCTAGTTTACTGCATGAAATTTAGCGTTTGCACAGTGAAAAAGAAAAGATATTTTCAGTCTGCTGCAATACCTCAAAATCCCACTAAAATGATTAAAGTTATTAGTGCCTCTTCAGAAAAGCTGCTTCAGATTGCCAGGCTGGCTGATTTATAGTTTTACTGATGAGAATCACAAGGGTTCCAGATGACCAGAGTCTTCTCCTTCCTTCTGCCTCTTCCAGGCATTATGATAAACCTTTTGTGCTTGAAGAGATGGGGGAATAAAAAGACGAAGCTGATGTGGAGGCAAACATGCTGACACAGCTCACAAAGGCAAGCCCCAACTGCATGGCGCAGACGTTACTGTTCAGTGTAATTCAAGTCCCCAAAATGCCAATTTTCTCCCTGAGGTGTTCAGTAAGCTTCAGTCTCCTTTGAACCAGCTCTGTGCACAGTTTGAGAATGACTGTTGTTTGGAGACTGAGCAACACAGTGTCAGCTGTGGCATTCTGAACAACTCCACCAGGGCTCTTCATCTGCAAGGGGAAAGAGCGATTTTTTCATGGTCATCCTCTGGGGTCTGGCTCAGGAGGAAAGCTGCTTTCTGGGAGCAACAGTTCAGCTGAATTGCTTAATTTTTCCTTGACAGACACGTTGACTGTGTCACAGAGAAAGTCCCATGGCCAAGAAGAGTGATAAATATGCAAGAGGCTGTGTGCTCACTGAAAACTTTATCTTCCTGCTAACACTAGTGATGTTCTGTTCAACTCTGCAGCAAGGAAACTGCCATGGAAATAACAGACACACTGAACCCACCAGCCCAGGAATACCATCTGTTGACTGTAGGAGGTCTGAAGCTGTATGTATCAATGGTTCTGGTGATTTGTACCCAAATCCAGTAAATCTACAGCAGTTGGCAGGAAGTTTTTCCGAACAAGGCACTAGATCTGCCCATCTTTCTCAGTGTTTAGGCCAGAAGGTCATATGAAATATTCCAAAACTCTAATTTCAGCAAAGAAGATGTAAAATCATGCATTTTACTGTTTAAACCAAAATTCCCATTCATTCACCTGGAGAAAAACCTAAACATTAGGCTTATGAGCTGCAAAAAGCAACATACCCAGCACTGAGATTTCCATAAACATATGCTGAGGTTATATGGTCCTCTTGCAATGAAATTGCTTTGCGAGGCACAGATCTGTTCCATTCTACAGCTTCTAGCTTCAAAAATTTAGGCACTGGTAGGAGGCAAAATTAAATGAAGCCTATTCTAAAGTTTTCCAGGCTATTTTCATCATTTTAAGTACTCACATTTACATACTCTTTTGGGGTAACTTTGTCTTTTCTCCATTAAAAAACATATTTTAGCATTAGGCAATGCATTTCAGTGTTTTCAAGCTAAAACATGAATACATGAAAAAAGAAGGATTTCAGTTCTGAATTTACTATCCCCTGCATTTTTAGGTCATGTCAGAATTCTAAATCTGTTCCATGACCAGAAGAACAATTGCTTTAAAGACTGAACTGATTGTAACTGCCTGCAACCAAGGTTAGACATTCTATATTTTTAATACTTCTACCAAAAATAAAAAAAGTGTGAACAAATGAGATCCAGCTATGAGTTTACTCAGAAAAAAAGGTAAGCTCATAAAAATACTTACAAATATTGTGGATGAAATAAAGGGGAAAGATTTTCTACTCTTCTGTGATTTGTAACCAGCTATGGTACACTTTAACATGATTTCTTCTGTTTACTGCAACACTGTCTAATACACTAGTTTTATATGACATCTATGGTTAATGAAGACCAAGTAAAACTCAAAACAGAAAATACATTTTTATGACAAGAATATACAAAATATGTAACTTGCTACTACAGCAATTATTTCTGCTATGAATTTTCAAAGGGCATAGAGATAAATGCTGAAGATCATGAGTAATCAAAATTATAATGGAAAAAATAGATTAAAGACATAATGAGGAAAAAGAATGAACTAGAGATAAAACCTGAAAATTAAATGATGGATGGGAAACTTATACAAGACTATGTGGGAAAAGAAAAAAAAACAATGGTGGGATAAGAAACAAAGATGGGACATGAAGAGACAGTGAAGGACTGTCTGCCGAAGAAGATAAGATCAAAGAATTAGTCTAGAAAGAAGAGATTTAAAGAAGGTAAAAGAGACTTCAGAAAATCCCACAGAAAGGATATTTAGAACTGCTTTCATTTGCTCAGATATGCTGCCACTGAACTTGATACAAAAGAATTAGGTCAAGATTGATTATTCAGGGGGAAAAAAAACAGTGCTTTTTTTTCCCAAGAATTTTATGTATGGAAACAATCCCACGCTTATGCATATATTACTTCCTGGTTGGTGAGGAGTGTCATGACTTAATCACGTATTTTTTTGATGAAACCAAATATTGCAAACAATGAGGGTGTAAGTGACCCCTCCCCACTAATGCCAGCAGCACAGTTAGCCCCTTTGCTCAGTGGTGCCCATGGATCTCTGAAACTGATTTACCTACCAGCTGTGTAATTCTGCAAAAGCAGCTTTGATCTTCTTCACTGAATTATCCACTTCCTCTTTGATCATCACACGGTATCTGGTTAGAGAAACAGTGCAACGCTGCAAGTCTTTTACTGATTTTTCAATGTTTGGCCCTAAAATAGAAAACAAAAATCACACAAAAGTCAGAAAGCTGGTTTTGGGTTTTCTGAATGAGGGAGCAGGCAGAGTGTTATTTGCCCAGATTAGAATGAAGTGGTTATCTTCCTAAGGTACATAAATCCAATTTTTCCATAGTTCTTCCCTGGTGCTCCTCAGTTTCTAAACACATTTGCTCAAATTCATCCCCCAAATCAAATAAATGTTATAAAGGTGCTATTAGTTTGAATTATTTTAAATTTCATTTAATATAATGTTAAATAGCCCATAAATTGTTCTACTTATTTTTGTTAGGCTGAATACCATTCTGCCATCACTTTCCAACATATCATCTTCACATATGTGAATTCTCATTCTTTTTCCTAGAGGCTTCAGCTGTCTTATCACCTCAGAACACAGCAACCAGAGATCTAATTTACCTCTTTTTTTGACTGAATTGTCTGTCTTTGTTTCAAGCTGGGTTGTAGCATTGGATGATTTAGCTGAGGAAGATTTTGACTTTGGCCTGCCTAGGTTACACTGGAGTTGAACTGATGGCTGAAGAGACTCATGCTGTTCTACTCCATTCATAGTCTTTGGGCTTAATTCCACAGATACTCTCTGGCATTCTCCTTCTTTGTCTGCAAGAAAACGTTAAGGATGAAAACTGAATTACAAGATTAGGAAAGATATGAGGTCTTATTTGTTAGGTCAGAATGACTTTATGCCTAAACACTGGAAAAATCAAAGGTGTTTTCACTGGCACACATTCTACAGGACCTCAGATAGCCATGACAACAAATAAAATTGTTTTGGTTATTAAACATTAATTGGAACACTTCCACATTTCAACAGTCTAAAAAATAAAACCTCATTTAAAAAAATCAACTCTTTCATGCTGATATGAAGAAATACAGAAATACCTCATAACATAAAAAGTATACTACAAATTATAATCTTTGCCCAAGTATTTGAGAACAGACCTGGAGAGGAAGTCTGCTATGGAAAGCATGAGACTTTAACACTTAGATATATATCTATATATCTACAACTCTCTCTCACACACACAAAAAATGTTCCTCATTTGATCAGCATTTAAAAAGCACTGATTAAACATTCCTACCTGAAACACTTACCTTGCCTGATTACAGATTTCTATCAAAAGGAGCTGCTAAGAGGACCTAAGCAGGAAATGAAACTATGTCAAAGATTAGGCTCCTGCATTTAACAGCTTCAGAGGGATATGATAACAATGCCTGAGCCTGTTTGGCTGCCACAAGATGACCTGGTTTCCTTTTTCCAAGACTCCAAAGGGATTCAAGATAACAGCATCATGAAAGAGGGACAAGCAGCCAGAGAATGACTATGAAAACTGAAAGGCAAGGCCAGCTATTACTGCCACTGTGAATTTTAGTTAAGGAAACAAGCAGAGAAAACGATTTATTGTGTTAACTCTTTGTTCTAATCTTGGTACTCACTTTGATGATTGAATGATAGTTTGTTCTGAAGTTGCTCTTTATGCGCCACTTTATTCACCTGATGACGTGTGGTGTCTGCAGAAAAGGGGCTTGTCAGATTAACAGCTGGATTACAGCCCATGGAGTGGGATTTACCCTGAGGGATACCACATGGACAGGTGCACCATATCAACTAGTGACCTCTTTGTGCCCTGGCTGGGCATCAGGACAGGCATAAAGTACATCTTGGTATGTTTTCATGGCAGTCACGTAACACCAGAGGAACAAGGAAGAACATCAGTGCTCACATTTTAAACCAGCTTTTGCTTAAGGGCTTTAAAAGGTGAGTCTGAAAACAGAAAAGGTATCTTACATAAAGCAGCATGTAAGAAAATAGTGAAAGAAGTTAAAGAAACCTGTTAATCTGTAGAAGCAAGAAACCCCAGTAATGCAGCACTCTGAGCATGTCAAAGGTTCAGTGCAGATACCAGTCTCACACACAGTGAGGAACTCAGCACTAGTCTACGTGTGACACCCGCTGTATTAACAGTCAAGTCACTCCACACCTGCCAGTAATGGCAGCAGCCCAAATAAACTTGCTTTAAAATCTGCTGAGCTGCCATCTTCAAAATGAGGGGTTTATCTTTTTATAACAAGTTGCCATTCAATACCTTTTAAATCAAATGAACTGCATAGATTATTTGGCTGGAAGAAGAAAACACCCCAGAGTTCCCTTGAGATACTAACAGGAAGTTTGAAAGATTCACTAAAAATCTTCCTATGTGAAAAATAATTTCACAAAGTAGGAAAGAATCAGTATCTGATCTGTGTCTGGGTTTACCCATGCAAAATAGCATAGGTCTCATGCAAAATAGCATGGCAAGGCAGCCTTAAATATTCTTTCAGTGCATTCACACCTCTTCTTAACAAGGACATGCACAGAAAGCGTAACAACAACAAAATACTTCTGAGAAAAAGAAAGATGGAATAATGGCAAAAAACAAGCAGACCTGAACTAAAGGCAATAGCCACATGGTCTCCCCTACAATTTTCTAGCATGGGACACATTATGGAGAAACACCAGCTATGCTGCATCCTCCCTTCTGGTTCCCAAAGTCCCTTCCAGGCAGCCAGAATTTTATGGCTCTGAAGGACCTGATCTCACAGACTAAGAGTTGGTATTGGCAAAGCTTCAACCTCATGTTCCTTCTGGGAAGGAAAGTATTAAGGGACTGCCAAGAGACACCTGACTGTGATCCTTCTAATCTCTGAGCTGTCTGAAGGTGATGGTGAAATTACTACAGTAACATTAATTTGATAGGGAAGGGACCAAAACAAAGAAGTCAGACAAGGACAATACAAAGGAGATTACATCACAAGAGGGAGCAATATGAAACTGGTACACTCTGGACACACTTCAGCATTTCAAACTGCTTTAGAAGAGTCTGTATGACTTGCTCAGAAGCCAAAAGGGCACAGTTGCTGGCCCCTGAAGGTCCTGATCACCCTTCTATTTAGCTCCATGTACTTCCGCACAAATATAACAATATGTACATAGGTGGCTTTTGACCTCAAGAAAGTAGCTATTATACTGGCTGCAAAGAAAAGGATTCCAGTGCCATGGAAAGTAAAGGAGAAATTCTTTCCTTCCCTCTATTAAACAATTTGCCAGGAACTTATTTTACTGTGCAAGGGAAACTTGAGCATTAAAGTTTCAGGTTTTCCTTTCTTTCTATTTCCTTTCCTTTCTTTTATGCCTTTTTCTTTGAAATCCCTCTCTCCCACTTGTTTTTGAAACAGGGGATATATAAAAAAGTTGAAAAAAAATTGTAAAGCCATGGTAATATCTCATTCATCCCTTGTAAAAGCAAAGGAAAATTTAGAGATACATTTTACCCTTTATATGTACAACTCACTGTTCACTGTATCATGTCAAAGAGAAAAAAAACCAGGATTCAATCCCAGCAACACAGAAAAAGATCACTACCAGCGTGGGTACTCTTCCTGCATTCAGGTCTTTTACCCCCTAGAAAACACTCCCCATGCATAGACTACTCACTCTATATACTTTATTCATGCATGTATCGTTTCAAAAAATACCAGTCCAAGAAGTCTGATTTATACCACAGATGTTTACTTCTTGCAGAGTAAGTGGCAAAAATGCATTTAGCATTATGGAAATGCAGAATTTTCTAGCTTATGAAATATTTTATCCAAAGTAAATAACCAGGACAGGAAGTGTATCTCTGATCCTTTAAAGTGAAGCATCAAATTTTTAGGACAAAATTTCTTGGTAAGTAGTTTGTTTGCCTGCTACAGGTTGCAGCATCTTCATTTAATTTACCAGAGGTTAGGACCACCAAAGTCATCTGGAAGCAGCAGAGAATTCATTTCAGCACAATTATCCATTTGGCACATTCCTTTTAAATGAGATTTGAGAGCTGTATTTGCAACCACGGAAAAAGTGATTTCAATGAAAGTTCTTTCAATGCAGTCTCACATACTGCTTAAGACATAGGAAAAAAAATACTAATGGCAGCAATAATCCAGGGCTGTCAGGTGTCTGAAATGTGAAGAGCCGAAAACCCACTACCAATACTGACAGCAATTAAATATGAGCTTTACGAACTTACAGGCAAAAGCTTTCACAGAGCTGCTCCCCCAGAGGAGTGAGTTTGTTTTCACTGATGTTGCTGTAGTCATAACTCTGCATCTCCTGTGACCCAGTGGGGAAGAACTGTGTTACTGGGCCCCACAGTTTCAGAAGTGGTTACTAGACCCTAGCAGAAACGTGCCAAGAGGCTATCAGACTGCCTTTCCACAACACAGACACTCGCTCCCCTGTTATGGAAAGCCAGTGGAGATCTGCTGTGACTTGCCTACTCAGAGATGATGAGGAAAAGAAAAAAATGGACTAGTTTAGACTAAGCAATAAAGAAATCCAGTAATATGCCACAAGCTCATAATGCTTAGATGTTTCTGCTCCACATGAGGGACTTAATACTTCTGTTAACCATTTGACACACAAGCCATTTTCTAATCCTGCATTCTTATGTATTTCTACCTGTAATATTCTGTATCAACTGAGTCTACTTATAGTTTGATTCCTTTGTCTTTAGAAAAAAAAAGACACTTTGCAAGGAAACGTCTGGCAAGGTGACTAGCGCCCAGATACAGACCTATTGGCATGATTTTAATAGCTGTGAGCATTATTTCACAGAAACACATCTCTCCAACGTATTATTCTACTTCACGGCAGTAAAAATATCATGATCTTTATACAAATGGAGGCTTGGTTATTGCCAGTTAAAAAGGCACCCTCTGCCAGACGAACTGACCTCTGCTTACTGGACAGTCCCGTGCCAACCCTACAAATCCTGAGCCTTTGCTCTCCAGAGAAGTGGCTTCCAGTTTCTGATTGGCAGAACCATGGCAAGAGCTGTCCTTAGAGCACCCGTTCATGTGACAGTCATGTATTCTCTGGGCCTCTTGAGATGCCTTCTCAGGTCCACCATTCTTGTTTTTAGGATCTTTATTGCCTTGATGCTGTTTAGATTTGCTTCTTTTTCTTCTGTTATTCTAAATAGAGAAATATCACAAGACCAGAGACATCACTCAATGTAAATCATACAAAATCAAAATAATATCAGTAAATTGCACACAATCTTAAAATGTTATAGAAGTGACATCAGTGTAATGCAATTTACAGATCATGATGTGCTACCCAACACCCTGCATCGGTTCAGCTGAATATATAAACCGTTTCCAATGAAACCTGAAGCCCCCAACTTCATTTTCCCCATCCTTCCATACAAAATACTTGCATTGCAAAGTGGTAATGGAGCCTCTGTTAAGATGGTGCTCAAAATGGTTTGCACTTAGAACAAGCAGTTCCTAACCATTTAGGGAAAATCCAGACAGTAACACAGATAAACCCTTAAGGCACCGCTTTGACGAGGCAGACAGTGATCCTGGACACAGGCTGGTCACTGCTACTGTAGTTCTTCCAGCCATAAAGAGGAGCCTCCATGACAGTGACTCACACAGCAGCCTTCTGCTACAGTTCAGGCTTGGAGATACAGAAGTACGAAGATCATATCCCAGCTGTATACCTGAAGTATCTGAGCTGATAGTGTCCCTAATGCATGACTCCTAATGCAAGATTCCCACGTACAAATTATTTTTACACCTGGCAGCAAAAATTTGAGCACTGTAAGTGGCTGTGACTATCCAGGATACAGTTGTTTATTGAAAGTGTCTCCACATGGGCTGTACCATGTGCAGGGTGTGGTTCCCACACACATATAACACGCATGTGCTGTCCCAGAAATTCTCTCAGAACACTGGGCTTAGCAAGACAGTGACACATGAATAAGATCAAAAACAGTACACACATTTGCTTTCAAGTACTCTGTTTACACATGTGAATCGAGTCACCTATGCTGGAAAAGGCAAAATTCTGGCCAAAATAAAAGTACTACATTCAAGTACAAAGAGATCTAAATGCCTTGATGCTCAAGAGCAAGTTCTTACCTTCTTTTTTCCTGTCATATTCCATTCCTTTAGAACCTGAGTTGCACTGCCTAGAAAAAGGAGAGATAAACATTTGAACAAACATTCGGGTATGAAAAAGAACAAGTGTGTTCAGGAACAATTTCTAGTCTCCTAGCTGAGCAGCATTTCTATTTGTTGTGAATTCTCTTACATGGGGAGAACAAAATGGGTATTGATGCTTTTCTCTTCCTTAGTTACCTGTTTTGATTACACTACATACCGTGGATGATCTACCACTGCTGGTTTTTTATGGACGTCATTCCACAAGTGATTGTGTGCCTAACTTAAAGCATGAGCCTCAGAAAAATCAACACTCAAATCTCTTGCCTGAAAACCGAAGTATTTCAGCACCCTAGTGTAAACATTGAGTATAAACTAGATAGTCCACCCTGGCTCTAGAGCATCTGAAAATTTAGAAAACTTTTGGCATTTTTATCATACATTTTCTATGTGTTACCTGTTGTATTCAGAACAACATAAAAAATAAAGCTTAATTAGCATCCAAAAGAGTAATTTTGTGGACTCCTGCATAAATTCTGCATTGCCCAAATGCAGTAAACTTAGGCCCAGTAGAAAAAAAAGTCAAAATCTGTATTGAAAAATATTTACAATTTTGTATACTTGAAATTCTGTGTGTCAGCCGTAATGAGTTGATTAGATAAATTTACGGAACAAAGCAAGCAGAGCCTTGGTCAGACCAGTGCCAGCTGCCACATTACAAGACAACTCTTCTCCTTCTTACTACCATCATTATTTTGTTCTCCTGGACTGCAATGCTGAAAATAGATGCTCATGGTAAGCATGCAGTCTGAATTGTCATCCAGATTACTAAACCATGATCTGCCACAATAATCCTTTTAATCACAATCAGGTTAAAGGTCTTCTGCTTGTACTTAAGAATCAGTTTACCATCACTGCATAAATCTAGTAAATACTCTTTTATTATCCATTCCAAATGGATTTCATACTCAGCCATTCTTTCTTTTTCAGTGAACACTTGATACTAGTATTGAGAAGAATTGCTGTTTTCAGACCAGCATGAGTTGTCCACTTGTATTCAACCACAGATGTGTGACGTTTTCAGAGGTACCAAGATTATTTTTCTGTCACAATAAACCCAATCCAACACTACCTGCTGAGCCTGTCACACACATTTGGAAAGATTACATATCTTTCTAGTAGAGCTAAGCCTAATTTGTTAAATTGTGACAAAAGGTGTATGGAATCCATAAAAGCCATATTTTGTTTCTTGGATGACATGACAATGCAGATACAAGGTTAAGAAAAACTTCTGTTTTGTGTACAACCATGTACATATCTATATTTAGTTACACCCATACATGTTTATGCACATTCCCTCTCCTAAAGGTTTGCTATCTTTTGACAGGCACCATGTTTCAACAGGAGGAAATAAACCTGAACATTTGCCACCCATTTTATTCTGTGCTGCTGAAAATATGTGGTTTCATGTGACAGCTTTGTTAACTATATTCTCAGTATCAACCAACACCCTCTGTGCTGGCTGGTGGTGTCTTTGCTTTGCTTCCCTCAGCTTCCCTATGAATACTGTGCATGGTGAGGGTTATTTTAAGGACTTACCCAACTAACCTCCATTTCTCCTGCTGGAAATGCACTAACTGGCGAAGTCCCAAAGCTCTCATTTGAACCCATCAGTGTATTTTCTTGAACACATCTACAAAGCAGCTGATCGGACCTTCTGATTATACTTAAACACTAGCACAGCAAATAAAATATTTGAACTCTCCTTCATTTAAATACAATTTCATAGATAGAAGTAAATTCACAATAGAGACATCACCTAAATGCCACTCCAGATATGAGGCAAGACAGGAAATGATCTCAGGAAACTAAATTTGAGCATTTCTTGATTCAGCACGCAGCACCTCAGAGAGAAGCACTGAATGGAGGTGCTGAGCCTTTTCATTCAGCATGGCCATCCCCATGTTTTTCGTTGCCTGTGGCAATGATTTCTCTGCAATTGTTATTTCAATCTTAGCAATTTTTTGTAATTCATGTAAAAGAATACTCCCAGTGCTCGATTCATTCTATCCACAGTGGCAGCTGCATGGATACATATCTTTTCTCATGTTTGTTACTCTTCTGGACAATAAAATATATTGGCTGTTTTCAAATGCTCACTCACAAAGACTCTGAAGGCAAGGCACAGTAATCACGAACTGATAAAGTTCAAACCGAGAACATCTGAACTCAGGTACAACAGTGCTTGTCTTCACGACTTCGTTGCACTGTTGCAAGGCTCGTGTCTGCCCTGTTTCTTCCTTACAGCAGATGAGGACACACAGCTATGAAAACACTTCCCCTTTTAAGGGGTCATTGGAAACAATTCACAGGCCACAAGAAAGCAATGGTAACTTAAAACTTAATAAATTGAAAGTAACTTACTGAATAGTCATGGAACAATCCTCCACTACTTTTCCCAGGACATACAGGAAACGAAATTATTGTTAGATGCATCACACTTTCCTTTTTCTCTGTGTGTGCACAGACAAACTCAATTTGCATAAATCTATTAGAACCAAACTGTCTATGTAGCTGCCTGAATCAAAAGGAAGCATATAGATCTGAGGAAGAACTCTGATGCATTTATAAATAGCCCAGTTTGCTTGCACCTGCTTTTTGCATACTGGTAATTCCTACTATATCATGATGCTTTTTGGCATATAGGTTTCAGTAAGTTAATTCAAACCACACCCCAAACTATTCTGAAATAAAATAGATATGAAATAAGAAACTTGCTGAGATGGCAAAAATGAGGCATTTTTAAGACATTCAGGGCCTTTGAGACCACTGAAGTTCTAGCAGCATTTATGCAGCCCCGAGATACAAAGATTTTGAGAAGATTTGCTCATGGTATGCCACTATTTCTGCAAAGGGTTTCTCACAGACTTTGGTGAAAGTTCAAAATACTTGACATTATATATTTATCAGAAAACTGTTACTTAAATACAAGTGACCTTTTATTAGAGATGATCCAGATTTAGACTGACTCAAACTTCCGATGGAGTCTTGGCTCAGCCATTATAAATGTCAAGGCTATTTGCAAAATTCAGATTGAGGTTTGAATGTTAATGTATGCATAAAGTTCAGGGATTTAGGGGCCTGGTTATCTGCTTCAGAAATATCTCAAGTTCTTATTAGTTACTGTATCTTCAATAGCAAATAATTTCCTGACATATTTACTTTAAAAAGCATTAACTTTCATGCAGAATAAAGAAGGAGGTTTGCAACAAGAATGGCATCACTATAGAAAAGTCAGGTAGAACAGATAAACATCCACGTCAAACTCGTACTGTAAAGAAGCAAAGATGAAGAGAGGAGGATCAATTATAAAAAAAAGAAATTTCTAAGTGCCCACACATCAGATTTCAGAAGAAACAGAGAATATATTTTCATGGAATATGCTGAGTTGGAAGGGACCCAAAAGGATCAATGAATCCAACCCTTAGCCCCGCACAGGACCATCCCCAGGAGTCACACCATGTGCCTGAGAGTATCAGCCAAACACTTCTCACACTCTGTCAGGTTTGG
>JAWWTY010000160.1:27608976-27627826 GCA_035222235.1 Margarornis squamiger
TGGCCATGCTGTGCCTGATGCCTCCCCAGGACAGGGTTGGCCCTCCTGGCTGCCAGGGCACTGCTGACTCATATCCAGCTTGCTGCTGACCAGCACCCCCAGGTCCCTTTCCATGGTATGGCACTGCTTTGCAGCATCTCATTCCCCAATCTGTCTGTACATCTGGGGTTGCTCCATCCCAGGTGCAAAATCCAGCACTTTCCCTTGCTGAACTTCACATGGTTGGTGATTGCCAATATTTTGAACATCTAGAGACAATGAATACGTTTAGCATGCAATTGAATCCCTCATACCTTAGTAAAAAAGGTGCACTGTACTCACCATCCATGAAAGCTTGGACAGCCTTGTCTACATTGTTGTCAAACTGCTGCAACACCAGAACTATCTCATTATTGCTTTTGTTTGGAACAACTGATCGGATTGCATTGATCTGGAAGGAAAAGCAAAGAAGACAATAGCATAAGGGTTTATCACACTCCTTTAGACAACAAGGTACCTCTGTGCCAACGCATGTTCCTATAAATGCCTGTTACACATGACGTGCTTACAAGCATACAGCAATCTGTCTGTACGTCCTATCCTTACGTGGCCCATGCAAATAATGAAGCAATTTCTTCAGGACACCAACTCACAGAACCGGTAGCCAGTTCTGGAAACAAATCCCACTCTCAGTCACAGTGAGAGAACTAATTCAAATGACAGAATTTGGCCTTATGCTTCTTTCCTAAATGTTCTATTTGCTGCCATGGGTTTTGACACATCACCTACACAAACTTAGTGAGCACACAATTACTTCAACAAGGCTCTTACATGGCCTTGCTACATCAAAGTTATGATTGGTGTTTTTTGACATCTGAAAAACAGTCATATACATGAAAACAGTCACAGGCTGAAAGAAAACAGCATCATTTTCAAAAGCTCTAGTGGCTGCTCAGTTTGCTGTTCCATACACAAGTGACCAGGAAGCTACGGAAAAAAATCCTGAACAAAGGACATAGGAAGCCAAATGCTTCCTTCAGGAAACTTGGCTGATGGATGAGGTGTTACACCCACAGATGACTCTGGCATACCATGCCTAAACTTCCTAGCATTTGCTACTGCTGTACTGTCAGTATCCATTGATTCCAAATGAAACTGAACTCATGATGTTTTAAAAAAAATATTCCTTCTGGAGTCACACTGATTATTTACTTTCTCATCCCTATGTAATATAGCTGAAAGTAAACAGTTATATGAAACTTAATTGCTGTATTATTTTAATGCTATACAAGCTTTACTAGGTCAGACCAAAATAGAAATACTTAAACATAATTAGCAGAACAAAAGCCTATGATAATACTCTAAAGAAAAAAAAAAAGACAGAATCACTGCCAAAACCAGTCTAGTTATTTCAAGTTAGCTTTTAGAGCTTCTGTATCAACGTATTCAGCATATATTTACAATCAGAAGCTTGTTATTGCCCTGCAAATGTTTATCTGACACCCTTCTTTGTCATCTTTCTTCCTATATCCTTGATTAAGGTGTACTTTATTTACTGCATCAATGTCATCATGCTAATTGTGAAGCAGTGGTGGTCTTTTTATGGTACTGTGAAATGTAATTGTGAAAAAATAATACATGAAGATAGAGCTGTTTAAGGGAACTAGGCTGGCTCACATGGCAAGAGCTGTCCAGTTAGACGCTGAAGGACAATCTATGTGGAGTCTACATTAATGGAGGCACCAGAAGGTGATCGAGAACACTTAAGTGCTCAGATTTATGACCAAAAAAATCTTATTCTGCTGTAGCATGTTCACTCCACTCCTCAACCGCTGTATTTCTGTCTGCATTCTAATGTAAACCATGAATCATTTCAGGCTCTGTTCATGCACAGTGACTGAGGGCTCAGATTCATGGTGCCTGCTGGACTTACCATCAGCACTGCAAAAGGTTGACAACACAGCTCAGCACACAACTTTAGTGCATCTGCTTAGGATGAATTACTCTGCTCTGGCGCATCATCTTGTTACACCCCTCTCTGCGGCTTCACATTTGCCCAGAACACATTTCAAGTAGCAAGTCTAGCCTTGGACAGCCCAGGCCAAACCCATAAATTCAAGGGCAGCGGAGTTAAAGTGCTCATCTGCTTCCCAAGGACCCTTTACAAAGGCCTACCACCCTACAACTGAGCAAGGCTTGCCCAGGAGCCAGGTCTCCAGACAACAGCTATCTGCCTTGGAATATCTACTCAACACAGGTTGAGTATGTTGAAGTTCAGACAGACAAGGCTGTCAAGTGGATTGCCTGAAGCAGAGGCTGTTGTTGCCAGAAACTATAGAGAAAATTCTCTGTCTGCTCAAGTTTCTCTCTTCAGCTGATGTGCGTGCATGGGGAGAGAAGCAGTGAGTATAGCTCTCTGCTATGTACTGCGGGCACCCAAGTGAAAACTAACCCAAATCAATGGGATGTGCCGAGAAAGCCCTGGAAAAAGGAGTTAATTGATCTAGTGATTGTGGGCACAGCCACGCTATTTACTGATAAAGCTGCTACAAGTATGAACTGAGCTGGCTCCATAATAATAATAAAAGTTGGCAAAGACAGCCGGGTAGGGCAGGCCAAAAGATGCAGTCCATTTTATGTTCAAGCTGGTAGCTCCCAAACATTTCCACCATGTGGATTATATCTTCATACTCTCACAAAAAACTCCCCTCTTCTTTCACAATCATGCAGATCATCTCTCTGCCTACTCAAAATTGCATAATCTCCTTGTGGTAACTGCTTAC
Source organism: Margarornis squamiger (assembly GCA_035222235.1). Taxonomy (NCBI): domain Eukaryota; kingdom Metazoa; phylum Chordata; class Aves; order Passeriformes; family Furnariidae; genus Margarornis; species Margarornis squamiger. The sequence continues at coordinate 27,611,739 of JAWWTY010000160.1, forward strand.
AGGAAAAATAGTAAAAGGAAGTATCTAGTGTATTCTAATAAACTTTAAATAAAAGTTTGAGGATTTCTTATGGCTTCTAGGTCCTACTTTGCAATGAAAGGTCTGGAAGCCTCAAGAAGCATCTGGAAACAGCCAAGTGAGGCTAAGACCACAGGATGGATCAGGCAACTTGCCACACAGTGAAGTTTGGAAACTTCTCAAAGACATGAAGAAGAACATCTGTGGGGTGGAGAACACTGACACACAAAAACTTGATCAGGCAGACTATGTTTTAGACTACAGAATCTACTACTGAAGACTTTCTGTTTGCACTTTGTGGTCTTTGTTAAGAATATTTTGATTAATAGAAAAACCAGAATTAAGAGCTAAACTGTGTTTCATCCAACCAGTAATATAATTAAATACAAAAAGGTTATGGAAACATTCTAGTTATGGAGATAGCCCAAAAAAAGCAAGATGATGATCTTAGGGAGAATACTCACCAGTACAGAGAAAAGAAATCAGGCATAGGATCAACACAGTCCCATTTTAGTTGGACTATAAAAAATTTGATTTAGGGAATATCAATATACTGCAGAGCTCAACAGTTCTATAGCCAAAACCCAACAGTATTCTTTGCTGACTGTTGTACAATATATATATTTGTTTATTTTCCTGCTTAAAAAATAAAAAAAATTGAGATGTTGCATGAAAAAAATCCTCAGGAAAAGAACATCAGATTGCGAAGGAAAGCATACAGGACCTAAGAAATTCCAAATCAGAAGTTGCTTACAATCTTTTAATTTGCTTCCCTTGTGTATGTATGCTGTGATACCCAGGATACCTACAAGTTGTTAGCGTTTCTTCTTTCCAGATCTGCCCAGTGACTTCAGTGGGTAAGAGAGACAAAAACCAACATTTGTAATAGTCAGTAGGATATGTCAATATTAAGGGGGAAAAAATTATATAAGTTCAGAAACAATAAAAGCAGACATAAAGCCAGAATTCCAACAGAGCAGAAATCACAAAGGATTTTGTTTTGAAGCAAAATATTTTGTCTTGTAAATTTTTAGGAACAAAATGGCATAATGTTACCATACTTTTCCTGGAATTTCAAAGACAGATCTGTGTGCCAGACATCAGGTCTAAAACCTATGCACTGCTTGACTGATGTTTAAATTCAGAGTACACTGGAACTTTTGTACACAGGCAATTTCTGGACCTCCAGACATATGGCTACAAGTCTCAAATTGTGACCTGCAGCATAAGCCTAACACAAATGCACTTCTACAGCTGTAGGTCACGAGACATACCACAGACTGTGATGAACAGAGGCACATCCAAGCACTAGGAATACTTGACAAATACAAGATGAGAAGGTGGACTTACACTGAAGGGCTGAATGTGAGCTGGGTCTAGGCAGCCCAGGTGTGCTGGCTCCTCTCTGGTTCACCTGCTAGTTCAGGGGATAAACCAGCCCTTTTGCTAGCACACTACACACCTCACCAACTTACAAACCTCCAGCTGAGAGAAGTCATTCACTTCCCAAACCAGAAAACTATATAGAGCTCATTTTTATTACAGGTGTGGCAGGATGATTCCAGGGCAGGAGATAACTCCTTACTTTACCTTTCTAAACTTACAGTCCTCAAACCTGCCAAGAACATCCATCTTCTCAAAATGTAAGCAACAGATTATGGAACTAGAGTAAGATGATAGTATGTGACTTCATCAACAAAACCCTCTTAAAAATATTTAGACCCTAAGGAATGAAAAAAAGTACAGGAGCCAAAGAATCTCTTACCATGCAATGGCACTGCATTAACAAGAAACACTCTGCAAGGAAAAACTCACAGAAATCTACTTTATTGCATTTATTTCTGTGTATGTGGGAGAAAAGTTTTCTCCTACTTACTGAAACCTGATCTACGTTACCAGACAGACTACAGGGAAGTCAACTATTTTAACGACTTTGTGAATCATCCTGTTTTTATCCGATGCAAACTCCCAGTGAACTTCTGTCATCATCTGGATGCTAGACAGCATTCCGGGACATTAAGAGAATTCAGTAACATACCTTCAGAACCACAAATAATGAATGCTGTTAATGTCAGAATTGGTTGAGAATCTGTCACTGACAGCAGTTAAATTCCTGGGCTTTCCCTCCTGTAGCCCAACAGGAAAGCACATTACTTTGTTTACTACTAAGAAAACTTTCCCAGCATTTCGGCTTACAAAAGCTACTTTAAAGCAATCACAGATCTAAAATGTAAGGCTGTGATCTTGAAAACAAGTGTATACACTCAAGAACATGAAAGGCAGAACCCAGGTCTGCCTCCATGTACACCCACAATTCAGACACATACCTTGCAAGCATGCATTTACTTCCTATGGACCTAGCTACTCTTCTGGATGGGGCCAAAGTTAGTTCACATTTTAGAAGACTTTCAACCACTTTTCTGAGCTGAAATCTTAAGAACACACTCAGCTTGAAATGCTTGGTTAAGTCCTGTTAATACTTGCTGCAATTTGAGCCAGAATGAGTCTCACCAGGACCAGAATTCCACAATCATGAGGATGTTTTTGTCTGTCTCTCACAGAAAATGTTGACGACTGCCCAAAAGTGATATCAAAATAGAAGACAATTTCAAGTCCTCTCAGATAAGCTGCTTCTACTCCACAATAAAATCCCCAAGGTCTGATCAGATATATTTGAGTATTTTTCTGATGGTTACTGTTAAACTACTGACAAACTCACTTGGGGCAAATTTTTGACTGGCTTATTAAAAAAAAATAAATCAGTAGGAGGTTACTTCTGAGGAGCAGAGGAGCACAGCACACAAAAAAGGACACTGAATTCTGTCCTCTCATGATATCTTACTCAAAGCCCTCACAAACACCCATCTCACAAGACTTCCCTGGCAAGTACAAATAAAATAGAGCCTGCCTGAAAGCTGTGACACCAGATTACCTACTCCACATCCAGAACCAGGCTGACATTGCTGTGCATTCCTCTAAGTCCTTTAGGTTCTCTGTCAAGTTCCAAATGGTTCCCAGGCAACTGCAACAACATGGACTCAATCACTGCCTGTTCACAGCTCTGCTCCATCTGCTCCCCCTTGGCATCATCTCAAAGAGGATGTTTCTGGTGAATAAGTAACATATCCGGGGTTCAGATAATTTGTTTATGTATTTCTGACATAGTGACAAATTAAACTTCTTTGCTGAAAGCTCACGGCTGTTCTGAAACCCCTGAACACAGCTGCTCTTAATCCCCTTGAAGTTACTATTATGGTCACTCAGTCAGAAATATTCTTACTTATGCTTGGTTAGGAAAACTAATGCAGGGCCACCTTCCCTTCATACTAAACACTGAGATCAACAGATTTTCTCTATATTAGGAATCAAATTCCTTTAGAAATATGGTTATCAACAAACACACAGACATTTTCTACTTTATTTTTACTGCATGTCGGTAGCAAATATTTATGTATACGTATACACCACTCAACTACATTACGCCTCCATCTGGGGTTGACCCAAATCCTGCAAGAGAAGTGGTGAAGGAGGGCTGCCTGCACAACTCTGCTGGTTTCTATAATATAGGAATTTAGCATTAGCAGATGTCCTGGCTACGTTAAGCAGGAAAATGTATTTTAAAACCATTTCATGGTAGAATTTTTTAAAAGGTTTTGAACTCCTACACGAACATATTTCATGAATACAATTTGACTTTGTTGCATTAAGAGGCTATTTCTTACACTGGAGACATTTTTCCAGAGGCTTTACGAAGTTCACCCTGACACACTGAACAAATGTTGTTAACAACCCCTTGAGCAAAGTAACAGCTTTGATCAGGTCTGCATCTCTCTTTCCACTACATCATCTGTTTATCAGCCGCATACCTTCCAATCATTTATTCCCAATAAGCACATAAAAAGTTCTCCTTGCTGAAGTAAACTGCTTCAGGCAGTTGTCACGGATTTATTACATCACCTCTGTCCCCCAAATTTGTAAACTAATCAAATAGAAAGCCAGATATTTTAATATGTTCTTTCAGGATTCCTGAGAAGTTTGGCTTAGTGAGAACTGTTCTGCTTGAGTGATGTCAGCAGCATTTACAGACATGAATCTGTGATATCCTTATCCCAAGTTAAATGGCTCATCAAGTGACAAAAGTGCATTTTGATCAACTCTGCTGTTCTTTGAACAGTCCCATCTACTTCAACACATGGGCAAGGAACAGCTGCAAAGGTCAGCTTTAAGGAGAAATAGTGAAATCAGAGATTGGAAACTATCTGCTTTTGTAATGTAAGATTTTAAACTTAAATACTACTTCCATTCATTTCACTGAATCCTACTCTTTCCTTGCATGCTGACTATCGGTTATGAAAGCCACAGTTATGGTGTAATGTAAACAAAACTGTGAAACCTCCAAACGCACATCTGAATAAAATTTTCTTCTTGCAGTCCTTCCCATCTGCTCCTCCTGCTCTGACACTTGAAATGACAAATTAAAAAGTAAGCCCTTCAGCAGAACTTCAGCAAAACTTCACTCCTGACAGCATCTTAAGAGAAGGATTTTCATCTGAATGAGTGTTTGGCTAATTCCAGCTGACAGCAGATTTCACTCATTCAAACATGTTTAGACACACAATAAATATTAAAAAAAGGAAAAAAAAAAAGAAAAGACCCAAGAACAAGTCCTGAAGTTTAAACAATTCCGGATATTTTTTGGATCAAAACCAAAGTCACACATCAGCGCTGAATGGCTGTCCTGGGGAGTGTCTGATAGTCACTCTTCTCTTGTTAAACTAAGAGGGTCTAATTGTTGTAGGAGACAATACATCACTTGTATTCCTCACTCCTATCGCTTCTTCTTTGGAAGCCTTGTAATTTCGAATCTCAGTACCTCTTCTAGTGATGTACTAGGTTAATGCTTGAATACCTCCATTGATTATAAGGATTCTGGATTGAAGCCAATGAGTTTGGCTCATTTTATCCTTTAATCCAGTGAACTTTTGTGCATATGATCTGAACTACGTATAATACTCACGTTTTCAAAAATCCTAATACAAAAAGAAAGTCCTTACCTACACTGTATTTTCAGGCACAGAGATGAGTATAATCAGAGGCAAGGAGGAGAGCAGCATAGTGAAGGAAGACTACAGCAAGGGTCAGGGCAAGAGAACTACTCTGAGAGAGATCCTGATGGTAAACTTCTCTTTATACTAGTTATACAGGCATGTAATGACTCTTTTGTCTGCTGAAAAGCAGAACTTATGTTATTCCAGAAAATCTGTCGGTCATATGCACAAGAATATGGTAATCAAAACAGTCCTGGCTCCCCCACAAGAGTATCACAGCTGCAGGAGCCTCTGCCAGCGATGGAAACTTTCATTAGCCTTCCTGACATCACAGGCCAACATTTATATAAATCTCTTGAGCGGAAAAAAAAGAAGACATAAAACAGAACGTTTAACCTATTGACTTTATGAACTATTTCAGCTGAAATGCCAAGAATGAATTATACAAGTATCAGTACTACAGTATCATTCTCTTAAGGCTCAGATGTAGGGGTAGGGCTTTACAGAGTCTGTGTGTGAGCATAATGCCCGAAATGTCTGCCTTAGCCTCACATCACCCTTAAAACAGCGGCAGAGATTTTCTTCTGTTGAATAACTAGAAGCTGATCATGGAGAGAGTGCAGGGAAAGGTCACCATTGAAAAAAAAACCAAACTCAAAAACCCAGACCCCCAAAGCCCCCACAAAACAAAAGAACAAACATTATGCTAAAAACTGCATGTGATCTGCATCACATTTTTGTCACAGCGAAACAATGTTCTGCTTAAGGGGAAACTTTTGTACTCCTTTTGCAGAAACTTACAAGAATAAGCATTTGTGAGCAGATGCACAGCTCCGTGGGCTTCATGCAAGTCCCAGCAAGATCCTAGTCTTACAAACATTATGATTTGCAAGCGCTGAGCTAGAAGAAAGGGGGAACTGGGGAGGAACTGTATTCTATTCTGTTCTTTTAAACAAGGCCTGCTTGTATTTGCACTGAAGGCAATGGATTTGTGGAGCTCAACAAAAGTATTACATTTGTCAACCTTCGTTTTCTTACTCAGAAATATTGCCCCCCAAAAGGTGGATAAAAGTAAACATTAAACTCACTGCTTCAATGTTGTGTAGTAACATTTGCTCTTCAAGTTTTCTGAGTGAGAAAGGGAAGTGATTTTGACTCTCTTACCTGTTAACTATATTTTCTTTTCAAACATGCAAATGAAATCCTTACTTTTTAACAGTCTATGTGCATATATAATCAAAGTTAGCTCAGCAGGACTTATTTGTTCAACCCTTTCTTTGTATGTCTAGTGCATCACTCAGAGGGTTCTGAAGCTATAGGCACTTTATAATTAGTCTGTTGCCGACTGGAAGAGGCACCACACTGTAAACCAAACGGGAGACACAAAATGGAGGCTCTGCACCCTCCTAATCCCATTTTAAAACAAGACAGAGCTGTCCAGGTGACACTGAGCGTCGTGACAGCTTCTCAGCTGATGTATGTAGAGTGCATGAGGTTTATGCCGTTCAGTCACTAATCTGTTACTTACTAGGTTATTGGTCTATACTTTCTGGAATAAAACTCAAGTGATTTTGCAATGAAACTTTAATTGTTATTAAACTAAGTTTTCGCTTTGCCATGGAGATTTAGTGGCACTAAATACTGATGGATGATACATGAATAAAGAGTGAACAGTTTACAACAGAATGTATTGATCCAATTATTTTCCTGCCTTAAAAATGTATGTGGCTACAAACATATGATTTTGGATACTCCCAGCAGGGATCACACTTGGAATAGCAGATACCTAGTGTGGATAAAAGTCCTGTTGCAGTTCTTCATTCTTAAACTTGCAAAAAACAAACACATGATTTGTAAAATTCTGCACTTGTAAAACTGACAGATAAAAAATTTCAAGGTGCACAGTAAATATGCAGACCTTCAATTGATTTACTGAGTAGTTTTTTGAGAGTTACTGCAGTTTACCTTTGAACACTGACACTAGGGGATAGGATTTGATGACATTACTTTCTATTGCAAAATCCATCATGTTCCTCAATATTTAAACCCTGCACTGTTATTAAGGACTAAGGAAGATATTCATCACTAAAATACAGATGCATGTTGACATGCAAATCCTCAGGCACAATGAGCTATTGAGATGTTAACAACAAATATGAGGTAAAACTACTCAAAAAGCAGGCACCTGGGCAGTGCAACAGGAAAGGAACTGTTTCCCATAAGGGGATATAAAGGAAAAGTTCTACTCACTGCCACCTGAATTACTTAGTCTAAATCGTCCCTTGTTATGCCTTTTCCTCAGCAACTTCATGCAGGTATTGGAGGGCAGGTAACAGTCTGTAAACCATTCTTCCAGGAAACAGCACTAGCAAATTCAACTAGACCAAACCTAGCTTCAGAATCAGTAGCTGTCATGGTTCATCAAGTCTGCATAAACCCAGTGCAATGTCTAAACCATTAACTACCAGTCACAATCAGTTCTGAGAAATACACTGCCTGACAGGAAAGTTCACTATCTGTGAACTCGGAAGCAAAACAGCAATTTAATTAAAAATCTGACCACTGACCTCTAGTTCAAGGTTATTTCTTATCTCTGTCATGTTGTGGTATGTTATATTACATCTTAATTCTCTATCACTTCTCAGGACCTCGTTGAATTGGGAGAACACATTTGCAGTATCTTTCACACATTCTTGGAGCCAAATGATTTTTTCCTTCCTATCAGTTCACCTGATTGCAAAACTGAAGTTAGGCAAATATTTTTCTGCTGAATAATTTTTTATGTCAGCTCAAGAAGAGTTAATCTAAGGAATCACAACCATTTTTTTATTCTTTTCCACTGACAACCTCAGAGAGAGTATGTCACGAACCTGCTGCCCTGCAGGATGTGTAATGTGCCACAGGCAGGTCTTATGATACAGAGGAAGATGACTAAATTCCTCAGTTTAACATTGCCCTCACTGTTTGGTATTTCCTTGATATTTAATAAGTCTTGATCCTTTCTCCTTATGCACCTTTCATGAACTGAACAGGCCTAATCAACTATTCCCTGATATCTGGACAAACCTGGGCTCTCTGACAGAACTGGATTCTGGCCCCTAACATTTGTCACACTGCCTTAAAATCGGTATCAGCAGCCTAATTTGGCTTAACAAAGCTGTAAAGCAAGGAATTCATTAGCCTTCTCTGAACTTTCTAAATGCAAAGCTCCATCTCTCTTCCCAAAACACAAAATAGAACAAAACCTGATTTTATAAATGACAATTCAGGTGAATTCTCAAAATTTTTTTTTAAAATACAACCCTATCATGTTATACTCCTACAGTCTCCCCACTTCTCCCTCTCTCTCCTTTTTTCCTACTGTCTGCCAGATGTCCTGGTTTCCTATTTATGTTGGTGGTGAGTATCTATGGGCTAGATTGTCTCTTGACAATCTGCCTGCTGGGAGTCACAAAAGATCTCTGACCTACCTCATATTAGTATCCTAATTAGCTTTAGGTCCTTTACTGGTCCTGAAAGGGTGATGAAGCTCTAGCACTAGCCAGGGATATGGAGAATACTCACTCAAGCACATAAAATGCAGTTAAAAGCACACATATTTTCACAGGAAAAAGTAATCTACACTTTTCAGGCCCTGTAGTTTTAGGGATTTCCTTTAAATAGTACAGGTAATAATATTTTTGGCCAGAAAAATTATTTTGTAAAGGGCACATTTCTTCAATGGTTGTATTTCTTACAGCACCAATCATCACAAAGTGCTATTCTCCACAGCATCAGTGTGCACAGGAATCACAAAGGAATAAGACAAGTCTAGCTGACAAAACACTGTCTCTGTAAAAAACCAAAAATGTTTCTCTTCAAGCAAGATTCATATACTAATCCTATCAATACCTGTCTGTGTACTTCACTCACAGAGTCAATGCATGTTAAAGTTCAGGATGTGATCAGAGTTGGAAGGAGCAGAAATGAAATATGTATGCAAATATCATTTTAGTTTGCATTGTACTGTTATGTGAACCTACCTTTTCCTTGATATTTACAGGAGAATTGATTTCTGCCATCCTCTTCAGGTGAGAATACTGCCTGTAAAAAAAGAGAGAAAAAACAGAGATTCATTTGGAGGTTTTAGTCCTACCTGTCAAAACTACACCTATAAAGCCTACATAAAGTCTAATTGCTTACCTACAAGCATTAGAGAAACATGAGAACACTTAATGCTCTGCACAGTAGTGCTCAATCTTGCCGAAAAGCAAAGCTAGTCCAAATTTCATACTTTCCCAAATGAGTTCTGCAAACACATTTTAAAATGCCTCAGAGTAATGAATCTGGACAGAGTTTGTATCATGCTTCTCCCAGCCACGTGTCCTGGACCCTATCTGTTACTCCTTGATAACTCTGAGGTGTTAAAGAGGAGGAATACCTTAGATGAACTCAACAGCTCCCATGTTTTCATTCACCAGCATCCTCAATTTTTGCCAGAAAATTTGTCAATCGATCCAGTCTTAAAAAGCAGCTAAATGTGCCAGGAGGTTGGGCTGACAAGTGCTGCATGGATCTTCGTTGGTTGGGTTATTTTCCCCCCAGACTAATTCAGAGGATTTAGTAACACAGCTCCTACTGAAACTAATGGGGTCTGTAGAGTTAAATCTCGTAAGTCTGCTCTGAGAACTTGGGCACACAAACGGAATTTGCATGTGATTAAGAAACCCTGCAATATGCTTTCTATTTCTAGTTGTACGGCTGGGTAAGTGAGAGACACTCTACCACATGACAAAGAGTTAACACAGGGAAAGGAGTCGAGTTGCCTAATCCTGGTTCCACCAAAACCAAGGGCTTTAAACTTCAATAAGGAACAGGCTTGGATATATTTGAAAATATATATTTGAATAAATTTTAAAATTATTTTAAAAATAAGTCACACACAAAGAATTACAGCAAAGACCAATTCAAATGGAATAAAAGCTTGGTTTGGTCACCACCTTTAACTCTATTGTATACTGATAAAAAGGTGTACATGTATGAGAAGGAACTCTTAGTTCATTCCAAGTTTTTAAGTTGAAACGCCTCCTTTTTTTCTCCATTTGAGCATTTGCTGTGTGGACTGATATATGTGGTCCAAAAATTCTTCTAAATCTCTTTTAATGCACTTAAACAATCCTCCATTAATTCCTTCTTTGAAACAAAAAACTTTAATGTAGTTCAAATTCCAGAAATTAAGCACTTCTCTTACAGTATCCATTGACAACATTTAAGTCTTGTAATTAATTTCTGTATGCATCCGTTTTCTAACTATAGAGATGAGATTCAACGAAGCACATTTTCAAAATAACTTGACTTTTCTTGCGATAAATGGGGAAGAGAAAATAGGAAGAAGAAAAAGAAATTAATGTGAGTTTTGGTCTGATGAATAGCAGACACTGCACTGCGGAACCCCTCAAAAAATAAGGTGCCAAAATTAAAACGTAACCATTTTCACTGCCACCTACTAAAACCATGCTTGAAATGAGTAGGGTTACTCCTGCCATCTCCATTTTACTATACCGTGAACAGATACACTATTAGAACTTTTACTTGTCTTTAGTCAGCAGCCCAAACTCTTTGCCAAGACACTGAGCCAGTCTCACTATGTTTGATAAGACTTCTTCCTGGCCACTGTGCCCCTCGGAATACCTTCCAGTCTGCTGCTATCACACATTGGAAGGTTCCCCTCGTCCTCTCTTTACATCAAGAATGAAAGGGCTCAAATTAGTTTCCTTGTCAAACCCACCCAAAGGCTAAAAGGAGAGTTAAAAACATCTGGACAGAGCAGGCAGGAAGATCACACAGAATACAAGCTTGGGGCAATTCCATTTCCAATATTTAGTGTGTTCCAACACCAAAGGAAGGTGTTAAGAAATCACTGTAGTCTGTAGTGCCTATATACTTTTTTTTAACGTACTCCTTGTCTTTTGCTGTCAGCTATTTCTCATGCCAAATGGACAAAGAACACGAGATACGGCCAATCACATTTCCCATGCAGACTGGAAAAGCTGACTCTAAAATTACTTTGTAAATCTTCATCTCCCTTACTGCTGTTCATAAAAGCATGCCTTCGACCTAGTGACATCAAACCCATGCTCGACTGGGCCTAGTCTCTGTTTAACAGATAGCTGGATGTTAAGGGATAGTTATGAAATTCAACTAGATTGCCCCTGTATCTAATGTTGAGCAGATTTTGTAATGTTAAGAGACAACTGATCGAAGCCTACTTCTTGCATACCAACCCAAATACACTTAATCTGATCCAGCACCTTATAATAACAGAAAAAACACTAAAAATTATTCTTGAAGAACCAACACAAAACACAGAAACAAGTTCAGTAAGAGTTATAGCTAACAAAAAAAACCCCACCAACTTCTGGCCTTAAAAGTCTATTAATCTATAAAAACCAATAAATAATGGAAAAAGATCTTCTGTCACTTTAAATCCTCAGGTTCTACTTTTTCAGCATATATTTTACCAATTTTGTATTAGAACTGTACACTTTAAAGTTGCATCTTACATGAAGCAAATTAATCCAAATGATACTTTGTGAAAGTCCCAGACCTCTTAATTCATGTTTCTTCAAAGATATTAGCTAAATAATTCTTCAAATTTAAATCCATTTTGCTGATTAAACCCTACTACAGCATTTAGGCCATTTTAGTCTTTGTAGCAGTGCTGAGACTCAGTTTAAAACCAGACACAAAAACATCATTCAACACCTTGCCAGATTTGACTTGCCTCTTCTTTACTGTACACTGCAGGTGTTACTGAGATTATAGCCTCCCACCAATAAATGCGGTGCTGATTCAGCTGGCTTGCAACTGCAAGCTGTTTCAAGAAGACCTGGCATGCCACATAAAACATACCCTAGTTTCTTTCTTTCTTTGTCTTTTTTTTTATTTTTCCTTTTAAGATAAAGAACTAAGAGGACACTGGCTTTTACAAACAGACTCATTCCTCTACACTTCACACTCTTCATTAATATGCATATTACAGCTGTCAAAATGAAGATGCTAAAACTGAGTTGGAGCTATTTTTCATTCACCTTCTCCAAGGGCAGATAATTGAAATAACATGCATAAAACACTTGCTCATTTATATAACTCAGTCCAGCACTGCTTGTTATATAAAATACAGATGATACATTAAAGGGAAAATGTCAATGCAGCACTAATTTTTAAAAACATCCTTTATGGCTATACTTAATAGCTAATAAACTTAATTTTCTCACTGTAGCACAAACTGATTTATTGACTTAACTAGTATTTTTCCTCTGATGGTATTTTAATCTCGGTATTGAACAATTACTTCATTTCTAATTCTGTGACAAAAGACCATAGCAGATCAATAATTTTATGAATAAAATAGTCCCACTGAAGTTTACAAGCTTTATCTCCAGGCTAGGATCTAAATTTGAGCTGCTACATTCTCATGCTGAATTCTTCAGAGAAGCTTCTTTCTGTGTGAGTTGTGGAACATCAAAATCTGGCCCTTAGCTGAGCCCTGAAGGCCCCTAAAAGCAGGGAACAACAGTACTTTGCATGTCACCAACAACATACGCACAAAACAATTTTGGAGAAAGATCTTTGACACAAGGTTTTCTGCAGTGGCCAAGATTAAGCTAATACAAGCACTAAATTTAAAATGCACAAAACACACATTATATTTGAGAGGTTCTCAGCTTGAATGTCAGCTTTCTTGCTTGTATTTATGCTCCTGAAATGTCACTGCACATCATGCCAAGAGGACTTTCAAGAAAAAGGAATAATAAAAAAAACAAAACCAAACAAACTACAAAATCCCTTACAAAAATGGGTGATTAATTTCTAAAACAAATTTCCAAACGCATTACCTGGAACAGGAGATCACTCTTAGTTTCTCATTACATCCTGACATCACATAGTGACAGAAGGATGACTTTTCTATACCTATTACATGCATCCAAATGAGACATTTTACTTGCCTTATAAAATCAAGCACTTCAGCAGCATTCAAGGGAACACTGCAGAGAAAACTGAATAACTTTTGACAGAGTTTTACTTCTCCTCCCTACCAGATGAAGGAATTCATATTACTCTACATAGGTAGAAGCTAACACGAACCTGAATCAGGGCATCCGAGGTGCTGGCGCATGCTCTGTCCTGCTGACCTTAACTGCAAGCAGCAGCGACCAGCAGGGCAGACAGATAGGAACAGCCTTTAACCACTGCAGAAAAATATGCCAAAGCTCACCTGTCACAGCCTTAAGTATATGGCTGCTTGCCCAGCCTTTACAGAAGTTTCCTTTCTGTCTCCAGGCAGCTCAGAAATCCTACTGCTGCTGTATTCAACTTCCAGAGAATGCCTGCCACTTTCCCAGTGGTACCACCTTTGGAGGTGTTTGGCCCACAGACACCTTCCAGCTAGACAGGCCTTGGGGTCAAGCTGACAAACACTCCATTTTATACAGCATTTTGCATGGGTGGGATTGCCTGCGCCTCAAGAAGCAAAGAATCAAAAGAAAAACTGAGTCCTACCCCTGCTACAAAACCTGGCACATTTAAACTTCAGACTTCAAAACTGTATCAGAGAAAGAAATATCCTCCTCTGTTAACAAACAAACAAATCTCCTTGCAAATTCACAGAGGGGGAAAGGAGTTTATGAAAGCATAAAGATTGCCAGAAACATACAATCTGTGAAAATATTCCCTCAGAAAGCTCTATCAGAGCGGAGACTTGTTGTGACACCTGTTGCACCATTTCTGACATCTCAAGATGCAACTTCAGTGATAGGGAAGAGAAAATCTCCCTTGAAATAGCACACAACATTCTGGTATTGGAAAGATTGCCCATCTGTAGGTTTATGGATGAATAGTTTTTCCTACACCCCCAAAAATTACATGGTTCCTCAGCTGCCCACTTCAGCTATTTCATTTTATAAGGAACCCCACCCAAGCAAAAGAATCTCAGGTCTCACTGACATGAACCTTGATAATGCTTCTCTAACCCCAGCCACCGAGTAAGCTTTCTCTGCTAACACAGCAACTACAGTCTACAACTGTCACTCAAATCTGTTCATGAAGTAGAACAATGCTAGAATGTGAATTTTAATTTATATCTAGCTTTTTTTTAATTAAAGATCATTTACTCATTTCCAAAGAGTTCAGTCAAAATTGTCCGGCTCCAAGAAGCTAGCATGCAAGGTTTGAGAGGAACAAAGCAATCACAGTTTTAGAGCCAGCTTCAAAAAAATAGGATGTAAATGCTAAGTACATGAGCTGGTTTTGGCTGGGACAGAGTTAACTTTCTTCACAGTAGCCAGGATGAGGCTGTGTTTTGGATTTGCACTGACAAGAGTGCTGGTAACACAAGGATGTTTAGTTACTGCTGAGCAGGGCTTACACAGAGTCAAGGCCTTCTCTGCCTCTCACCCCACCCCACCAGCAAGGAGGCTGAGGGGCACAAGAACTGGGAGGGGACACAGCCAGGACAGCTGACCAAAGAGATATTCCATACCATATGATGTCATGCTCAGCATACAAAGCTCTCCCCCATCCCACTAGGGAGTGAACGAGCAGCTGTGTGGTGCTGAATTGCTGGCTGGGATTAAACCATGACAGTATCTAATGAGATTGTAGCAGCCGACACTATGCTTTCATCTTCTCCGCTTCTACTTTCTCTACAGAATTACATCTCATTTTGAAATGGGATTCCTATCTATCCATATATATTACATTACACTGCCTTGCCTGCAGACCTCCATGTGCCCCAGGTAAAGGCAAAACCAGCAGAATCAGAGACACATGGCCTCCATTTCACATTTCATTTTGACTTTGTTATAAAGAGATGCTACTAGAAAACTGCAGATGAAGGCAGGGATAAACACACCTTTTCTGATGCAGTTTTAAGTTAATATTGTTGTATCAGAAAGATGGACAAAACTGCAAGAGCATGATGCCAAAATTCAAGTATTTCAAAAAGGAATTATTTTGTTTTTCCCACAGACCTTATTTAAATAGGAGAAGCAAAAATTACATTAGGTCAAAGGCCAAAAGGGTAAACATTAGCATGCATACGATTGTCACTTACAACAATTAGTGTCCTTAGTTGTGCACAAAACACTGCCAGTGGTTGCAAAACTACTAGAAATATTAAGATTTAGACACTTGTCTTAGTTATCTTGAGATTAGCAAGAGGTATGATTTTCTATTTGTTGTAGTCTAATGTCTAAAGATAAACATAATTATTAAAAAATAAATGCATAAACATAACCAGAGTCAGGAGCATCTAGGCTGTATTAACAAGTGTCCTCCCAGCTGACCTTTTAGCCTTCTGTGTCATTAGATATGAACACATTTAGTAAAAACAACATAAAGTGTAATTAATATAGAACTGGTATTTTTCTAGTACTGCTTACTGCCTTTCTAAAGGTTGTGTGGAGAAATTCTGTATCCACACCATCATTTTGTATTTCCTGGTTTTCAGAAGTTTGAGACTAGCCCCTTCAGGCTAGCTAAGTGTCCAGGGGTAAGTTTCATGGTATCTGAGGCCTTAGAATTCTTTTCTTTAAATGCCTGCACAAACATACGTACGTGAGTGCACACACATTTTAGAATATTCCCCATTTGCACTCCCATCCCTGGTCACGCCTGTCTCAACCACAGAATGCAGCTGTTGGCTCTGCACCGTCCCTTCTGCCCACTGAATGCAGCCAGATTCCCTAATAGTCACCACACTCTGCAGGAAAGAAAACATCTCACTGATTCATCATGTAGGTCTGGATTCCTACCGAAAAGAGGCTTATGCACCCCCATTGTTTATCATCTCTCTAAGGATTTCTAAAATGATTGACACGACAGACTGATAAAGAAGTGCATATCTCACAGAATATGCTGAGTTGGAAGGGACCCAAAAGGATCAATGAATCCAACCCTTAGGCCTGCACAGGACCATCCCCAGGAGTCACACCATGTGCCTGAGAGTATCAGCCAAACACTTCTCACACTCTGTCAGGTTTG
>JAWWTY010000160.1:27627926-27734604 GCA_035222235.1 Margarornis squamiger
TTTACCCAGCTGGGTGCTGGACAGTTTGTCCAGAAGGATCCTGGGAGAGACAGTATTGAAAGCTTTACTGAAATCCAAAAAGATTACATCAGCTGGCTTCCCTGGATCAACTAGGTGGGTTACCTTGTCACAAAAGGAAATCAGGTTGGGTAAGCAGGACTTTCCTCTCATGAGGCTGTGACTGATGACATCATTGCCTTTCAGATGTTTTTCAATACTTCCCAGAATAATCTTCTCCATAACTTTACCAGGCACTGAAGTGAGACTGACAGGCCTGTAGTTTCCAGGGTTCTGCTTCTTGCCCTTCTTGAAAACTGGGACAAGGTTCACCAGTTTCCAATCAGTTGGGATCTCTTGTCATTCCCAAGACTGCTCGAAAATCATCAAGAGAAGTTTTGCAATGACATCAGCAGCTCTGAGGATTCTGGGAGCCTAGCAGGCTGCTTGCTTGAAAATGGGCAGTAAGATATAAAGATTTGGAAAATATGCCATGACACATCAGGAACTCAGTTATGTTATTTAATACTATAAAATCCGTATCTGAGAGACTGTGGACCTATCTGCTATAAAGAGAAAAGGGACAGAGGTGACAGGGGATATGAGAGGAAGAACAGTCCTTAGTACCTGGGTCAGTGTCCTTTTGTCTCCTATCCTCCTAGATTTCTGCCTAGGGCAGGAATGGCTCTAGGCAGGTATCACAGAAACACTATAATGTCCAATCAGTGTCATAAAAAAAACGATTAGGTGCCAGTAAGTCCTGTACCTCATTCTGATAAAACCCATCGCTTTGACCTTGCCATGCTCTCCTCTTCCTAAGCAGAGATGGTGCCATTAATGTAGCCCAGGGAGAGCCTGTGCCTTTTCCTATCCTGTCAGCTGGCTCATTTCCCTCTCCCAGTCCCAGTGCTTGAGAAGCCAGACCACTACATATGTGGGCTCCACAGGCATCTTTTCACACAGATGCGTTGTGAGATGGATCCTCAGGTCCTCCCTGCACTTGGCGTTGCAGCCTCCACTGTAAGAGAGTGTTGCAGAAGAATGTTCTAGCTCTCATAAAGATCAGACTGAGAGAGGGTCAAAAGAAAGCTACTTGACTGGCATCTTCCCCAAACTCCATTAATACTTAATCCAAACAGTTTACAAGTATTCAGTAATATAATTATCTTTTGATAGACACCACACAAGACTCTGGCTGTATTTTCTATCCCTGGTCCACAGAAAACAACACTCCCTTGTTACAAAAGCAAGGCTGCTTGCAAATCCTCTTGCTGTACAGTCTTTGAATGCTGGGTCTGTCCTATCCAAGCTAAAAGCTGTTCTTTAACGCAACTTTCAGTGTGGCTTCCCCAAAAGATTGGTGCCACCTTCCTAGCTGATGTTCATCCACAGCAAGTGACCGATACCCTGTAACACCACCAGAGTTATCACCCCAGACACCTCTAAGTACAACCACGGGCTAACTTTGTAGAATATACCTCGGGTTGAGGAGTATCCAAAACAGTAGTTTAGGTCATTAACACCATCCTGCACGTGAGCAAAGGAGGTCAATTTAAAAACCCCATACAAATGTATGAAGAAAGGCCAGGTCTGCATTATTTGGAGCAAATTATTGGAATGAAGAATTGGGCTGCAGAAGGGGACATGTGGGAGTCCTGCATAGAGCAATGTATCCATGTTGCAACAGAGAAGTACCAGTACAAAGCAGATGTTCTGTAACTGCTGAAATATATATATGTATGTATATATGCACATACACAGACCAAGAAATGCTACTTCCACTAAGTTATTCTGTTTAGTTTACTTGGAGTGTTCTAAGAACAGATTCTAGTCCAGTAGTAGTGGGTGGAAACTATGAGTATAATAAAATGTTTTATGAAATTATCATAGGTAAAATAAATATGAAAATAAAATAAGTACCATTATTTAAAAAACTATATAGCATTCTAAATACCGAAAAACACCCCCAAAACGCATGTGATAGTACATTTCCTAAACAAAACCTAGAATTCAGATTTGAAAAAATGTCAGATTTCTAGAAGAGAGTCTTGTTGCACAGTAGCAGGCTTTTCCATGAAAGGGTATTTACAGGGTAAGAGAGCTATTTCCTAGTGAACACTCAAGTGATTTAAGCACAACCTCTGAAAATTCCTCCCAACCTCTTTACCATACTGATTAGTAACCAGATATTTATTTTCAAGCCAGATCTTTTCTGAAGTTGCACAACTTGCCATGGGAAGCAGAGTGCCAGTAATCTGAAGCCAACAGTTTCCCACCTAAATTGCTGTACACACCATCGTGTGTTTGAACTCCCTATCCATTTGGTTTTTGACCCCTGAACAATTATCAGACACACTGCTGAAAGGATATGAGTGGTCAAATGCCCAGTTAGTTCTAAACTGAGGCGACAGCACTTCCTAGTGCTCTTTTTGTGGAGCCATACAATTTATACCATCCTTTTATGTATGAAGGGAACACTCAGCAATGGCACTGACTCCACCCCACATTAAGCAGCTATACCGAACAGCAAAAATACTGAAAAGCTGAAAAAGGATAAGGCACAGTGTCTCCCAACAATTTTTCATTTCAGAGTAACAAACTATCAATTCATTAAAATTGGAACTTCTGAGGAATGAAGAGTCCTATCCTACAAATGTTTATTTAAACAAAAGGTAACAGCTCAAACAGAAGAGACTGAAAAAAATTCTCCCAGCAGCCCAGTGACAAGGGAATGTCTCCAGCCCACAGATCTGAAGATCTTGTGCCTGTTCCAAATCTGCCTTCTGCTACACTAGAAGGGTACTTTAACCCCTGAGCCGTTCTTAAAAGAAGAGCAATTTCTCTAAGCAGTTTTCATATTCCCCTCAAACACTTCCATTAGTCTCCTAGAAGCAGTTAAGAGCCAGCAAAGGCATTTTTCCACTCCAGAAATCCAAAGGCAAGAGACCCAGCACCATTCCATCACTACCACAACTGCCAGTGGCTGCTCAGGATAAAGAAGCCACTTGCTTGGCTTCTGATGTTCTCTACTTTAGGGACTGCACCCAGGGGCTCTACACCCTCGCCACTCTGCAAGAGAATCACTGCTGAGAGCCTAGAGCCTGTGTTCTGCTGGCTGGCATCCTAGAGGAGCATCTGCAGAGCATCACTGTGATTCAGCATAAACTGAATTTCCAGTTTTACTACATATATCACACTAGTACAGCTGAGCCCAATTGACAAAAGATGGATTCAGCTACATGGTCTGTAAAACGGTCCTCTCTGATAGGCAGGAGGGAGGGATGTAGGATCTGAAAAAAAAATTCAGACTGAGAAAACTCATTTTCCATAGTAAGAGTTGCCAAAATAAACATTAGTGTCTTAGCGTCTGAAGGAATCTTGCCAAGCACACTGATAAAGAGCAGTGAAATAGTAAAAAAAAATAAAAAACCCCTACTCTCAAATTCTACATTTACATTACCCTCCTGCAAAATAAAACAAAAAAAAAAGGTTAACTTTCAGTTTTTACAAATGAGGTATTATCTTCCAAGCCCTTCTTGCCAGGGACTTGAGCTATTAAGTCATTTACACTGGCTCCTATTTCAGCTCAGAATGGCATGCCAGGAGACAGTGTCGGTTCATTTGCTCTGCGGTTGCCCAAATGTGGACTGCTAGAGGAGTATGGCATGGGAATACTAACAGGGAAGCACGTAAAGTGGTAGTCACAGGGGTTTCTCTAAACAGTAAGAACAGAAGGAAAAGAATGAACATCAGGAAGTGTTCAAATACACACTTGTTTCTGATGTTAAGAAATAAAAATATCACAAGGAATCAAGCTTCTATCAGCAAACTGGTAAAGTATAATTGGTATAGTAAATTCTCGTAATCTTGGAATAAATCTCAAGTTCAAAGACAGCCCTGGAGCCATTCTGATTTCAGCCTTCTTTCTGTTAAGTGTTTAAAGTCTACACCACCTTTCCTTCTTGCTCAGACATCTCTGAAGACACAGTTTACCACTGCCAGATGTGCAAGGCTGATTCTCAGCAAATACAATCCTTTGAATTCAAGAAGCTACACAGACGTGAACCAGCTGCTTGATGGTCCCACGGGACAGGACAGCAGAGCTGCCCTCCTTGCAGACAGGCAAGGAGCAGTCATCACAGCTGCCCTGGCCAAGCACTCAGGGACACACTGCACTCATGAGGAGTTGGCAAGTTTATGGTGACTTTGAGAAAAGAAAGAACTTTACCAGAGGTCTAAAAGAGCTCCCTGAAGTAAAGGGCTTCTGATGAAAACTGATAAAGCCAGGGACTCAGCTGGAGGCAAGATAGACTTGAAGAAGCCTTAATGCAGCGAGGCCTCAGGTGGCTGACATATATTCAAAGCAGAGGTAAGCATATTTTATGAGTCAGCGAGGCCATGCATATGCTTGAAAGTAAATACCTGATTTAAATGTGCCAGAGCACTCTGAACCTTCCAACACCAAACACTGAAATTAAATGCAGCCTTTCATTTTCTAAAACTGAGTCACCCCATATAGATCCTTTGAAGAAGATGCAAATTTTTCCTTGAACAGTATTTTAAATTACTGTATTTATATATATGTATACACATAAAACGTATGTACGTAAAAACTCTAAAAAATGTTTACAAGTTCTTCTAGTAAAATGGCCTGATGTATACCCACCCACAATAAACAGACAGAGGCTCAGCAGCGTTCCCAAGTTAACAGAATCTGTAGAGTCAGACACTACATAAGAAACACTACTGCTGACATTTTGGTATTCCCAGATTTACAACAAACACTAGTCTTCATCTCCTAGTCTTCATCTCCTCCTCCATCTTCTGACTGGCAAGGACAACATTGATTTTCTATGTTATCAAAAGGTATTCCTGGAAACAACAACAAAAGCATATAAATAAATTAACCTGTAATTACTTATAGTTCATACAGTCCTTCAACCTAATTGCTATTACACATGAAATAAGTGGCTATTACAGCATTTACCGGACTTTGAACTGCACTTCTTAGATGAAAAAAACACAAAAGAATCTAATGATTCTTTTCAGCTGAAACCCACACTAGCCAGGTACACCAAAATTGTGAAAGTACAGTCAATGCAGACTGTGTACTGCTAGAAATACGTAAAGGCACTTTAACCAGTCTCCAATATCCACCCCAACAGTCAGGAGACAATGCCAGGAAACTTTTCTTCTTCTGAAGGTCAACAGCATATGAAGTGCTGCCTGACATGCATGAACTGAGGTTTCTGTTTAGCCAGGTGTATAAGGAGTTTTTGCTGGGCTTTTTTTTAAATTACAGATTTCTTAACTTGGCAAGGGCAGTCCTGATAAAGCTGTTTGATTAGCTAGCATATGTAGACAGCAAAAGGAGTAATTTTATCAACAGAATAAAAAGCAGTTTTGGGGTTGTTTTATTTGTTGAGGAATATTTTAAAGAAAATAAAAGGTATTCCTCTCAAAGACAGGTAAGCTCAGTTACACTGTACAGCATAGCCACATACTCTAGAGCATTTTTCAGGTCATCTGTTTGTGCCCATTCCCTGGAAGTGATCTTCAGCATGCCAGAGTCCATGAATTGATAAAATCTCCAGTATGTTAGACAGACTGGTATTTTGCATCTGTACAGAATTTTTGCAGATGAAAATTTAACACAGCCTTGAAGGATAATGTAATATACTATTTGCTCCACAAAATCTAGTATTCAAAAGCAACAAATTAAGCTCTGATTTGCAGTTGCCACAAGGCCCAGTTACCACAGGGCCCTACCAGTTGAAACTCTCAGTGTGCTAAAGGATGCCAAATCCACTTTTCTCAGGCAAACATGGATACCAGCACATTTCAGATGCTGTATTGAGTTTGTGTGGCAATGCAGCAGAGGGGCTACAGGGGTGGCTTCTGTGAGGAGCTGCCAGAAGCTTCCCCCATTTCTGACAGAATCAATGCCAACCAACGTCAAGATGGACCCACCTCTGGCCAAGGTGGATCCCTTCAGCAATCACGGCAGTGCCTCTGGGGTAACATAGTTAAGAAGGGAAAAACACCCATGCTACGCAGCAGCAATCACAGGTGGAGAGAGAAGTGCGAATATGTGGGACAGACAACTCTGCAGACATCAAGGTCAGTGGAAAAG
Organism: Margarornis squamiger; assembly: GCA_035222235.1. Lineage (NCBI taxonomy): Eukaryota > Metazoa > Chordata > Aves > Passeriformes > Furnariidae > Margarornis > Margarornis squamiger. The sequence continues at coordinate 27,634,057 of JAWWTY010000160.1, forward strand.
AAGGTGGGAGGAGGTGCTTCCAGGCATTGGAGCAGACATTCGCCTGTGGTGAATACCATGGTGAGGCAGCTGTGCCCCTGAAGCCTATGGATATCCATGAGGGAGCAGAGATCCACCTGCAGCCTGTAGTGGAACCCACACAGGATCAGGTGGATGCCAAAAGGAGGCTGTGTCCCTGTGGGAAGCCCATGCTGGAAAAAGTTCCTGGCAGGGACCTGCTGACCCATGGAGAGAAGAGCCTGCACTGGAGCAGGTTTCCTGGTAGGACTTGTGACACTGTGGGGGACCCACACTAGGGCAGCCTGAAGGACTGCACCTGAACCCTACTGGAGCAGTTTGTGAAGAACCAATGTTGGAGAATTTCACAGAGGGCTGTGCCCCAAGGCAGTAACCCCACGCTGGAGCAGGGGAAGAGCGTGAGGAGTCCTTCTGAGGAGGAAGGAGCAGCAGAGACAATGTGTGATGAAGTCACCATGATCCTCATTCCCCATCCACCAGCACTGCTTTGGGGAGGAGTGAGAGAACTTGGGAGTAAAGTTAAGTCTGGGAAGAAGGCAGGGCTGGGGGTGAGGTGTTGTAAAATTTAGGTTTTAATTCTCATTATCTTACTCCTCTAAACTGGTAATAAATGAAGCTAATTTCTCCAAGTCTAGTCTGTTTTGCCTGTGATGGTAATGGCAGAGTGACCTGTCCCTGTCCTTATCTCGACCCACGACCCTTTTGTTATGTTTTCTCTCCCCTATCCAGTCAAGGACAGAAGGGATAGAGCAACCTTGGTGGGCACCTGGCACCCAGTCAGGGTCATTCCCCCATAAGCACACAGAAAAGCATGTTTCATATGTGAACTTCAAAACTGCCCTAACTGCTAAATCTCTCTTCTCACTGCTGTTAATTAGCAACACTACAACAGCACTTACAAGCTCTTATATATTGCATGTAGGCACTGTCAAAGAAATGGTGCTGGTTAACAGAGTCAAACTCTCGGCAAGTCAAATTCCCAGTATCTCAGCTTGCTCTGACCACTCTGTAAGCAGTAATAACTGGCAGAAGAGAAACTGAGCTGGCTAGGAATTTTCCAAACAAACAGGGGGTTTGTTGGGGTTGGTGGAGCTACCTTGGCATAAATGAAACATTTCTCAAACATCTGCTGAACAAGGCTTTCCCAAAAAGATAACTGAATTCCCTATAAGCCAGTTATCTTTCCCCAGAGAGCCCAGGTCCCAGCAAAACTTGGGATAAGCGAAGTTCAGCTCAACAAAGCAGGAAGTTACTGTGGCTTGTGCAAACACAGAAGAGCTGAGCTCAGTGTTTATTATCAAAGCCCTGTATCGGTCACGTCTTCACTCTTGTAGAACCTTCCCAAGTAAAGGCAAAGGTGACTCCTGAACAGCTAGTCTTTTTCTGAGTGTCTGACTCTGTTTTCATGAAGCCATACAAAAAGTTATCATCTCATTCATAATGAGCAGTTCTGGCAGTCACTTGTACAGATTTCTTACTCTAGACAAAAGCACAGTCAGAGCTGCCACAAATTCACATCTCCAATTAAGCCACACACCAAAACAAGCAGGGCTGGCTCTGCAGGAAGCAGATATGAGCCGTGACTGGATTTTGTGGTTAACAGAGCTCTATCACTGGCATCCAGAGAACCAAAGATTTCGGCTGAAGAGAGCTGGCTTTATAGTTGCTCAGTATTTGGACTCTCCAACAATGAAAAAAAGAAAAACAAAAGAGACTCACATAGGAGAAGCAATTTACACAGGATGGGATTGAGTTCCACTGGCTGTCTTCCTTAAATACGCAGAGTTCCCAATAATATTGACACAGGTAGAGTTGTTCTAAGACCTGAACTTTATCCATCATAATTTTTCCAGGGGTTCTGTTCATTAACTGAGTTCAGTCAGTCTAGCCACCTTGCTCACAATCACAGCACAGCAAACAGGGAATGCTTTGGCTCTTTCTAAACTGCCTGAACTGTGCAGTTGGAGGAAAAATACAAGAACTCTTTGACCACTTTATCCCCACATACACCCTGCTTTTGGACAGGGCACAAATTACTGCCTTGCTCCTCCATTCTAACAGAATATACACTCCATCCTACTGCCCTCAGAGAAGGTGTTTGTTCTTTTGCTGCTGAGGACAAAGATACCAACAATTCTTCCAAACTACTTTAGTGAATGCTCTACTGAGAGAACAAAAAATGAAAGTTAACACTGGCAAAGAAAAACCACTTGCTCTCATCATGAACCTCTATAGCCTGAACCATTTCAGAACATACTGGAAAGGGGTAATTTTATTCTGCCTTCACTGTGGGTTGCCTTTTTATGAATATGTTCACTCTTCCCCATTATTAAAGGAAAGTTTCATTCATATCAGTGCTTCAGTGCGAAAAAGTCATGAGAAATTGCACAAAAGCTTTTATGAAGGCACTGAAGTCTCAGTTTCACTGTGCCTACTGCATGACCAACCAAATCCCATAATATCTCTCTTCTAGAAGGACAGCATCAACTGATGAACTCAGTAGGAGATTTGAAGGTGGGCACCTTGAACTCTTACATTCAGACCAGTCACATTCCTATGCATTCACCACAGGCTTTGTGGCAGTTTTCACCACCAGGAACAAATGCTTACCTGTCTTAACATGGAATAAAGAAGGGCCAGCAGTAACAGCAGGCTAAATATCCTAAAAATAAAGAATCAATTCAAGAACTTAAAAGTCTCCTTCAATCTCAATTATTCCCTCTAAAAATTGTGTGAAAAATCAACCTGCTTTCAGTTTCAGACTTTGATATTGATCAAAGTAAGCAGTGAACTCTAATCTGAATTATCTAGCTCTTTGCATCACAAAGATGCCAGTTATTTTTTATTGACAGTAGCATACGTCATCAAAAATAAGGTGTTGCAGGTAAGAACAGGGACATTGACAGTAATGTAATTCACTTTTTTTTTTTCCAGAAGTGAATGAAGATTTCGTTCCTATATTTCAGATTTTTTTATTTTTTTCCATTTCCTAGGATAATCACGTAATTTTAATTCTTAATATTTCAATTTTTAAGGCATTTTATCTGTCCAGTCTCATGATAAACAAGACTTACAGAGTTGATTATTTTAAGGCACAAAATGACATATTTATACAGATAGTAACAAAATGCATCTATAGGCAACTACCAAACTACGCATTTCTGAGATAATCTGCCCAGTGTGAACATCAAACCTTTCTTCAGAACTGCTCTTGCAGGACAGAGTCAGCTTGGACATGCAGCCCCTATTCAGACAAGCACTTAAGAGCTACTGAATTCCATGTAACAAATTTTTGAGACATTTTTCAGAGAAAAGTGAACTTCAGCACATTCTTAAAGAGTCTTTTTGAACTGTTTCAGACGTGCACACAATTCTAATGAAGATTTTGCATCTGTACATATAAGAAAACATTTTTAATTAAGAATATTCTGTTTTTAATATCTTCCAATAGGATTTTGTTCTTCTGATAATTCTTATTTTAGTACTACATTAAAAAGGAAGTAAAAAAAAAAGGCAGTATGATTTGGGTTTGTGCTGGATCTGACTGAGATGGAGTTAACTTTCTTCACAGCAGCCCACACGGTGCTGTGCTTTGGATCTGTGGGTACAACAGCACTGACAACACACCAGTGTTTTGGGTACTGCTGAGCTCTGCTTGCACAGTGTCAAGGCCACCTCTGTTGCCTCCTCCACAGTCAGGCTGAGGGTGGGCAAGAGGCTGGGCAGGGGACATAGCTGGGACAGCTGACTCAGAGTGGCCAAAGGGATATTTTATACGATGTATCTTTAAGCTCAGGAACAAAAATTGGGATAGAGGAAGAAAACTAGGGGGGTTTTATTGTTGTTTGGAGACTAGCTGGGCATTGGTCTGATGCCACTCTTTTGCTCTGCTTGGTTTTTACCTCCTGAACCAACCTTTTCTTCTTCACCTACTCATCTCAAGAGTTGTCCTGATTTTTTTTCTTCCTATTTTCTCCCCTCTTCCACTGTGGAGAGCTGCTGGGGGGACTGAGTGAGGAGCTGTGAGTGCTTGGCTGCTGGCCAGGGTAAACCCACCGCAGCAAGCCAAACAGAAAACCCACTCCAGACTGGTGTACTATTCTCTTCCCGGACCCTGACCTAGAACTTGCCCCAGTATTCAGTGTCTTCAAAACTTTATTATATTCTCTAGATATTTTACGGCACTTTACATCCAAATATCTGAGCTGAGTATAATCCTCAGCCCAACTCTACCATCTGAGGAAGACTATTATCATTCTACCAAGGGTAAATAGGTAGAAAGAGACTACAGGAAAAGATTTTCAGAGTTGATTAAGAACTTTGGCTTCATGTCCAGAAGGAACATTTACACACACCAGCCATTTTTTCCTAGCAACCTGAAGGCTTATCAGGGCTGAAAAACCAGCTCTTTGCAAGTCTGAGGACTTTACTGACCTCCTTACTACTGCCCCTCCAAGTAAAAATATGGACCTTCACTAACAAGCCAGCAAGTTTTCTTATTCTTAGAGCCACAAGGCATTATTCTGATGTGGAAGACCAAGTGCAGCTGGAAAACTACCATCTTTTCACTGAAATCACTGAACGCCAGCACCGCTTCTGAGAAATCCTTGTGCTGTATAACTTTGCTGACAAGGGTAAAGATGTTTCCAAGGTATCTTTGCTCTTTAGGCAGGCCATCTGTTTCTGACAGCTCAAATTCTGGTCAGCAACTGACCTGATGATTCACTTCAGTTGTACTATATAGAGCTTATAGCCAGACAAGTAATATTTCATCACATACTTGGCCACACTTGCAATCAGCAGATGTGCAAGAACCACTTTGGGCACATATATTTTTTCTTCTTTCCTTTGAGGAAGTCACACAGCTCACTGCTACTGAGTTTAGCATGCTGAATTATTAACTACCAGATTCATTCTATGCAGCCACTCCCTGTGAGCTTCCTACCACCAAAAGCTTTGAAAATTTGCCATGTAGTAATTCTGATTAAAGAAGTTTGAAGCAAAAAGGAAATCCCTAAGAAACAGTAAAACTGCCTTTCACCAAAGAAAGAGGGCACATGCATGGAAAGACACGTGCAAATGAGATGAGTTCTCCTTCAGCCTATTTATTATAATGACTAAGCATTCCATAACTCTCAATACATAATCTATTTAGCATCCTGACATCCATGTTTAAGTGCAGGAGCATTGTTATCTCATTTTACAGATTGAAAACTGAGGCATAAAATGATTCATTGAAGATTTCTCAGGAAGCTATTCACAGGGAACACAATCCAGATGTCCTAACTGCAAGTAAACTGAAGAACTTTAAAGACATTTGAAAAAAAGGTCAGCTCCATTAGAATTTCACAGAACGATGAGGTCATTAGCCCACTTGTTAGACTCAGGCTTGGAACAGACTGAACTCATGCTTTTGCAATGGGCTGGACAGAGAGAAACTGCCTACTTTCAGACAAAGCAGCAAAAGGAATTACTTGATAAGTTTAAACAAATATTTTTGTCAAAATAAGTGACAAAAACATGGGGTTTAGACAAGCTCTAAAATGATGCAATTGCATAGATGCCCTTTATCAGTTTTGTAGTCTGTGTTTATTTAATTCTTTTTCTTTTATTATCAACAAAGCTGTCTTTTCCCCCTACCCCGTGAACATCACCTTGGACTTTGTGTGATATGACTTCAGAATACCAGTGAGGCAGAACTTTGAGGTGTAAACCATGCTCCATTCACAGTGGTTCAAGCTATTATAAAAGATGAGGAGAAGCAGTGGGACAATACAGTATAAGCTGGCCAGCTTAGTGACACAGAGAAAGAAGATAAAGGAGACATTTATCTGGAGTGGTGACAGGCTCTGTAGACGAAATTGCCCCATCCCTGGGAGTGCTCAGGGCCAAGCTGGATGGAACTCTCAGCAACCTGGTCTAGTGAAAGATGCCCCTGCCCACGGCTGTGGGGTTGGAACGACATGACTTCTAAGGTCCCTTCCAACCCAAGACACTATGATTTCTCTATGAATCAGCTTCCAAGATGTTCAAAGAGGCTGCACTGCACCGGTGGAAGAAGCTCCCCAAAGTTCCTGGCTTCTTGCTCCTGCACTGACAGACCTATAAGTAAAGTACCTTTCTATCTGAATGATTACCAAAGAGAGATTATAAAAAGTATCTTACCACTATGAATAACTCCAGTTTCTGTTCCTATTCTCTGTCTTCTCCAACAGACTGTATCTCCTGCAGAACTAGCTGGAAGTTTAAAAAAAAAAAAAAGGTAATTAGTTAATTCACTCTTGATTTACTTTACTGCTCTCTTCTTACAGGAGACTTCTGTGAAAAAAACATCCCTCATGCCTTTATTGCTCTGGTCAACACATGGGGGTACCCTTACCTGTTTTTACAGGGCTTATCTTTTTTAAGGACTTACCTTCACTGCCATGAAAGCTTAGGCAATCACCTAAATCTTGCTGTTAGCCCCACTCTTCACCACACATACAATTCCCCCACTTCCAACAAACCCATTTTTCAAATACATATTTTAAGCTCAAACTAGCCAGCATGTTGGGGGACATGCAGAAAGGTAAACCTAAGCAACATAAACTGCTCTATCCATTAATGCAAGAGGGTCTTAGATACAAGTTACAGTAACTCACCAGTCACTACCCAAATCCCTCTGAGCAGCACTAGTGCAGTTTCGCTGCGGTCATTCTCCAGAAAACAACATTATAATCTCAAGAATACTAACTTGGGTGAAACAAAGGGAAACTCAAAGAGTGACACCAGCACTTTGTTCACAGTACAAGGCCTTTGCCAATTTGCATATAAATTTCAGAGGAACTGTCCCCAAAGTTAAAGACACACAACCACATGGAAAGCTGAGTGCCTGTTATGTCCATACACAGATGAATGGAAACTGATTTCCTAATTTCATTAACAGGAAGGAAGTAGTTAAGTTTTGTATTCTCTTGTGCAGGGGCAAGGAGAAGGCAGTCGTGAACCGGTCTATGGCTTACCACGCATGCCAGACAGAAATTACTCCTCTCTGGTTGCTATTAAGTGAGTTGAAGACTAGTCCTTGTTTGTTTTGGAATAAGATCTGTTCAGCAGTCCCTCAGCTAACACTAGAAGTGTATTGTGACATTTCTGAACATCCTGACTACTGAAATCAGCCTCTACTAAATGACTACTATGACTGGATTGTCTTTGCAGACTTATTTTTCCTTCGGTATTACAAAACACTCACTCCCTGTAACAGACTAGAAGTGTGGGACTGCTGTCCTATTTAATCCATTTTATCTTTATTGAAACTATTGAAACTCCATGTTTTGCCAAAACCAAAGTGAATTTCAGACTGCAAAAGTCCTGTCAGCATCAGAGGTTTTATTTTAAAGCATGGCAGAAAGCTCTTAATCTCTTCTGCATCCGAAACAGCCAGATGTTCCCTGAAGCACTTCACCTGGCAAAGGCTCTCACAACAAAGACTCTCACAGCATAGGTCCCAAAGTCCATTGCAATCTAAACACACATTTTTGCATGGCTTGCTGAGTCACAGCTATGTTCAAAATCAAAGGAATGAATAGAGCAATTTAGAATGTGACGCTTCAGTGAAGAAATACAAGTACTCACACATGTCAGTGTTAAAGAGCACTTCTGGGTGTTGGAATCTACACAACAGGCACAGATCCATAAGATGAATAGAGGGGTTGGAAACCTGGTGAGGGAAGCATACACAGCTCCTTGCCTTTGAGCAGAATAACCTAACCAAGCACTCAGAAGAGGCCTATGCTACGGGCCTCACCAGTAGTTTGTTCTTTGGTGCAAGCAAGGGCAAGATTTGGCAATTTATTTCCTTCAAAAGGACACAAGAGAGGGCTGAGAACTCATCCCTTTTGTCTAGTGAGCACCTGGATTAAAACAGAGAAAGACAGCAATATTCCTAATAGTTACTGCATTTCTTATACCAACATATGGACAATTAACTCCTTACAGTACTGTCTCTAGTCTGCAGGTGGTATTTTTAGGATTTGAACACAGCAAATCAATTCATGCACATTTTATTGGGGCACCTGAGTGATTCTGCTTTTTTTCCTGCACAACACACCTAAACCCCAGTTTTGATGTTCTTCAACAAAAGCTGCAGGAGAGCATGCTCTCCAACTTCACTGAAAGTTTAAAATCTGAAAAAAAATCAAATGGGAAGTTTTAAAACTTAAAAAAAAATATTTTTCCCCTCCTGCTCAGTGAATTCTTTTGTCCCTTTGAACTTCATAAGATATTGAAGAAAGTGACAGGTAATGTCAGAGTCCCATTTCTTAATGTGGTCAAAAAACATGGTCACTAGAATGAACTTATTCAAGTTAGAATTATAACTATTGTCCTTTGAGAGCTATTATTAAAGACTATTTTACAAGACTTCGGAACAGAAGCGAAAAATTCTTGTTTTGCACCCCCATAAAGTAACAGATAGCCAAGAGAACTGTATGCTATATGTAAAATTATAAAAATGGCCAGGCTTTAGTGTGTGTTCCAAAGGTTTGTTCTTTCCAAGCGATACCACATATCTACCATGTTTGACCAAATGAGATTTATTACCTTGAAAAAAACTAATTAATTCTATGGAACATCTCTCCATAATTTGATCACCTTCCTAATTCACCATTCTATCCTTACTCAATGTTCCATAGCATGCTATCAAAGAAAACATTATGCAGGAAATAATGACTCAAGGGAGGAGAAAGGAAACCAAGAGTAAAGGTACAACAGATAAAAGGAAACTTAATTCACTTACGTATCACATAAAATACTGTTGCTTGATGTCTGTAAATGTTTAAGATAATTTCCCATCATAAAGAAAGGTCAATTCTTTTATTTTCAAACTAAAAAGGACTCAAACAGGAAAGCATGCTGTCACTCTGCAGGCCATGTATTACAGCCTCTAAAAACATCAGTTCATACTCCTCTGTAGGAGACGCATGGTCGATGAAGAATACGTGCATGGAGATGACATGAAACCCCCCTTGCAGAACCTTCAACACACTACTCCTTACTGCAGGGTATGAAGGGGAAAAAAGCAGAGCCTCAGATATCACATCACCAAACTGCACGTTCACCAGAGCTCAGTGACAAACAACTGCACCAAAACTGACACAAGCCACAACACCCAGCAGGAACCAGTGCTCCTTGCAGCTCTAGAACCCTGTAGAAGATGCAAATAAACCAAGCACTTCAATCTCTCCCCATCTTGAACTCTGACCTTTTCAACAGATTCCCTAATCCTGGAATTAATGTGATACGTGCCACATACAAGTACCAGAACCAGATACTAAATCTAGATCAGACAGCTATTCATTGCGACATGGGCCTTAATGAATCTACAGAGCAGAACCAAAGCATACTGTGAGCTATAAAACACTCTAGACAGGGGCCCTCATCCTATATGAATCTTCTTTACTCTGTGGCAGAGTAAAACAAGCTCTTAGATCACTTTCCTTCTGATGTGTAAGCCTGACTCCTAGGATTTCACAATACACCTGCCACACGGAAGAGCTCAGAAAACTAAAACACTGCAGTCTGCTAATCCCACTATAGACCTATGAGCCTTCAAGACCCTCACAGTAAACATAATCTTCAATTCCAAGTACATATCATCCTCTATGCAGTGCAAAATACAGTGCTAAGTATAGCCCGGTGACAAAGATGAGCACTCAAATTAACTGAAAGTAATTTGTCTGAGTCTGCTAAGGATAGTTAGTTTGGATTTTGTTTTGGGTTGGTTTTTTGTTCATTTTTTCAGACAACTGAAAGCCAGGTCTATAGGCGGAACCAGAGGCACGCTGACCAGGGAGGAATGCTGGTAACACAGGCATACAATGGACTATGGCTACCTTTCTTTCCAGGATATTTCTCTGGTGAGGCCACTGGTAGAACATCTAGGTGAGAAGCAAGTGAACAGAAGGCAGGGAATCTTCTACTGAATGTTGCTATGACCAACTGCAAAGGCTATTTGGCATCTGCTGGTACACACACACAAAAAAAAGTGAGGATTTGTTGATGGTTTTGGTACTTGGGTTTCTTTGGCCCTTTTTTTTGGGTTTTGATTTTGGCCCAGCTAGTGAGTCACATTTCCCTAATTGCCAATGCAGTTATTTAGCACATGTAAAGCAAACCTCCCTGTCTTTGGCAGCCAAGCCTTAAAATATTTAGTCTCAACCTCACACCCAACACAGCCTGTAAGCTCTGATGTAGTCAAAGTAAATAAGGGTTGCTCCCTGTCTGTCACTGCTATACCTCAATGCAGTTGTAAAGATCCTGCTTTGCATTTCAGTATTCAGTCAATTAATACCAACAGCCTCCAAAACTGGACTCCACGTGCCTTTACAACTAACCTGTATCAATGCTCCATTCTGCACACTGCAGTTCCCAGCTCTGGACAGGGAATGCAGTGGTAAGCACACTCAGCAGCATCTAGTCTTCAGAGGACTATTCATATCAACATTTACAACGTGCATTTCTTATTACAACAAAACATGCATATGACTGTAAAGCAGCATAAGCTCTCTGACTAAAACCGTCCACTTCTGGTGTTTGCCAGAGACCATACAGTAAAAGAATCTGTTGACTTCAGGACTGGGAAATAACCAAATAAAAACTTCAGGATGAGACCAGCTCTCATTCTATGCCAGACTTCTGTCCAGTGACACAAGTCAGATAATAATACTACAGCCGGGCAAAGGAGAGGATTCATGTTCAACACTGGCCTAGAAAAGAAGGAAACCTATACATGCTGTATCATTGTGAAAAGGAGAAAAATTGCTCTCGAAGGCCCTCGCAGCAGAGAATCAGCAATGGAATCAGACATGCAACTGGCATTCTTTCAGTTTCAGCCAGCATGAAATAGCATGATCTAAAAAAACAAACCAACTATGGTGTTTACTATAATCTATACACCTTAAAGCACTTAAATATCCAGTTCTTCTAGCCTGTGAAGTGCTTCCTTGTTGTATGGAAATTCTGATGAGAGCTAGAGCATCAGGATGAGTCTCAGAATCTTTACAGATGTATTTTTTTAAAAACCAAATCCACATGTAGAGCCTGTAGGCACCTTTATTCTCCTCAGAGTGATCTCTTTGTTATTTCAGTTTGTTACTCCTCCTAATGTAACACTGATCAACAATTTACTCCCAAAGTCTTAATGGCTTAACCCAATTCCTCCTGACAGAACTGGAGCTGGAATAGATCCGTAACACAGACAGACGTGAGCCAGATGACACTGGAAACTCAACACCACACGGTTAAACCCACTGGAAGCCCAAAAATGGTTAGGGGACTGAAATGTGGGCCCTACTAAATAAAACACCAGCTCTCACACAATGAGCATAGGGCAATGATTAGAAGTTCTACTTCCTACAAGAATTGCTGTCTGCTTCCTATACCTACCATACTTCTGACAGATGGGGATAGTTTTTTCCACAGCTGGGAATGTTTTACTTGGATATGTTTATTTTTCCTCAATCTCTGACTCACAGATATCTCCACTTATTTTAATTTTTTCCACTGTCAGAAACAGTAAGAGGGTTTCCATAACCAACTCTAGGCAGATTATTTATGACCCTAGTAGATTTACAGAAAGCTCTCTTCACTGAGAAACTCATCCACTTGTTCCCATAAAAGCCTTATTTTGGGAATAAACTTCATGAAAAGAAACTTGCACTCATTTGTAACACAGCAATAGAATGACTGTCTTAGAGTTATCTATTTCAGGCTGCAAGTGATAAAAAATTGATACCTGTTACTTTGCAGAACTCTTCAGTGGAGCGGGGATAACAACAGAATAGCTACCCAGGCACAAAGGCTCTACACGGTTCTCAGAGTGTCTGTGTACTTTGTCAAGATCAGCTAATTGGAATTAAGAATTTTCCTGAAACACATAAGCCCACATACCAAAATTATTTCCCTAAGGGCAGGAGAGGACTTCTGAGGCTACATTTGGAAATATTAAAAAAATTACATTATATCCTCAGTCAAACAGTTATGACAGTTCATTATTAGTAGTAAAAAAAATACCCCCTAACACATTACAAGCTAAGTTTTCCACGCTCTTCCCTGCCCTGACCTGAGAATGCACATAAAGTATGCCTGAAAAGGCAGTATCCCATCTGGAGTTAGCAAGACTGCCCAACAACACAAGTTATTATTTGTCAAGATTCCAGTTCCTGAACTTAATGAGTTTGTACAGAATCCTAGAAATAGCCCAATATACTGTAAAAAACACACTTAAAACAAAAAGCCTTTGGGAGTAGCCAAGTAGAACACTTGAGGAAAAAAATTATCATTAAAGAAGCTGTAGAGGATTTACAATTCTGTTTTGTTTGGATCTGTACAGTAGCCTATCCCATAAATAGAAACCAGGGCTTTTTTTTTTTAACATTTGCCTTGCTTTCTTTATTTGAGAGTTGTGGGAATGATGGTAACCAAGCAACACCACAAAGCTGGAAAGCCCTGGTTAAGACAATTGCTGATGCCCTGATGAGCCACGATGCATTCAGTGCCTAGAAGAGCTACAGGATCTCCACTTTTGTACACTTTGGGGGGCCACAAAATCCTAAAAAGAATAAGGAAAAGATTCTGTACAATCTGGGGACTCTGTGTGAAAACTGCCTCCCTCTGAATTGAATTCTGCTGCCACTTCGAGCTTTACTTGCCACTTTTGCATACTGAAAGGTCAGTCTGTCAGGACAGCTTCCTCTTTTTGAGGCATAGGAACTCAAAAATACTGTCTCAGACAGTGTGTTAACAAATTAAAAATAACCTCCACCGATTTATTAGAATATTCACTGTGGACCCATGAAAATTTGAGTATGCTCATCTATCCAGATCATAACCTTAAAATTAATTGTAAAAATTGGTGATAAAAAGTGTAAGTTGAAAAAAGTATCCACAACGTTATTTTCTTTTTGGCCAGAAACTTACCCTCCCTTTCTTCTCTGGCACATCAGAACAATCAAGTGTTTTACAGCTTCTACAGCTAACGACAGCCGAAACACCTCATTTTCAATGCAACTGCAATCAGCACTATTTTCAAACTGGCACATCCTCCATGTAATGTCTTCAGTCTCCCCACAGAAGGACAGAAGCTTCTGAAGGAAGCAGCACTTCATATTTCGCACACTTAAGCAAAATCAGTTGTGCTCTCAGTCTGTCAAATAGTTTTTATTCAGCACTTTATAAAGCAATTTAACTGCTCTAAACCAGATATTTTCTTAATAGAAAGGCCAATGTATTTTTGTATATAAATTTCAAGACATAATCACATTCTGAGAAAGAAAAGTATGCAAATTATACTTTTTTAAAAAGTTAAAATTATTTGCTTATCCAAATAAGCAGAGGCAGAGAAAATGTGTCTGAGTGCATATACTTTTAACTGATGAGGCCTTATTTTAGGAAACAAAGGGTGTCTACTGAACACAGCCAATGTGTGGTGGGTAGTCAAAGCACCAAGGCTGTGGATATTGAGTGTATGCTGCAATGGACTGCACCTTATTTCACAGGCAGGGCAGTGAGATCAGGTCCAAAAGCAACACAGCCCAGCTATAGCAGATGTACACTTAACACACAACATGCAGGTATGGAGAGTCCACAGAGAGCATTAGAAAGCTCAATCCTGCAGAACAAGTTTCCAACTTTTCCTCATACTGTTATCCAGCTGATACTGAGTTTTACTGTGCATTAGCCAGTATCAAAGACTACAATAAATAAGAATTAAAATCACCATAAAGCCCCAACTAGAGACCACATCTAAAGACGTCCCCTCCAAGTTACACTGGGACACAGAGACAAGAGGGCTTTAGGGGTTTTGGTCTACTGCCACCCTCACTGCTTGTGAAAAAACATCTCACCATGAATGTGCAAAGTAGAACTGTTTGTCAACAGTACATCATGTCCTAAGGACAGTGTTAAGTCTGCCTTTATAGTAACATAAGTGGATCTGAAGTTCAAAGAGGAGAGCACCTCCTGAGAACCCTTACTGGAAAGTAGCCCAGCAGAGGAATGTACACCCTGCATCACTCACTGGGGCAGGTTCTACTGCACTGCATCCTGCCCAGGAAGGAACCACAACACCCAGGGTCCAGTACTGCAGCAGCAATGGGATCCTCAGTTGCGATTCCACTTGACTCCACTGCAGTTTGCCCGATGTGTGGACAGAAGGAGGACTGAGAATTCCCAGCCAACTGTCATCTACACAATTTCACACTCTTCTCTCCTTCCTGGCACTCCTACAAGAGCTGAACACAACCACAAAGTGTGTTTGTACAGCACAGAGGTTAGACATACGCCTCCTCATATAAAACTCCAATCCTTATTTCTCTCCATTTCGAATGGGGAAATACTCTCTTTTATTGTGCATTCAGATTCTAAGAATGGGATCATAATGAACAAAAATGAAGAATGAAATCAATTGACAAATGTAAAAATAACTTTAGCTTTTTTTTAAGTTTTAATAGGAAGGAGGTGCAAAATTACCCAGGGGATCTTGGTCAGACTCTGTCATGAGTGTAAATGAGATCTCATTCCCATGTGGTATTTCACATCACAAAGGAAAGCACAGAGCTCCCACAGCCCTGAAACAGAAGGTTCCAGGAAACAGTAATTTGTATGTCAAAGCAGCCTTTTCATGGGAATGACATACAAATAACAAAATAACACCCAAAGTTCTTGAGCAAACTTCTCACAATGGCACTTACTGTTTCTCTGATGATTTAAAATATTTTTGCCTGGGCTTCAGCTGAAATGCTTGTGTCAGTCTTTTAGTTACAAAGGAATCTGGCTAAAATAAAGCAAAACACTGTGATTTTCTATTCTGCTAATAAGTTTGCATAAAAGTAAGTGCTGGTACAAACCTGGAATGCCTTTAGTGAACTCAGATACATCCCATGTTAAAGTAAATCAGTTCACCTCAGTTTATTGGCATAGCATCTTCTATATGGATCATTTATTCTGAATTCACATCTACACTTACTTTCCTAGGAACAAACATGCATTTACTGCTGACACTGAGCCTCAGCAATCGACTTATGACTTGGCACCTCTACTCCAAGTGCCTTTAAGATACCAAGAGTAAAGTTTATTCCAGTAATATCCACTCACCCACAAGACATAGTCTGCATATTTTACGGTACACTAAAAAAAGTAACATCACATTTAATGACACAAAGTTGCATGAAAAATATTACATGCATGCAACGTGGCCAAGCTACCATCTCTAGCCCAGCCATTGCTTTGCAAACTATCAGTCTCCTGTTTGTTTTAGCTTTGCTAATCATAGTACATTGATGTTCTTTATTTTTTCCATTTTATGCTCTAAGATGTTTTCTGCTTAAGTAGAAGAGGCAAGTGGCACACAATAGCTACAACCTATCTTTCTTGTTTCCAAGGCCACCTGGCTTTCACAGACTGACCTGATGGTACAGGCTCCAGTCGTATCATCCATAACTTCAGTCCTCAGTATGAACAACTGAACTGTTCACACCTAAACATCCATACCTGCAGATTTCAAACATTCATACTGTCTGAC
Source organism: Margarornis squamiger (assembly GCA_035222235.1). NCBI lineage: Eukaryota > Metazoa > Chordata > Aves > Passeriformes > Furnariidae > Margarornis > Margarornis squamiger. The sequence continues at coordinate 27,649,634 of JAWWTY010000160.1, forward strand.
CACCTCATATTCACCTTGATCACAAATAGGTTAAAAATTAGAATTATCTCAACCACCTTGGTGGCTTTTACTGAATTATCGAAGTCAATGAACTTGAGAAGCCAGACAAGCAGCTCCTGGTTTATGTTCGGGACTACAACACATTGTAAAAGCTGATCATTAAAAGCAGAATTATCAAATCACAAAATAAGAGTGAAATTATTACATCTTTTCCCAGAATCACAGAATGGGTAAAGTTAGAAGGGACCACAGTGGATCATATGGTCCAAACTCTGCTCAAGCAGAGTCAGGGTCATCCCAGAGTACATGGCACAGAATTGCATCCAGGGGGTTTTTGAATATTTCCACTGAGAGAGACTCCACCACCTTACTGGGAAATCCGTTCCAGTGTGTGGTCACTGCACAGTAAAGAAGTTCTTCCTCATATTCAGGTAGAACTTCCTGTGGCTATATTATTGGTTTTGTTTGGGGTTTTTTTGGGTGGGGGTGTAAAACTTTAATTCATGAATAGGTACCTTTCTACATTTGTATTAACACAGATGGTTAATAATTTATGACCTGTCTCTTAAGAGTCCATCTGCTGTACTTTACATTTCAATTAACAGCAGATTCCTTCCCAAAGCTCTTTCTGTGGTCAGTACTGCAAACTGAAAATGTTCCAAAATGCAGTGCATAAGAGCCCTGACTTCACATGCAGCTCAGAGAAGACGCAGAGCCTGGTAGGCCAAGTTCAGTCCAGAAGGAGCACGTACCATGATAGAAAATGTTTGGTTTTGCCATCAGTAACTGCAACCCTGAGATTCTTCTTTTTTAATTCACAGAAAAGGAATCTTTAGGACTAGGCTAAGCAGCTCTTCAAACTGAAGAAGGTATTATTTACATAAAATAGTGAACAGCAGTTTAAAAGTATGCTTTTCAGTTTAATTAATGACTGACTTTACATTGCTTCATTCTTTTAATATGATGCAACAATGGTAATGACTAACTTTTTTGCAGTTTAACAGACCTTGCAACTACAAGACGATCCCTCTTCCATTTAAAAAGTCCCTTGTTACAGCTTTAGAAATCAGGTTTTGCTGTTTGGCAATTCTCGTTAAAATGCTTTGGAAAGTACCATCATTCACCTAGAGGCTGATTTTCAGAGGACTGTACACAATTACAATTAAACCTCCTGCACTCTGAAATTCCAACACCAGGAAAGCAGTAAAAATTTCCAGCCTCTCCTCATCTATAGGGTAATGTGCAAAATAATCAGGGTTGGCTACAGTGCAACATAAGACAGGGAAATTAGGCATTAAAATGCCAACACATGAATCTCACCCTGGTAGCAAAGGAAAAAAACCCATTATTCTTTGTCAAGAGATCACAGAACCACAGCATGGGTCAGGTTGAAAGGAACCACAGTAGGTCATCTGGTCCAACCTCTCTGCTCAAGCAGTCATCCCAAAGCACATTGCATAGGATTAGGTCCAGAGGGTTCTGGAACATCTCCAGGGATGGAGACTCCACACCCTCTCTGGACAACCTGTTCCAGTGCATGGGCACGGCACAGTAAAGAAGTTCTCCCTCATGTTCAGGTGGAACTTCCTGGGCATCAGAAAGTTTCTACCTGTTGCCTCTTCTTCTATTGCTCGGCACCACCAAGAAGAGCCTGGCTCCATCCCCTTGGCACTACCCCTTTGGATAATTATACACATTAATGGGGTCCCCTCTCAGTCATCTCTTCATTGCAATCCTCATTGTACTCATGGCAGTGCAAAGGATGAATTTACATACGTGACCATCTGTTGCCAGATTATGCAACAGCAGAGTGACTTTCCAGACTGCCAAATCATGGAATCATAGAATGGTTTGGATTGGAAGGGACATGAAACATCACTTAGTTCCAACCCCACAGCCATGGGTAGGAACGCCAAGCGCTAGATCAGGCTGCCCAGAGCCTCACCTAACCTGACCTTGTGAACACCTCAGGGGCAGGGTATCCACATCCAAACGTCTGTCCTTGCTCAGAACTTCCTTGGTTTTGTAGGCTTACTCTTACAACATTTTCCATAGTCTACTTTCACACAAAGATAAACACTAGAGTCACAGTTCTGATGTAGAGCTGATTGTCTGCTCTGCTCAAGGCTTCTCCAAAACATCCATTTGGATATTTATTTTACTTCTTTTAGGATAAAATAATAATTACCACATTAAAGAAAAATGGCCAGTGCAGCTATCGCAATCAACTCTATGCCAACCATGTTCACTTGCCCTCTGCAAAAACTTCTAACCCACCAGCAATTTGGTAGATAATCAGTACATACAGACCAACAAGGCCCAAGAGCATGGATATTTAAGACAGGTATGTGGTTTTAGCAACAGATAGCAAAGGGAAAACTGTTTCTATTGAGTGACAAGGAAGCAGTGATAATGGGCCAAACTCTCTATTTGTGGATTTCAGTGAGTATAAGTCTAAGAGAATCAGGCTCTAAATCAGTAACATATAAAATGCTGCAAGCACGTAATTTCCAACAGATCCTTAAACCAGCAGGCCAAACCTGAGGAAAACCTCATCAGGGCTAGGTAAACCCTGATCTTGTATTACTATCACACTCAAAAATTATTCCCTGTAATTATACCCTTTCACCATCACCTCATGAGCCCCCATTCCCACTTGAGTGACCTACCTGTCCTACCTGTGCTAGAACTCTGCATCTGATAGGATACCTGACCTTTCAACTCCTTTCTCCTGTTCTTTCCTGACATTTCAGACCTGCCTGCCTCTGCTGGCCAGATGAATCATTTAGTCCTTCCTGGCTCCCACTGTGTTTGTATACAACCTAATTTGGTTACTGTGGAGAAAGAAACCCTCAAGGATTTTAATGAGAAGTAAGTTTCCCTCTTTCATCATAGTAACAAAGTGGGTGCACTACGTGGAAAACCTCAGTAGCTGTGGGAACAGACGGCAAAACTCCTCACCATGTGTGTGCTGTGCAAGCAGTCTATCTCCACACCATCTCTCACTCCAACACATCCAGTGCATGGAGCATAAACTCCAATTCTAACACCAAAACAGAACTTCATGCCAGCGCCTTAACAAACCAGCCAATTCCATTTCTAGCCAGAACTAAGTTATTACTGGAAAGCAGAAACACAGAAAAGGCAACATTTCATTCAGACCAAGTCCTAAAGACTACTAAATCAAGTTCTACACAGGCTAGTATTACTGCACAAAATAGTTATTCCCTCCATCAACACACAAAGGAGAAATCCAATAGTGATGACATTTTGGGACTTGTAGGTTTTTTCACCGCTAGCATAAACCACAGCTTCTGAATACATTCCCACTGAGAAGTACCACCACACCCAGACTGCATGTGCAATGCTTTTATTGCATTGAATTTTACACAGAACCATACACAGCACTGCAATTTAAATACTAAAAGTGGATAGCTTAAGAGCAGTGCAGAAAAGGAAGCCACAAACTGGATGTGTATAAGACAGTACACACTGAAAGCTGGTTTTATATATTACTAAGTAATTTAATCTGAAACGACCATTTAAGTATGTGCTTGAGCTCAGACTCATCCAGAACCCCAGTACTCTTTCTTGGCAGTTGTGCCTAAGCCAAAAGGAAAGCCTCAAGTCCTGATCTTGCCACCACGCACCAGTCTTCAGCAGTGAGGAAAGCCAGGTGCCACAGACAGCACTCGGGCAGACACTCCAGTGCTGAACCTTCGGGGCAAGTACTGCACAGATTTCTAACAAAATCAGCCAGGATCCTGAAGTGCTACCACCATTCAGAAATGTCTCATAGCACAAACAATATCTTTTGGTGCTGTTCCAGGTAAGACTCAGACAAACACCACAAATTCTTGCACGGATTTTACATAAGGTAGGGACAACAAACCCCAGCCTACCTACCCTGAACGTAAGGTGTTTATTTTGAAATGCTGCCAGGCAGGTTGGCCTTACCAGCACAGAGAGATAACTCTGTGAGACTGCGCTGTCAACACAACGGTGGTTGCTGCTGCTTGAACTTTTGCTAACTCAAAACACACCCACAACTTTCGAGGATAGTCACCTCCCAAGAAATCATATTCACAGTTCACTTGGCTATGCACAGCACAGGTAACGTTGCTCAACGCCACTCAGGACATAAAACAGCATCAGCCCTTTCAGAAGCACAGTTCCTGGAAACACCGGGCTTAAGTTACCACTTGAGAAAAAGAAAAAAAGAAATAGAACAGACGTTCAGAGAAAATCAAATAAAACTGTACCAGTTCACACAGGCCAAAATCTGTCCCCAACTCTGAGCAGCAGCACACTGGTATTCACAAACAGGTGAGGCTTCTTTGCCATTTGAACTCTTACCTTTGCAACACTTGGGAGATTAGATTCATCAGTAATTTAAACACTGGACACAGTACACAGCCATAGGCATTTTTTTCAGTCAGCAAACCACTAGAGAGAGTACTGAATGGTCTATTATGAAGGCCAATCGCTATCCTTTTCTTGAATGACCACATGAAAATCAGTGACTGTTCCACAATGGATTGAAAGGGCCTTTTGTCTGAAGGAAAGGACAAGGAGTCACAAAGTATTGCAGATTCATTTGTAATTCCTGGTTTTTGAAGAAACTGCATAGTTTCAGTTAAAAGCAGACCAAGAAAAGAACAAGCTTTGAAAATGTTATGCCACAATCCTTTCCTACTATGTACATGCAGAGCATATTTTTAGATTAGTCTCTTTTGTATTACAAATAGATGGGAAGGCATTTTGTATTATTGTTGTTTCACAGGAGAAGTTTAAAACACATGCAGAGTTTTGACTTTATTCCCAAACTCTAATTAGGGTCTGCAGCACTATTTGCCTTGTGTAAACAGAAAATCATCGGGAGCTTTTTTGGTACAACATCTAGTAGAAGTATAATTGTACTGGGATAATAAGTGAAAGCATTGTCAGTGTTGCTTAATAATCACTTTAGTAACTGAGCAAATTTGGCATCACCCATAAAGTATAAGATGGCCTATTCAAGAAACAGACCTTTTTTTTTTTACGTTGAGAAACAAGCATTAGACTCTAATTTTGAAGTTTCTGAAGTTCCTCACAAAAAAAGGCCAATTACTGCTGACAACTTCCCAGAAGCAAGAAATGTTTTATTTCTCCACCCACCTCAATCGCACTTCAGTTCTCAGATTTTACATGCAAAGACACACACACACATTCAAAATGGGATTTGCACACATGATTTCATTACAGAGTTTCTAAACAAGCTTCACATGGACAAACTTTCAGCAGGAATGACAGTGGAAGCTAATAAACTAAACCAGATTTCTTCTAGCCCATACCCAGAACTAGGGAATTACTGTACTTCCATTCACAAACAGGAGTCACAGCTGTCAGACTTGCCCTCTTCACCCGTATGTTCCACCCACGTACTGTGAAACTAAACAACCAAAAAAATGTCAGTTTTCACTCCCTGGCTTCTTGCTACATCCCAAAATTTATATTCCTTGCGCTCCCACTCATGGCAGCTGAAACCAAACAATGTATTTTGCACACACTGTTGGTCAAGGTGCCGGTTGGATTTAGCTCTTCCGACCACCCCATCAAATTACATGAGGCAAGGAGCTGGTCCCTGGCATGTTACCAGACTGCACTACCCGTGCCAAAATCTTTACTGCAGGAAGCACCCATGATGCCCCATTCAGACACACATCGGAAATAAAAGTCCTGCCACAACAAATAAACCTGCAACTACACACCCCATCATCTCGTGCTCTCCAAAACAACAGCTTACAGTTCTCAGGAATGTAAAGAGAATCTCGTAAATGCAAAGTAGAGGCAAAACAATGCCGCAGCACCTTCTTGAAGCTCAAGGTGTGCAGAAACCCCCAGGGCATAGAGGTGTGAAGTGCAAAGCCCCAGGCTAATCTCAGGGAAGCTCAGGACTAAATTCTTTGATATAATGATGATATGGAGCATTGCTTTCAAACAACTATTAGCAAGGGAAGGCGTCCAGTCTAAAATAAAGGTATTTTGCTACCGAAGTTAACTATTTCACTAGTGTTTGTTCTCATATTAGAAGAAAACTGTGAGAAAGCTAGTAAAGCATCTGAGGAGGGAAGCCAGGAGGAAGAACAGAGAAACTGAAGGATTGGACCTTCAGAAAAACACGGGGGAGACAGCAGCACCAGCCATAGGCATGGAGTCCTATTTCCCTGGAGTAACATGGACAGTTGAAACCTTAATATTAGCTACAAGTCAATTACAATTAATAGTTAACTGCAAGCTATTTTTCTTCCCTAGATGTTCGTGCAAAGTCTCACTGCCCTTGGGTCTTCTGCTCCAAGTCATTACACAGCCTTACTTTTATCCTCCAGTACACAGTGCAGAGTGGAGTTTGACCTCTCCTATAGATGTGTAAAGCACCACATATCACACTGTTTTGAGAAAATTACTGAGGTGGGGTTTTCTTGTATTCTGTATGACTAACATTCCTTATAACAGTGTCTAAAGACCTTTAAGATGTAGCCTCTGAAAAGATACCAGGAAACAGTCCCTAGAATGACAGAGGCCACATGTGTGGGTGAAAAGGAACACAAGTAACAGTTTGGGGAAATTAATACCAAATACAGGTTGCCTACAACTGCTAACAGACACAGTTTTGGTACTTCCATGATTGCTAGAGAAACACTTGAAGAAAATATAAAATGCATTGCAGGCCATTGGAATCTTTTTGTGTTTTCTTCCAGACACGTATTTCCTTAGAATTTGGAAAACAGCAGGAAGGTGTCCTGACATAGCCTCAATTCTGGTTTTTTTGAGCAAGAAGGGCTAGATAAGAATAACTGATCTAAATTCAGAACCAAATCTCTCTCAGCACAGAAAGATGCTTGTGTTCGATTTTCAGGCTCATTGCTAGATGTCATACAAAACAATAATTCTCAAGCACATGCTTCTTCTCAGGCATATGCCTGGGCATAAGTGAAGGGTCTTGTTCCACAGTCCTTAGGGATAACCCTGAGAACATTTTGAAGAGAACTTAATTTAATTCATCTTAATCGTAACGCTTTCTTACACAGTGAATTTTCCAGAGTTGTGACCTTACCTCCTTGCATGGTTATACAGCACCTGACAGAGTACAAGCCTTATCTTGATTAGCGTCTCATTACGTTTAACAGATCCTGCTGTTCCCATAAAGGGCCAAACTCCTTCCACTCCCATAACACAATTAGTGGGAGAACACTCACAGCCCAGCAGCACTGTTCAGCTCCAGCAGTTTGTGATGGTGCCTCACAAAATTCACCAACCTGTGCTGACCTGGAAATCATTCTGCACTTACATGGTTTGACTGCATTCACAGAAACAATTGTGGCAAGGGCACAGTGTCCTGCTCACAGCAGCCTGAGGACTCTAGCTAGGAGCATTCAACAGGTTACTATCCAGGATTTTTCTCATGGCCAGTACAAATACATTCCTAGTTAACCTGACATTCTGCATGCAGTGGGGTTTTTTTTGCTTTCTGTGTAGAAAGGTTTTAGTTTACCTCCTTGAATCATCATGCTATGGAAAATACTTTATGACTGCATCAGGAGCTCAAAAAAACAGAAGAAAAATGTTTTATGCATATACCGGTAATTCAAATTTGAAAATTAATAAAAGAGAATTCCCACAGAAGACCATTAGTTGCCTTGAAGCACATTTTCAAGCTGAAATCAACCCAATCAATCCAGTGGAATGTGACCTGGAACGAAACAGATGGATTTTCTGTGGTGCCTCTTAGCTCTCCTAACGAAAACAAATTTGGTAGTACAAGCGATTCACATCTCAGAACGATGAGGCTGAGGGTGGGGAAGAAGCTTATACTATTAATTTACAGCTCAACAAAGGAGGCACTACATTCTGATAGAGAATAAAATACTGCCAGCTGCCACCGCTTATCAACGAGTTCCATACCTAGCCATTAATTTTTTACGCACAGCAAAAAAACACGACAAAGACTAAAAAAAAAAACCAACCCCAAAACCCAAACAAAACCAAACACAAGAAAACACCGTATCACCTTAGCGATCTTTTTACCTTGGCGCAGTCAAAAGAAAACCCAAATATTCAGCGGGGTGGCTCGGTGGGGAAGCAGCAGCAGCGGCGGCCCCGTCGGTGCCTCGGGGAGCGCCGGGCTCGCACAGGACCCCGCACAGGCCCCCGCACGGCCCGATGAGAGCCGGGCCGGCTCTGCGGGAGCGAAGGCAGGGCGGGCACACCCGGCTGGGCACACCCGGCTCGGTGGGTGTGCAGTCAGTCCCTGACGGCCCAGGCTGCCCGAGCGCAGCCGGCTGGTCCCAGTGCTGGTCCCGGCGCTGGCCGGGCGCGGTCCGGGGTCCGGGGCCGGCCCCGCTGCGGTCCCCGCACCGCCAGAGGGGCCCGGGGGCGGTGGAGCAGCGGGTGGGGCACCGCGGCACCGCAGCCCTCCTTCTCTCCCCGTTTCCCTCCCTCCCTCCCCGTGCGCGGCCGTGGCGGCGCGGTCCTCACCTGTGCCGGGCGGGCAGGCCGAGCAGCGCTGCGGAGCGGCGGCCGCGGCACCGCCGGCCCCCCGCGGGACACGGACACGCCCCGCGGCAGCGCCGCCCCCAGCGCGGGGCCGGGCACCGCCGCCCGGACCGCAGGCAGGCAGGGTGGCAGGCAGGGCAGCCGGGGATGCGGTGGGAATTGCCGCTGGCCACACGCCGGTGCTCGCCTCCGCCCTGGGAGCGAGCGGCCCCGGGCACGGAACCCGCTCGTGCCCCGCTGGGCACGCACGGGTGAAACACCCGAGGTGGCACCGCCGCGCGTCGGGAGACACTCACCGGCTTCTCGCTGAGCAAAAGGAAACGTCAGTCACTGCCAGCTGATGGATTTCAGCCTCCAGAAGAGATGACCGAGAGCGGACCTCATTAATGTGTATAAATATCTAAAAGGGGGGTGCCAAGAGGAGGGCGCCAGGCTCCTCTTGGTGGTGCCGAGCAATAGGACAAGGGGCAACGGGCAGGACCTGACGCACAGAAAGTTCCACCTGAACATGAGGAAGAGCTGCTTTACTGTGCTGTGACCGCACACTGGAACAGGTTGTCCAGAGAGGATGCGGAGTCTCCGTCACTGGAGATACTCAAGAACTTTCTGGATGCAATCCTGTGTGTGCCATGTGCTCTGGGATGACCCTGCTTGAGCAGGGAGGTTGGACCACATGGCCCACTGTGGTCCCTTCCAACCTGACCCATGCTGTCATCTCTGTGAATACTCGTGGTGAACGAGAATATAAAAACTTAAATTTTTCAGTAATCAGTGCTTTAAAATACCACCTAAAGGCTCCAAATAAAGTACGCAGTCAGGGTTGCTAAGACAAAGCTAAAGGAGCAATAAATAACTACCCACTTAAAGACTAGAATGCAGAGGCACAACTGCACACTTAGCACAACAACAACAAAAAAAGCAAATTTTCCATAAACAACTGTAATCTGCATTTACTATCAGTATCAGTGCCTTACACTGTCATCAGCATTTCCCTTAACCCAAACACATATCAGTTCTCATTTTTATTAGCACTGTGTGCCACAAGGACTAGAAAATCATAGTGTTCCCTGTCAAAATGGTTGCAGACCTCTTTTCCAGCTAGCACAAAGGAGACTTGGTCATAGCACACCTCTACTTAAATCCCTGCTCTCAGCCAGGAAACCAACTTCCTTCATCTTCAAACACATTTTGGAAGTGGCACTTGGGCCTTATCATTTTCAACCAAGGATTCACAAACTGCAGCATTGAAAATCTTTCAAGGTGCAATTTATAATAATGTATCCGACCCACCTGCAGAGCTGGGAGTGTTTCCTCAAGGCAGGCAGGTGGGCTGGCAGAGAAGAACCTCAGTGTGACAGCGCATGGTTTGCTGTGACAGCGGTGCCTGAGGAAACCTCCCGGGGCAGTTTCCACTCTAATCAGTCCCAGTGGCTTCCCTGAATGAGTATGTGTCGAATGGACTCATCCACCTGCTGCAGAAAGCTGGGCATGAGTTACATATTCAACGTTACCATGAGGCCACAGATTCAGAATTACCATTTCAGTAGGAGTCATGTCTTCAAAACTATGCAGATCTTCACTAAACACTGGTTTATTTTAAATAACATAACTTTGAATGTCCAGGCTTGTATCTGTGTTGTGAGAGTGCTCCTTATAATAGTGCTGACATTTATCTGCACCCTGAGCTGTATGAATTTTGCCTGGGATTCTGAAGTTCAAGAAAATGGTGGATTATATTCATAAAACAAGGGTGCCACTGACCTTTCAGCACAAGAGAATAAATGTGAATCATGGACCTGAGACTCATCTAAAGGAACACAGTGGAAACACATAGGATGAAAGGCTCTAAAGGCTTTACAAATTATATTTGGATGGGAGAGAGCAGGAAGAAAGAGAATGTGGGAAAAAGAAGAATGAAAAAGGATCCTGCTGTTTAGCTCATGCATAAACTGTATGTGCTCAGCCAAAGGTCACTCCTTTTATTTTCTCATTAATTTCAATGACAGTAAATGGTATATGAAGAACAATCTAAAAATAAGAACAGCCAGAAATAGCTTAGGTTTTTGTGTGACAGCATAGCAGGAAGAAAAACCTGAACTGAAACTTCATTCCAGGTCTTTACTTTTGGCTTTTGAAAAAGTGGTGACTTAAAGTTCATTATTTAACATGAACTGTAAATCTATTTAGAAAAGTTAAACAAAAATTAAGTGGTCTACATTTTAAATATTTTCCAATAAAGATTTTATACCCTGTGTACACTGAAATTAATTCCCAAGGATTTTGTTTTCTCTTTTTTTTTCATCTATCACTGTTGGGAGAAATGGTGTATTTGGACAGATTTGAGGGAGGAGTTGTCTGGGTACTAAACACAAGTCAGAAAACCACTAAGTAGGAGGCTGAGTCGTAAACAAATAGAGAAGGAATAACAGCTTTGGAAAGCCTTCAGGTGTGTGCAAAAGCTGGCACAAGGAAATTGCCATCTGCAGCAACTGAAAATAGGGGCTGGAATGGGAACATAGAAGGGAACATGTATATTCTGCAGTGAGGATCATGAATAGCTGCCTTAAACAAACCCTCAGGGAACAGGAGCCCTTCCTACAGAGACTGATGCAACATCTGCCAACTCTTTTTTCTAAGCAATAAAGGGCCAATATCTAGAAGCTGATCTTCAGGCAAGGTGACACAGATTCTATGGTAGCATTGAAGGAATTTTAGCATTACTCCACCAGATTTTTAATTTTTGCAGCAAATGTGCAAATCTGCATTGACTTGCAGTATATTTGGCTGGATGCTGAGCTTACAGTTTCAAAAAGAGGACACCAGCTGCCCAGAGTTTAGTTTTCATTTTCTGTTTATGCCAAATAGCAGTATGAACCTTATGGGTCAACACATGTTGCAGTGGTTCAGTTTCTCTGTAGAGGTTAATAATTGATAAAGGTAAAATGACGATAAACAACAATTAAGCATCCTGGCTGGAACATTTGAGCTACATTAGAAGTGAGATGGGCTGGTCAGAGCAACAATTTTGGATTTTGCATTAAATCCTCAGTTCACAATTTCCTACACACCTGTGGTCATATTTCTGATGTGACCCCAGACAACTCATTTAATTTCTATGGGCCTCAGTTTCCCACCTGCAAAAGAAGAAAGGAATTTCCAGACCTCAGCGTATATGACAAAGATTATGAGATAATCCAGGTGTAACTGTACAACGTAGTAACTTTGGCAGTAAAGGTGCCTTTATGATTTCTTGCTCTCCTGTAACCTCCCTGACTCCATTCTGGCACTGTAATCTGTTATTCCATTCAGTTTATGAAACTTGCCCATGAACCAGACCACTGAAATGACCTGGGCTAAAAAAACCACACCGCACCCCCCTTTCTTTAAAGATTTTTTAACTGAGAACCAGTTAATACTGAAGCTCCAGCAGCTGGCGACCTGTCACAAAAAGGACCTTGAAAACTGCCATGTCACGCTCCATGAGCTGCAGTAATCCAGAGGGATGTCACAATGCAGCCTTTGTAAATTCATTGTTTCTGAAGGGGAAGAACACCCCTCACACATGATATGGGTTTGTGTCTTCTCCCACTTCATCACTGTTGGGGCTAGGGATGGAACAGGAGCCAACTGAACACAAAGGTAATAAAATATATCCCTATGTACTTGTTGTATCTCCTCTCTTCTTCAAACACCTACAGCTCCCACAAGACTGGCAGACTCCAACACTTCAGTCACATCCCTAGTACCACATCTTTTTGGACTGCTTCTTGGCAATCGGTTTTAAAGCACTGCCTGAAGCGGGTCACTGCCATTTTTTCTGGCTTACAGATAAGAGACAGTAGCATAGAAAGAAATGGTGCAGAAATAGGACACAGGTCTTCCGAGTGCTGCCCAATGCACTAACTACAAAGTTTCATCTCCTGCCTCTCCAAAGGGACGGTGTGCCATGTGCAGCAACAGGACTGGAGACCATGGAGTGTGGAGGAGAGGTGTCTGGAAGGGAGCCGAGGTGTGTTCTCTCTAAATACGTATTTGTTTGTTGGTTTCAATACCAGAATCAGCGATAAAAAAGTTTGTTAATTGGCAACAAATTAAATCAGTTGAAATTCCCCTGGCACAAAACTGTTTCTGGCTCGCAACACAGGAAAATTGATTCAACGCAAAAATTTGGAAATAAACTGGTACAGTCACAGTGGTTTGGCAACAGATCTGAGGGTGAAGATACGGAAAGCAGCAAATTACATAGCTTATGTTGTACAGCAGTTGCTAATCTAGGGCATAAATGTAACAAGGGTCTTTTAAACCAGGAGAAGGGCTGATAATAACATTTTATCCTGGCTTTTGTTAACAGCAGTTGAAAACTGCAACGTTAACGGCAAGAAGTTCAAAGAGAGGCACCAGAAGTGATTAACAGGGATATGTCTTCAGGAGATAGATGTTTACATGCTTGGCTTAGGAGAAAGCAGCCAAGCAAAGAAAAGACAGAAGGTCCTTTCAAGGGCCCTGTGTGGAGTCCTAAAGAGCATTATATAGAGTATCAACACGGAAAGAAGAGAAAGAAAATTCATAACTATAAAAAATTCTGATAGTTGCAATGGACCAAAGCCCTAGAGAGGCTGGGTTCCTACGTGTTATCAGTAAAAAGTTATATTTAACATGCAGAAAGATTTTAGAAAATAGAAAAGCCTCTCCATTTTCATGAGTGATCCCATGGAAAAAAAAAAAAAAATCAAGGAAGGCAGCTTTTTTGGCTTTCAAAGCAGGTCAAATTCAGAAAGGATAATTCACAACCCACACATAAGTCAATGGCCATTATGTTTGCTCAGACAAGACCTGAATTTGATTAAATGGTTATGAGCACACAGGGTATATAACATATAAACAAAAATCTGTTTTGCAATGAGATTACTTATATCAAAGCTAATTTCAACTGCTTCTCTGAGATCTCATATTTGGTTAGAAATACAATGTTCTTAAATGACTGTGACAGTCAAAGTGCAATATTCTAAGAAATAAATTTATTTTTACTATTTTTTTTAAGATTGGCAAAGAGGCTGGTTAACACTCTCACAGAAACATGCAGTTGAAAAAAGGAACCTGAGAATTATCTGATTCCAGAAGCAATGCAGCCGTATCTTGTAGTGTCTAATGTTTCACAGTGAGTGGACTTGAGCAGGGTGGTAAACACTTAAGAATGACTGAAGTTCGAAAACAAACAAAAAGAAGCCTGGAGCTCACTCTTGTAGTAAATGGGAAAGGAGTGAGGGAAAGCTTGGCAGAAATCAGCATAATAGTAGGCTTATTGTTGAATCTGAAAGCTTCATTTTCCAACAGTGTCCCTTTTCTGGGAAGCTGCACAACCACTCTGAAAGCACTTTCTATAGAGATGATAAATCTATGGTGGAGATTTATGCACATTCAGATTAAGTCAGGAAATCAGTAATGAAAAGGATAATTAAATAGAGAGACAAAAACCTAGAAGAAAAATTACCAAAACCCCCCAAAACAAATAGAGCTAACAATGCACCATGATATATCAGGTCCTGGGATTCTGACTCTCACTTTGGCACCTATTCTTGCTCGAGCAACACACAGGGTGAACAACCTCATCTTCTTCCTCATTGTGGTTCCCAGGGCTCCAGAGAAGGGCACTCTGCACAACAGCAGATTCTGGGCTGTAGCAGAGTGTGTGAACAAGATGAGGCTTGATGTCTTTTGTTCTCTCTCTGTTCTTTTTTGCACAAGCTCTTAATTCATCAGTAGGTGAAAAGGTATAGGAAGAAAAAATATTTTGTACTTATATATGGAATTATTTGAGACCACAGCCTCCCTGCTCCTGAGGGAGCATCCGAAAAGGAGGGGAAAGATACAGAGACAGCTCTCTGTGACACCAGCTAACCTCAAAAAAAACCAAAAAAAACCAAAAACGCTGTGGTTGACTGGAAAAGTTCCTGATAATGGCTTGCAGTCCCACAGTGTTAAAGCTGGTTTAATGCTCATCTTTTTGAGGAGTTCCACCATGCATTCAGGGTGCTGGGATGTGCTCAGCACTAAAGAAACAGCAAAAGAGGTACCTCCAGCAGCAGCAGTGGTAAACTCCTGCTCTGTGGGTGGACTAGACCCTGGGCTAAAGAGCCTGGTCTCACTGTTTATCTTCAGGCATCCAACCTGAGTGCCTCAGCCAGCAGGCTCGGTAGCTGGGCTGCCAGGGAAGGTAGAGGTGTCCCTGGACTATGCAGGAGCCTTCAGCCCCACAATCACCAGAGTTAGGTGCTGTTTTGCTGACAGGTGCCTCAAGTTAAACTGTGAAAAACCCCAGTGCAGGGATGACCTGAACAGTTACAGTGTTACTTGAGTTACTTTCCTGCAGGTAAAACTACCTCCCCTCAGTAACCCAGAGGAAACTCTGCTATTGTCTGACTCCAGCAGCTTACTGCTTTATCTTCTGAAAGGGTTTGGCCCACCCCAAAACTTCAGGAACAAAAAAGCTGGGAACTTCCATTATTTTGTAGCACTAGTAGATTGCTGTCCTCTCTCTGGACGTGATACTGTGAGCGGAAAATCTGAGGGTTCATAAACTGAGAGCTTTTGAACATCAGTCTCCATTTTATAACCAACAGCCCCATCTTTCCAGGCACAGGTACGGGAGGTGCTGGGAGAGCTGGCTCGTGTGACACAGAAGGCACTTTTTCCCTTTAGACTTTAAAAGAAGTACAGCCAACTGAGAGTGTTGATGGTAAAGCAAGCACACTGACTGAACAAAATTTAGTGAAAAAGCCCTTTTGTTTTGCATGACTGTAACTCTCAAACATTCAAACTCAGTATTGTGTCATAGGCCAGTGAGCAAACTTCTCCAGCTTTGAAGATATGGTCTACAAATGCTGCAATTCTGTGAGAATCTTTAATTTGGCACCATGACTTTTTAATTAATTTATTTATTTACTTACTAAATCTTGTCCCACTTCTCTAAAGTGGATTCAGACCTAAGTGTCTGATTAATCCCATGTGGGAGCTAAGGACAGATGCAGATGAAAAAAATTGACGTCTAAAAGATGTGGATCTGCTTCCAAGTTTTGCAGTACAAGATGATCTATAGTAGAAACTATTTATAATCCTTTCTCCCACAGCACTGGACAAAAAAAAAAAAAAGCTCCACAAAAATTGTAGCAATTACAATTTCTGCATTAGAGTTCTGTTCTAGGAAGTGTGCAAAATGCTACTTCAGCCCTTGCCCTCCTCTCCCTTCTGCTAAGAAGAATAATTTACAACAATTGGACCTTTTATGACAGGGGCTAGGCAAGTTTATAGAGGATAATGTATTTTCTGCTATTAATACACCAGGCTCAATTTGAACAAAACCCAAAATTTTTGAGGTAAAAAGCACCATATCATTTACTAATCATACAAATAAGACAATTCCCCATAAACACTGAATCCTATAACAAAGTATTCCCCTGCCATTTGGAGATGTATGGGAGTTTAACTGACACTTACATTGGTGTGATGAACAAACGTGCGGTACATACATACGATGCAAAGCAGGGAACAGGCTCAAGGACTGGCTTTGCATAGGGACATTACTCTGGTCTCCTTAACATCAGAAAGTCACCTGCACAAGATAATCCTAGCCAGAAGGAAAAAGAAAAGAGCAAAAATATTCAGTGCTTTGAAGTGTGGTTTCAAGATCAACAAGAAACTTATCCGGGAGATAATGTAAATAACAAAAGTGGCACATTTAAACTATGATTTAACTACTGAACTCAGGAGTTTGGCAGTTGTGGCTGTTGTTGATACAGTGACGTCCGACAGTATTTGAAAAAAGGGTTGGCCAACAGGCAGAAACATATAATTAAGTTGGAAAAAAACCAATATATGAAAGTATTACAGCTTTAGTGTCGTTACACAGCACACAGGGAATTAAAGGAAAGTACTGGAATATAGATAATAATTACAGAGGAAACTAAAAGGTATCAAAAAAACCAAAGGGTAGCAAGCTTTGATCAATCAGCAGTGTGCTTTAAAAGTACAATGATCATAGCAGAAAATATGGCAGCAAAGTGATTCAGAAATTACCAAGGTAAGTGAAGGTTTAATATGGAATGATGCCAAGCGTAGATTTGGCTTGTCTCTGAAAAGACTGAAATGAAGCTCAACATTGTGGAATCCAAAATCCTCCAAAGCAAAAGGAAAGCATCCCCATGGCTCTGCACTAGGAAAGCAGCACCTCCATTCAGCAAGGAGAAGGTGTCAGCTCAGAGTACCTCACCCATGGCTGCAAGGAAGGCTGTGTGGGGACTGAACACAGCCCTCCACCAAGAGCCTACCTTATAGTACCTGTTGGAAGTTATGCTGAAATTAAATCTGCTTAAAACAACATTGGCTAAAACAAGAACAAAATCCATCTAGATTAAGTTACTTGATTTAATGCCTAAACACAGACTGCTACTTTCAAAGACCAGAAAGGACAGCTCATGGACTAAGAGAAGGCAGAGTTGACACTAAAAAAAACAGAAGGCAAAACTGAGAAAGGGACATATATGTATGCATATATGCAGTATAAAAAATCCCCAACTTTGGGCTCATCCTTTATACAAGTGCCCTACAGCATGTAACAGAATTCAGACAATACTTCTGTACTCATGCTCTCCAAATATGTACCATTTGCAACTCAATTTATTACACAAGAATATAATCCCTTATTAATTGAAATCCTTAGTCTGGCTTCAAATTTTTATGAGAAAGATGATATTCTATGCGGGAGTACTTCTCCCTGAAGGATACATAAGGAGTTAACTCACACACAGATGCATATTGTTACTTATCAGCACTTCACTGCCATTACCATGACAGCAAGGCAAAGACCATTTTGTTCTGCCCCCTTCTTTCCTCAGCAGAACTGATGGTTGACTTCCAAATTCAGGATCTTAACAGAAAATAATGTTTGAGGCCAGATTTTGCATTGTGTCCTAAAAGCTCAATCTGATATGAAGTTTAATGAAAAGAAAATGTGGAACAAAAGACCGTCCTTTTGTAAGACTAACTAAACATTAAGAGGCTGATTATGCGGTTTACAGTACAACCTGTATTAAAAAAAAAATCAAACAAAACTCAGAGCGAACATTTTGCTGGGGTAAAATGTGCCAAAACCCCCCAATGTACATCTTTTGTTGCTCACAGACAAGCACAGGGATCAGCATGTTGCTGCTGCCTACAGGACATGTGTGATTGACAAGAAGGGACATGGTACAGTGAAATGACAATAGGTTCACTGGGAAAGTGTGTAAAACAGTAAGTGGAGTGCACAAGAGGAGTAGTCAAGAACATGTAACATGACAGCCATGATTATACTTCTCATCTGCATATCCAACAGGTTATCAATATTAACAGCACAACTGGTGCAGGAGGAGACACAGGGGGTATCAGAATTGAGTTTTCTGACTTACTCTGACATTTCAGACCATGTCTGAAGAATGAAAAACAGAGGGAGAGAATGCCACAGACAAATAAGCTAAG
Source organism: Margarornis squamiger (assembly GCA_035222235.1). Lineage (NCBI taxonomy): Eukaryota > Metazoa > Chordata > Aves > Passeriformes > Furnariidae > Margarornis > Margarornis squamiger. The sequence goes on from JAWWTY010000160.1 coordinate 27,667,682, forward strand.
TATGACCACTTCCAAGCTGCCTCTTTTTCTGGTGCTATGCAAGTTAAATAATTAAGCAGTCGCTCTCATATTAAAAAGCCCTCCACCAATCCCATTCACCAAAGCTGCATTAATAAAATTACTGGTATGAGTTCTCCCATCATTCCTGGGTAGAAACAACTAGGAGGAGATAGAGAAGTCAGGAGAGCAAGGCTTAGTGAAACAGAACTCTGGCACAAGCAGGTTGGAAAACAACTGGAAGTGAAGGTTGAGGAGACAGAGAGGAGGCAGGGGAAGCAGAAGCAGCAAGTCTTACCATCCTGGACAAGAGGTTCAGTGCATGTGTGTGTGAACACTGTAAAAGATCCAGATGGTCTTCTCCACCCAACAGTGTAGTTTGCTCTTGTAGGGCTTAGAAGACAGTTACCTGAACAACTTGTTCCCTCTTGTAAAACCTGTCACGTAATCCAAGTTTACCCTACTGAGCTGACCACAAAATAACAAAGTGCTTAGCTGTTCCCCCCCATTATGTCACAAACACTATGTAAGCTGTGTTTTGTCTACAGCACAGTAAGAGTTAATTTCCCCACAGAAACAGAGATAGACAAAAAGTAATGGAGAAAGGAGATAGAGTGAAGCTGCAGGCTGCAACAGTTATGCCATTTGATTCCCAGCTTTAAATAAACCCTTTGAAGTTGAACAGGTTTTTTACGTTAAAAAAAGCTGCTTTTCAGTTTGCATCATTGTTTACAGTTGCAAAAATTATTTCACTTGAACTCTAAAGTGGATATTCAGCATTGAAAAAAACAGTGGAAAGTTTGTGTGCAGACCCCACAGCTCCCCTGCCACATCCAGCGCCTGCTAGCTGCAGTAGTGTTGTGTCAGAAACAGCTGCTGTTGTTTTGCAGGCACAGTTCAAAACATTTACCTTCATCTCTACAAACCACGAGCTGAATGGTACAGCTCCACAACTGGAAAGTTAGAATTAACTACAGAAAAAGAATTATGGACCATCTTTGTGAACTTCAGTTTTCAAAAAGATCTTCAAGCGCCACAAAAGAGAATATCCCATGTGAACAAATAAACGCTGAAGCTGCTGAGCTGGGTTTAAAAGTACTCTCCTCCCTCCTACACCTCATTAGACTATAAATATCAAGCAGAAGTGCAAATAACTTCCTAAATGAAGACTAAGTTTGCACTTACTTGAGGAATTTTTCCAATTTTGCCAATCAAATCCACATAATTTATTCTTTTGTTAAAAACAGAAAGCTGAGCGAGAGGAGGCATGTCTAAGATAGTTCTCAAAATGATGGGGAGTGTCCACACAAAACAGTGGGAGAATGTCTTTGTTATTTTCTAGATCTTGCTTCAGTATTTAACAGGCTCATTCTTGCCACATATGAGGTTTCCATGACTCTGGAGATTTGATAGCACTTAAATCTGTGTCAAAATTCCCAAAGTTCTATATTCCCCATGAATACTAATGAAGAGGACCTCACCAAATAGTTGCTGTATGTTTGTGTTTCTGTAACAGCTGTAAATTAAGGATTGCAATAAATTGATTGCAAAAAATATACCACATGCAATATCCAACCTTGAGCCCCAGAAGTACTGAGCTGTAATGAAACAGGCTAGGAAGCAGTTTTTAATTTTAACTAAATTACGTAAAGGAACAGCTGCATTTTGAAGAGTAAAGCCCCAAACAACAAAAAGCAATGAAGAAAAGACAAGCCTATACATATTTCTTCTAAAATGGCTCTTCAGAGGGAAAAAACACCAGAATTACAATAAAATCTAATGTGGGAGTTAAAGGTACAGTAAAATGCAGTTCTGATACTTGTTCAGGAATACCAACAGTTGGCTACAAACCCCTTATCAAAGTGTTGTGATGGAAAAGACAGAAAGCTAGACAGTGGTGAGATGAGATGGCGGCAGTTAGCCAAATATGGGTTCAGGAATATATAATTTGTCATGTTCGGCATTGATTGCTATTGCAAAGCTGCTCTGGGATCAAAATTCTGATTGTAATCCATCAAACCAATAACCACAGTGAGTCGAATGGCTGAGCAATTGTGATGACAGAGCTGACTGCAGGAGTGGTGCTAGAAATTAATATGTGAAGCTGCTATTAGTATGTAGAAAGCTTTGGAGGAAGGGGAAAGCAGCATGGCAATTGCTAATAACCACAATACAGGAATGATATCAAAAGTTTTACTAAAAACAAACCCAATCATGTCATTCTGATTTTTGAAGGAGAAATATTTATGCCTGCTGCCCACAATCTCACAACTTAAACAAAGTGTGTGCCTATACATCTCCTCACCTGGTATAAGCAGAAAACCTGGGTTCTCTTCCTAGCAGCTACAGCCACAGGCTGTGTTCAGGGCGGAGCGCCAGGAGAAGAATCAGCATGGTGGACAATTCAGACTACCCGGAAATGGCCTTCCCAAGCTGGCAACAAGAATATCACTGTCACACAACAGTGATTTTGCAGGGGCCACTACTAGTACTTTGGCTCTGCCTTGTCTACTAGGTGGGGTGTGAGCAAACTACATGGACTGGCCATGCAAAAAGCAGTTGGGCACTTCTGCCTCCATGAATCAAACTGTCATTGAGCAAGACTGACCCAATCTTGCTTAGCTTGCTCTGCTAAGTCGCCTCAGAGAAGCCTTCAGTGGGACAGAAATCCAGCAACAGAATTCCCCACTTTGGGTTTTTGCTTCCAAAATTGCCTTTGTCACTTTGACCCTTCATCTCCCATCCATGGGATTCTTGGCTTTAGTGTATTTTTTCACCTAAATATAGCAGCTCCTCAACCTTTTTGTCTCTCTGCTACAACCTTGGCTGCCTTTAATGGATCCTGCATGAAATTAGACCTAGTTTGCATTCTAATCAACTTTGGTGACTTATGCTTTTAATTAATCCTTAATATTCCTCCAGTCTCCATGGATGGTGCATTATAAAAACCTGTTTCTATGTGTCGTTGTGGTTTCAACTTAACATATCTCACAAATGGTATGTATACAGGAAATATATGCTATTTATCATAAAACATTATGATTTTTTTCTCTCCAGATGGAGTAGCAGACATGTTAATATGTTTTTCCAATTGAAAAAGTTCTCTGATTTATTATTCCATGGGGAGCAGGGGTCTGACAAGGTCTGTACTTAGATACAATCTCCATGGGATTCTCAACATATTGTAAATAACTGGATCTGAGTAACCCTTCTCCAAAACCACAGCAGGCTCTGACCGCCTTGCATGCAAAGATTTAACAGGTTAATTGACCAAATCATGCTCACTTCAATAGCCCCTTTGTGTTCAAGATTTGACCCACAGAAGAGCTCTGAAAGTTTAGAGCACAACATAAGTGGTAAGTATTACTGGGTCACATTTTGAGGTTCAGAATCAGTTGTTACTTACTGTTTATTCAGCAAATTTCTGTTAAAGTAGAGCACTGAATTCAAAACCCAGGAAGGACCTCCAAATTTCACCTATTAATAACTTGATGTATCAACTAAATGTAATGTTCTCTGACATCTTTTACTCTTGCCTGACTATCACTCCAAATCATAGATATTCGATTGTCACGGAGAATGTGTGATTTATCACTAGCCAACCTGAGAGTTGAATAAACTGAAAGGTTTCTATGAGAGTTCTTGAAACAATCTTTCACTACAGTTATATATATTGCCAGTTTCTGACTGTATTTAACAATAATTAGAACGATCACCTCACAAATGAGGTCTGAAATAACACATATCCTAAGAATATTAACTGTGCATAAACCAGCAACTTCTCTTAAGACATCAAGATCTTTTTCAGTTTTATCAGATACACAGGACTGACATTAACTACACTTCACAAGTGGTTCAAAGCAGTGGGAGTTTTCTTCATACCAAGAAGAGTAGCTCTCTTAGCATTTCACATCTCCTATTAAATATGCTTTAATAAAATATTGATTCCCACTTCTTACTTGGAATAGAAGAGTTAAGAGATAAGCAGGGCAGTAAAATTTGGAACCTATCATCTAAAACCCTTGGTCCCATAAAAATAATATGGGAACTCTAAGGGGCCTGCTGCCATTAGTGCCACTGGGATTTCACTTTCTGTGCCCTGGCAACACCAGGACTGAAGGCATATTTGTCAGTCTCAGGGTTTTCAGATACAGTTTGTTTGGCAAAGTAAAGCAATACTTACTCATTTCTAGACTTTAAACATTAGGAGACACACCTCCTGTCAGCTGAAGAAGTTTAAAGTCTAGAAATGAGTAAGTATTGCTTTACTTTATCTGACCCTGTACCCTAGTGTTCAGCCAGAAAGGAGCACTTGAGCCTGTTAACACTAGGGTACAGGGTCAGATCATAGACCTGGCCTCAGTATCTCCTTTCTCAGAGTCACAGTCAGTAACTGGTGATTCAGAATGTGACAAGAAAGAAACTGTGCAGTGTGGCTTCTCCACTACATTCTCCCAGTTTCCTGAAATGTGCAGCTTGGGCACCTTTCTTCTTGCATGGTGGAAATTACCAGGATCAAGATCTTAATCTTTCAGGGTTTGAACAGGGAAATGCCTCTGGGTGTGTCACTATAGGGGTGACAACTCCCAAAGTCCAAACAGCAGCCTGGATCAAGGCCAGGCTCCTGAGCCCTTTGCAGAACTGAAACATTAAAGTCTGAGAGACACTGGGAGGAGGAGGACAATTTCTTAGTCCTGGCTGGTTTTGCTGCAAGGCTGCCAGAGTTTGAAAGAAGGGAAACCTAAGTGGTGTTATGATCCCAGTGGTTATTCAAAGGTATCTTCTGGAGAAACACTGGGCCAGACTGGAGATCTTATTCATTCTACTTCTGCAAACTTCAAAAGAACTTTAACAAATTATGCGAGCATTGTAATATTTCAGCCTTAGGTAAATGAAGTTCATATGAAAAACTTATTTTCTGTTCAATCCTAGGAAAGGAAATAAGCCAGCTTCAGAATCTAAGTCCTTTAAAGGCAACTGACTTTAGTAGGGAGAATTTTATCCCCAATTCCTGAACACATTAAATATATAATAATTATTGATTAATTATCTCTGCATTGTTTCTTGGTTAGGACACTAAAAGAAGTCTGGGATTCAGAGCTTCCTGCAAACAAGAAAATACATATTTTTAAAGCCATCAGTAAATAAAAAAATATTGTCCTGTGTGGGATAAACAAAGGGGAGAAACACCTTTCTGCATCAACCTGCAATATGTACACACAATTAAAGAAAAAAATAAGTTATGACAATTACATACGCACATTCACAGGAAAGAGTCAAATGTGTCAGGCTTGGGTTTTGCTCACATGCAGGGCAGAAATATTTCACAACAATTTGCCATACATATAAAAATATGCAAATTTAAAAGCCAAATTATGTAAATCACATACAGAGCTGCTCCCAGCAAGCTCGCTGTTACCCAGAGATTTCAATGAACACAACTCATATCAGTATAAAGTTCTCTCCGTGTACAAAATCTTTGTCCTGACAATCTTTTTTCTTCTTTAACAAAAGTTGGCACTTTTGCCATTTGCACAAAGTAGAGATGTTTGCTGTTTGCTATGTAGGAACTGAAGCAAGAAGTCATGTAAGTGCCAGTCAGCTCTTCTACCTGAAACACTGTGGAAATCCATTAAAATTACTTAGGACAGTCTAGATGGGCTTAACACTGTCTACCTCCAAAATTGTGGTCCAAGCATACCCAAAAGCATGAGTTTGTCTTCAAACAGTAATGTCTTTCAAAAATAGTTTACCTTTGATGTTTGGGGTTTTTTTGAGTGTTTGTGGTCATTGAAACACTCCCATGATGAATAATTTTTTTCACTAGTTTAGAAAGATCAGAAGCAACATTTCCCCTGATCATAGCTGCCAAGGAGCTGGAATTTGCAGAAAAATATAATGTGGTTCAAAAATCATAATAAAATTGTGAGAGTGAAGAAAACTGAATGGCATGAGGGAAGGTGTGCTATGCCCCTAAGCTAAGCATTTAAAAAAAAAAAATTAAAAAAAGAAAAGAAGAAAAAAAAGAAAAATTAGAAGACCAGAAGATTTATTCTGTTGTTATTATTTGAACATTAACAATATTAAGAGTCAGCTTTCTGTGAGAGCAAAAGTGGGGGAAATCTTACCTATACTGTAGCATTAAAAGTCGAGCTGGTCTAAGAAAAGAGATGGGATGCAGAAGAGATTCCCAGAGCAGACCTAGTCTGTCCTGGCAAGTGTCTGTTGAGCATTGCTGAGGGAAGTTCCTCAGCCTTTTTCAATACTCCAGCATTTCAAAGCCTGTATAATCAGAAAATCTTTCTTCATATCAGGCTTTTGTTTTCCTTGCTCTGTATTAAACTAATTTCCCCATGCCCAGTAGAAGGACAGCTTATCACTATTCTCCTTAAAACAATTTCTGTATTTTCATTTTTATCTCCCCTTGCTTTTTCTTTTTAAGACTAAGAAGTCCCTTTCTCTCCCTTGCTCTCATTAGCTGTATTTTCTTAGCTTTCACTATTATCCCAGCTTCCATAGGCTCAAATTCTCTGTTCAGTTCTCACAGAAACTTGTGACCTACTTTATATATACACCAAAAAATGTACATGTATAAACAGCAACACAACATTAAATCAATAAAAAAGAATGTTACAGTTTAATATATTTATATTAACTTGTCAGTCAACAGTCTCATCACTGCCAAGATGCACAGTCCCTCCACAATGATCTTTGTCTTGTCCTGCAGTACTTTTTCCAATTACATTTGGTGCAGGAATTTCATTGGTGTCTTTTCTGTAGTGCACCTTCCACATTTAGAACATTATGCAAAACCCATGGATAATATCACTAGTAGTTTTGAATTTTAAATATTTTAAAGTCAATAGAATGTTTCATTTATTCCAAAGGTGATGAAATTTGGAAAATGTTTTCTTCTCGGAGAGAAGTCTTGGGAGTAACTCAAAAGTCCTGAGCCACAGATGCCAAGGAAAGGAAAACAGATCAAAAGACTTCCTTTCCTCAGATCCAACAAGTATTTGTAATATCTTTCATCTAAGGCAGGTGAAGGGAGCAAGTTGTATGACTAATTTCACTCCATGTGAAAACAAAACATAATTTTTTTTAAACCTGAACACATGAAAGGAAAGGCAGAAAAGCTGTAGGAGAGATTATAACTGACCTGAGAAGGAATCAGCCATGAGGAACATCTGAAGCTGGGCAAGGAGACCTTGGCAGAGTAATAGTTGTAAGTGGGTCAGTGCAAGGTTGGGGTTGTTCCTGCGGGCCAATAAGGGTTACAAAGGCTTTTACACTGTGAATTAAGGAGTGAAATCGGCATCCAGCTGCTCCAAACCAATAACTTGAAAGAACTGTTGTGCAAAGACGACCATTGATGTGGGATGTCAATTTTAATAAAAACATTGAGAAACTGAAGGAATTAAGTGGGTTCCAGTCATAGGGAAATATGAAAGTAAAGGCAAAAGTAAGTTGCTCACAATTGCTCTAAGAAAATCACAGAGAATATGCAAACATGCAGTGACACAAAGTCTAGAGCTAGGCATTATACACAGCAATTTGATTAAAATCCAGACACACCTTGTCTGGCAGTAAACTGTAAGGGGGATGCAGTATTACCCCAGAATCTCACAATGATTTTGACAACTGGAATAAAGTGACCATGTTCTATGTGTTTGCAAGGCCATGATCTGCCAAGACAAGGCAAGGGCAGATATCTGTCGTAACAGAGATTATTTGGAGGTATTGGCTAGCAAGGCAACCAGAAAAGAGAGAACTCTGAAAGACATTTGGCAACTGAACAAAGAGGGCTAGTAACTTTTCCTGTTGGTCCTAAACAAACAGTCTTGAAGAACCTGTGAAGGCCTACCACAAGTACCAAGAAGAATGCCAGGATAAGTAAAGCAGATTTTGCTGGTAACATAAGCAAATATGGGCCTCAGTGAAAAGCAGGACAGAAATAACAACATGACAAGTGAATAGGCCAAGGAGTCACAGAGCAATGAAATGTGGCAACCACCTGAAGAAAACTGAGTACTCGACAGCCCTACAGTGAGAAGATAATCTCAAAGAAAATGGAAAATTTGAATTTGTAAACTAGGATATGTAAAGGTGAACTGAAGAAAAAAGGCAGTATGATTTGGGTTTGTGCTGGATCTGACTGGGATGGAGTTAACTTTCTTCACAGCAGCCCACACGGTGCTGTGCTTTGGATCTGTGGGTACAACAGCACTGACAACACACCAGTGTTTTGGCTACTGCTCAGCTCTGCTTGCACAGTGTCAAGGCCACCTCTGTTTCCCACTACACCCCACAGCCAGGCTGGGAAGGCAGCTGGAACAGCTGACCCAGGGATATTCCATACCATGTATTCTCAGAAATAAAACTGGAAGAGGAAAAAGGTGGGGGTTTTTTTGCTTCCAAAGTGGCTGGTTAGAGTCTGGCTTGGCATCAGCCTGCCTGTGGGAGGTGGTGTGCCATCTCCTTTGCTTCACTTGTTTCCCCCCACCCCACTCTTTTCTTTGCCTATTAAGTTGGCTTTTATCTCCTGTGAAGAGTTTTCTTCATTTTGTTTCTCCCATTTCTTCCCCAGCGCGAGGAGCTGTGAGGGGAGGCGAGGGGAGCTGTGAGGGGAGTGAGTGAGCAGCTGTGCATGTGCTTGGCTGCCGTCTGGGGGCAGATGCTGGGTAGGAGAAGAGGCAATTTATTTAGTACTATGTTTTCACAGAGCTTACCTGGCATTAAAGGAAAAAAAAACAAACTAATTTTATGTAAGTGTTTGCATTTATTGCAACTACCCAGACTTGCAATCACTACTAAAGGCAGAAGAGTCTCTGCCTGGCATTTCAAGAATCCTTCAACATCTAATGCTACACAGTTTCAGGAGCACTTTACCTACATATGTGCCTATTACGAAAACTTAGACATAAACATAGATTACACAAATGTAGATTACATACATTCGGCCCCCTGGGCCAGCCTTCAGCTGCTTACTGAATGCAGCTTAGTGTGCCCATTTCACATTCAGCTTGCACATCACACATCCTCAAGAACAAACTGAGTTCTCCCATTTCTAGTCTGGTTAGCTGGCCAGTTGGTTTCACTGGAGACAGGATAAAAGTGAGATTTCCTCTCATACCCTCCAGCTGTAGGGTTCAGGAGCATATAACCTAATCTTAAAAAGCATACATAACAGTTGATTTCGCCATTTACATTTTAATGATATTTAAATCCTGTTAATCTCTGAGACTTAAACTGATGGAACTCATTGCCAAAGGACACTATATATTATACAAAAGCATATTTATTTTAACTGGCTTAAAATACCTGTATCTCATCAGATAACTATAGTTCTGTTAGTTTAGAGAACAGGTAAATTCTAAAAATAATAAGATTAAAAATTCCAATGTCATGCAGAATTTCTTGGCACATGAAAAAATCCTGAGTACTACACTAGACTCAGTTCAGAGGAATAGGAATGTTTTTGCATTTACAACCGTGTGCTCTCTTATGGATCTCAGTTTCACTTCCAAGTTAAACTGCAGTGCTGACAGACTGTGTGTGTGTAGGTCTTATCCTGATCTACCCTTTTTAAACCATTCATTATTTCTGCAAAATGGCACAGGCAAATATTCAAGAGAAATCTAATCCCTCTGTTCTTCAAACATCAATTCTAATGCAAGAGAAGTTCTAACTAAATTAGTGTCTGCCTCCTAAGCGGCCTTATGAGAGCAAGTCAAAAGTAAGTCATGCCAGTGGTAAATAAAATTAAGCTTCTGACTTGGTATTGATTTGTTTTCCAGGAAAAGAAGGGTTTTTTTTTTCCAGGTTTGTGATTTCTGACAGAGGGTAGACATTATATTGTCCATTCCTGACACAATGGTGGAACTCTTACTACTTCCCTTTCCTTTGAAAGGTTCTCCTCTCATCTGGCTTGTCTGGCAAGGTTGTAGTGGTTTTCTTTTTCAGTCGTGTTGAATTATCAGCCAAACTACAGAAGCATTTTTCTGAAACAAAGCCCTACTAAAAGTTACCTTCTCTAGAAAAACCTATTTTGTTCTTACATCATCTTTCTTTTCAGATCTCTCTATAAATATTAGACAGAGACAATTACTGTCCATATCTTACTGGGATTCAAAAACACAAAGAACAGGACTGGGAATCCTCACTCACTGTCAAAATTATGCATTTTTAGAGAAACAGTCTGTCCTTTCACTTGAATATATATGCAACATATATATTTAAACGAGGACATACATATTTATTAGGGAGATTGTCTAAGAGAAAAAAGTGTTTTGTTGGAGTTTTTTTTATATATGTGTATGAGATAACAGGTTTGATAAGATGAAGATGCTGGAGATAACAGGTTCTTGGCTTCTGGCTGAGTCAACATACCACAGGCGTATGTGTGCTTATTCTTCTACCTTCTACCCCAAAAGAAAGGGTCATAGGCGAGAGATTTAACCACATCTTCTCCCAGAGACCCTCCATTAATCATGATTATCAATTCATGAGTTCATGATAAGCCTCTTTTTGTTCAATCTGATTTTTTCTCCTCCTTGTTTAGAAGTTGAATTAAAGCATAATTACTTGCATTATGCCACTTGTGACAGTATGAGCTGATTAGCTTGCAAAGCACTGATTAGTTTGGGGCTACCTTGGTAGAAAACTGTGAATTATAATAAAATATGCAGATAAGCTTGGAGAGGCACTTATGATATGAACCAAATGAATTTTATATAGAAAAAAACATACATATATAATTCAAAATGAGAATATTTCATAATTGCAACCTATTGTAAAGGGAAAAAATATCACTATGTGACAGATTATGCTAGTCTCACATCTGAAAAACTCACATAATTTGATAACCATTATATTTTTCTCTTTTCTGGCACAGCAACTTTGTGTCACAGACCATCTCTCCCTCCTCCCATGTACTCCAGCGCTGGACTCACTACATACGTGGCTGATGGGAGAACACCCATTGGTTGCACAATAAACATTTTGGGGGAACCACTGGGTTACTTTTTGGCATGTCAACACAGATCAAACTCAAACAAGACAATTTTGCATTCCATAGTCGACCGCTCTGCTCACTGAACCACTGGTGCTCTCAGGCCAGGGCACAATGGGTGGGCTCACCATAGCTCAGCGGGGTATCTCCTGCACACCCTACAGGGTAATGAGATTTTGGAACAGAAAATAGAGTCATAGTTTTTAGGGCCTTTTTAGCACACGTGAGTAGGAGAATTCAATTCTCAGCACCTTCCTCCGCAGAGTTGCCCAAATATGAATACTATAATCTAAGTATGCATTTGAGAAAACAATCATCTATTTTTTTCCACTTAAGCTGAAGCTACTTTTAAAGCACATGATCCAAGAGGTTTTTCATTAGTCTCCTCCTCTTAATAAATGTGATAATTTTTTTACATTCTTTCACTGTGAGGTGAAGATAATACACAATCTTCTGAGAAAGAGTGTCAGCCTGTGCAGAAGAATGCAGATGCACTGACGGTTTTGGAATGTGGTGGAATCACAGCAGCTGAATAATTGACTGTCCTCCAGCAAAACCATTGCAAAGGTCACAGATACACACATCCAAAACAGTATCAAACAATGTTTGCACTTCTGTTTCAAGCTGGAGTCCTCACAGTTGCTAAAGTCACAGTAATCCACATCCTATTACATAGCACGGACAGCCATGAATCCAGTGACTACACACATGGTGTAACCTGGCTTACATAACTTTAAGTCAGTCTTTTAACTGTGTCGAGGATTAGATTGCAAACTACAGTTGAAAAATGTGTCATGAGGTGGCTGGTTTACATTTACAGACATCAAATTTCTTTTAAAAGCCTTTTCCAACTATAGCTTATGGTGTGGAATAAGAATGTTACACTTCTGAAGTGTTCTTCATCCACTGTTTATTATTTTTCGCTAAATAATTTCTTCAAATTTGACAGCAGATCAATTATCTTTAAAATTGCCTTACTTTCTAAGCATGTGAATGGCACTTTTTCTATAGAAAATGTTTAGTAATTTCAAATGTTTCTGTGGCATTGTGCATTCAGAAAACAATGTGTAATCTGAGGTTCTTCCTTCCTCCTTATAAAACAATGAAGACAGTTTTCAGCTTTACTGGAAAAATCTACTACTCCATTAGAAAGTTAATGAAAAGTTAACAAACATGTTGATAATCAGAAAATGAGCATTTCGATAATCTATAAATTTAATTCAGTTACTTTGGGCCTGATACAGATCATACAATTGAATTCAGTGGACTTTGGCTGACACCATAAGCATTGTTTAGTTTTCTGCTGACTTTAAGTTATTGTCCATTTTACATGGAATCTTTTGCATTTGTTAATGTCATTAAGCACATAACAGAGAGAAACTAAAGGATTAATTTTTCAGTATCATATTACATACAGTTGTAAAGGAAAGTAATACAATCACATGATAACTAGTTGGGTATAAGTCAGTCTCCCTCTATCAGCACAATTACTCCTGTTTCAAATCAGAAATTATTCTTACAGGCTAAGTGGATTCCTGCTAAATGCCTGCCTTTTTTATTTCCCTAAGTGGACATGTATTTTTCGTGTTACTCTCACTGTCATAATACTTATAGCAGAGTGAGGAAAGCATTTTGCATTTGTGTTATTTTTTTTACTATGTATTTTTTCCTCCTGGAAATCTCTTAAAAACAGCAAAGGAACACCTCTACCAAGCACAGCAACCAGAGGAGAAAGCTATTGTGCTTAGAGAAAGAATGGTTCAAGTTTAAGGGGCCTAATTTTTCAATTCATTCCCTTATGGTCAAAGAGAGAGTCAAGAGCTCTGAATGAACCTCTGTTACTGTAACGTGTGTTACTTAGTCACAAGAAATTCTGTGTGATGGACAACTTAAACACACCAGAGGAAAGCACAGTGCATAAATCAGAAGAAGAACAAAATAATCATGTATCTTACAGAGTCCAACAGCACAGACCAGCAGCAGCAGCAGCTATGGTAGAGATTATCCTTGAAATTCAGTGTTTCGGGCCTTGGTGTGTAAAAGAGCCCTTTGTCCTTCAGCAGCTTTTGAGGGTTATCTGAAGGATACATTCTTCTCTGCTATTTTTAAGATTCCTATTCTAGTTACACATCCTGTTCTCAGGTCTTCAGAAAAAACAATGATAGTCTTAGTTCAGTCCATTCACATCTACCCCACAAAGACAGTGCACATCACCAAGCAATCTTCTTTGCATAGTTTCCAGTCCAACAACAGATTTCCTATGTGCTTATCATTATATTGTCAATCACAGCAAGAATTCTCAAGCCTTATCAGTTACTCCAACTAGTTTTTAACTGATCATCCTCTAGCTTATGCATCATTTCACTATCAACAGCACAACCCTTCAATCTAGAGCAAGAAGAGTCCTCAAAGGATATAAATGTGTTAAATTCTCCTCAGCACATTTCGTTAATGAGCTAGTTTGCTTGCCTACCACATAATCCTTGGTCAGGGAAATAAGCACTAATGCAGCCCCATAGCTTCAAAGCACACATTAAGCCATCTAAGTAAACAGATATACAATAAGATAAACACTTAGCAGGAAATGCACATTACTGCCAGGGCACATGGTCCTAGTGAAGATAAGTTTTTGCATACTTCTATGGTCATTGATATGCTGGATATACACTTGCAACAACATCCGTTTACTTAGCATATCTCAACACACATATATGTGTCTTGGAAAAACAAATAGAAAATTAATTACTGACCTATACTAGGTCTTCTGTCTGCTCCTGTAACCCTCATTCCTTATTCTTTAAGATGAAATAATGTACTTTAAGATGAAATAATGTACTTTTACTGGCAAAGAAAGAAGAGTTCACATGACAATGTGCATGTGCAGACCATTTGTGAATTACCAGCAGAGGAGACATTTCAGAAGCTTTCACAAGAACCCCATGGATCCTGGGGTTGCATGGTTTATGTCCCCTGAGTGTTACATAATGTATGGAGCAAACCACAGTTGGGGTACAGGTCAGGCTCTGACAAACCAACACCAGATTTTGTTGACTGTATCCAAAGACCACAATGAGCCATCTTCCTCCATGTTAATTGCCATATTTAGTCCACCTTACTCCTTCACAGTGTTTTGTGGCTTATTATCCTGCACATCTCTGCTCAGTGTATTATCCATAACCTGATGTTTTTCTGTACAGTCCTTCTCATGTTCCACAGTTTAAACTAAAAAGCTCTAGCAATTGCTCTAGCAAATTTTTACAGGAAAAAAACCTTCTGCCAGGTCCCTGGACCCACAGTAGTCAAATTACTTGACATTCCTGGAGTGAGAGCTGGGTAGCTGGGAGTGCCATGTGCTCCTCAGCTTTTGGAACAGAGCCCTCATAACTGGACATCAGAAATCATTTACTGGTGTCATTTGAAAGCCATGCCTCCTTTGGTGGGGAAATACAAAGCCCATTCAGCTAAGTATTGAGGTTCTCATAAGGCACTATAGACTTCTTAAAAAGAAGACCATCAAGAGTCTCTATTTTCTTCAGAATTCACCAACCCAGCTGGATTTTATGAAGCCATTCCTGCCCTGCTCAGAAACACTGGTGCTAGATATGCTTCACTTACACTGTACCCGGACATCTCATGTCACCATAACTGTCTTTCAAAAGGTTCACAGCAGGGTTTCAATTTTATCAGTTAGTCATGTCCTGACTGGGCAGAAAATTCAAACAAATTACCCATTTATTTGCTGCACAATACCCACAATACTTTGTAAAAAAAAAAGAAAGAAACAAAAAAAATCTCAGCTTTTCCCTTCCCCTCCTTTTTCCTTGTACACTCAGCTTTTGAAGCTACATGCACAGGTCTGTTTTCAGTTATGTTAAAAAAACTATTGTACACAGTACAGCATCAGACCAGTTATGGTTTATATATGTGAACATATGTGGCTGCATTCTTTCTCTTTAAAGTAAACAGTGAGTAGTAGTGTAGTCTGTGACCTTTTGGAAAAAAAAGTCACCATTGGAAAAAATTACTTAGTAGATGGCTTCATGCAATTGTGGCTACAATTCATTATGTCAAAGATGGGAAATAAAGAAAAGAGCACAGCAGTCTATCAGATCCTGCTGGGGCAAACACATGAGAATCATTACCCTTACATATACACTCCTAAAATAACCTCAGAGCCCAGCTTCTGGGAGGGGAAGGGGTAAATCCAAACTGAGGCTGAATCCCTGGCTAAAGTCCATCTCTGTTGTAACACACTGGAGGCCCCCAAAACCATCTGCGCCAACTAAGCAGGGCAGTCTGACAGCACAGATGGAAGATGCTGCTCTGCAGGCAGGTGCAGACAGCGCTGAGCTGATCTTTGTAAGACTTTTTATCCAGGAGACAACTAAGATGTCAAAAAGCATGTGAATGACAGGTTAAGCCTGAGACAGTTTAACTGGCATAGGAAGGCTAAAGCAGAGTTATCTGAATCCAGGATGATGACCAAAGTATTCACTACTGTAGAAATTTCCAGATCACTGAAATGTACATTTTTGGTCAGATAATACCTGTAAGAAAACCAAGCTGCTGCTGGCAAATAGGAACAGGAGAGGACTGGCTGATGTCACACAATTTAAACACTGCAGAGACACGTCATCACAACTACCAGCAATGGCAGTCCCACCCGGGCTCTACAGTTCCTGTGTCTCAGGAGCTGCACTTTCAAAGGCTCGACAGGCAAGCAGAAAAAAGCATAAGAAAATATAGGAGAGACTAAAGTGATACGCCTTCAGTTTTGCATCAAATGATAGGTATGGGGATAGGACCTAGGTCTCTGGCCTCCTAGAATTCTGTGCTCTCCAGTCAGCCTTTCTGTTTTCTTGAAGTAGGCTGTTGAACTTTTTTCCCCTCTTCCATGTATTTCTAAAATGGAACGAAACCAGAGAGTCAACACATAAAATTCCCAAGAATCCTGAAGTGAAGAAGGACACTAAGTCCTTGCCAAAGGTCTAGCTGCCTACACAAGGAAGTTGCACATAAATTGAGAATACATTTTCAAATTCCCTTTCAAACTACAGAGAGGTAAACTTCTGTCCTATCCTGTCCTATCCCATTCCATCTCCCCAATACTCAGCACACAAAGTATATGCCCTTTTGGGGAAAAAGCCAACTGAAAAAATCCACCCTTCAGCTTGTATTGCTCATTTCCCTGCACAGAAAAATTAGGAGATTTAAATTAAGCTGACAGTAACAAAAAAAGCTGTTGGAAATTTTACCAGGATGTGTAAGCCAGCCAGGTAATACCACATCCAAGGTTCTCATATTTTATTGGTGATAAAAGTAACACCCCCAATCCCACCATGGAAAGTCAGATGGTTGGAGACCATTTTCAGCCAGCTGACACACTCATCCAAGGAAAATACTTTGATTGGGAAAACAGGTGCTAACATGCATTTTTGCAGTGTCCATTTTACCAAGAACATGTCAACAGCCTGGAGTGAAAGGACTACCTTGGAAGCAAATTATGCAGCTCTTCCTTTTCCCTGCATGCTTTCCTTGCAAATGTGGAGAACTGTCAGAGAGCCACAGCTCTTCTCTTCCAGGGAAGGGGAAAGGTCTTGCCATTGCCTTGCTAGAGCACAGACTTCTTGTCTGACAGCTACTTAGTTTTTGGAGGGATGTTAATTTTATCAGCAGGCTCTGCAGAGAAGCTGGGTGGGTGATAATGGCCCACACTAGGCAAGAGAGGGTAGACTGGTTATTCTGCCTATCAGCTGAGTTGTTTAATAATCTTTGACTCGCTAAACAAAAAAGATCTACAGCAGCAATAAACATACAGTGAAAACTTCCTTGTCCTACCCAATCTCACCAAGACGCCTCAATGTTGCCATTTTAAAGAGCTGGTACACAAATTCTCTGCACCTCACATGAGAAAATTTGAAAAACTAACATACAAAAAAAAATAAAAATGAAATCTGTTAACATTCTATAAAACAAATAAATAAATAGAAACCTGACATCTGCTAACAATTGCCACTCACAGTCGCTAATTTTGAATTTGGCAGAAATTCCATTTCCAGCAATATTTTTCTGTATTTGTACAGTCTTAGTCAACTCTGAAGCCAAAGAACTCTTCTTGTTTCAGGCAGAAATATTGCATGATGTGGGGCCTGCTGCCTCTGCCATTCTTTTAAGTTTTCTATCCAGGTAATAGTCACTTCAGCCTCTGGTTTCTGCCTTCTGGCACACCTACAGCATCAGTCCCTGCAGCCTCCTCCAGTCTCACATACCATTAGCTCACTTTTGCCCAATACCACATGAAGATTTATAGAACAACAGCTCAGTCCTTGTGACTGCAGCCTGCCCAGCACCAGGGCAGCCTTTGTTTTAGAGGCAGCTCCCACAGACAGTTTGGGGGGTCCTTGACAGTCTCTGGCTGGCACTTGGTAGAACTCACCTTCCAGCTTGATCCTGTCAGCCTCTGAAACCTGCCATGCCTGTGCACTGCAGCTCAGCAACCTGTGGAGGTCCAGAGGGAAAGATACTGTTCTTCATACCACACGTACCCTTGGCTTCCCAAAGAGATGAAGAGTCTGTTTAGATGACTATCAGGTTCCATCAAGAGTTTACCACAAGGATAATGCCATCAGTTTAGGAAATCCCTGAGCTGCAAACTGCTGGAAGAAGGTAGAATATGCAGGGAAGTGCTGTTTCCCCTGCCTTGTTCTCCTACTGTACTCTACTGTGAAGACTCACAGAGGCATTTTGGTGCAGGGGGAAGACAGGCCCACAGGCCATAGCCCAGCTCCACAGAGATATTTAACAGCAAATCCTCACAGCAAAGACCTATCAGATATTAAACTGTCAAGAACAGACATGACAATCTAAACTACAAGGCCAAGAAAAACAATAGGTTGGATGGACATTTGGTAATACCCAGGGCAGACACAAAGATTCATCTTTTGCTCCAAGGCCTTTGGACCTAGCCTGTTGGAGAGGCTAGCATGAGACACTCTTCCTCTCTGCAGCATTTGTGCCTTTCTGATTCCTACCGAAGATTTGCTACCTCAGAGCAGTTCTGGATCTGGAACTGAAGCAAGGAAACTTTGTCCAGAGGGCTGAAACCCGTCTGAGCTCTTTCACTGAGTATCAGTGTCAGCTGTAGTTGTTCATGCTGTCTTGGCTGCCTATTCTTGCAGAGTTTCATTGCAGCCAGACAAACAGCCATGCCTACTGCTTCTTGCCAGCACTCACAGAACAAATGACTGTAGCTTTCGTAAATTACTCAAATCCAACTTAGTTTTTGCTGGATGGCTTTCATGATCTGTCAGTTTCTTCCCTACCAACACTTCATGAAGTGAAATTCACCCTGCATTTTAGTTAGGTACTTGGCTGTTAGAAATGAGACTTTTTTGCATGTGCAGGCTACCTGGTCCTCTTTCTAAAAATCACCAACCTCTCAGCCTAGGCAGATATCTGATATCCCCATTCATACAGACTGTCTGTGAACAGCAAATAGGGGGCAAGGTGTTTGACTCTGCATCTTTTCTCTTTCAGTTGTGATTGGAATTGCTTTTGGCAGAATCCCGTAAGTAATGTGAATGTGTCAGATATTAAAAGCTAGAATAAAAATCAGTGAAGCCTTCAAATAAATTACAAGCACATTAAATATAGTGCTGGCAACTCTAAAGGTCAGACTCTGGTTTTGTGAAAATTCGCTCACTGCAATAGGAGCCACATATATAAACACTCTTTCCTGTTGAATGCTTTGAACTTCCAGCCACAGAAATCCTTTCTGACCCATGCAGCTCACACACCTTAAAACATGGCAGAACAAATATCATAAACATAAATTAAATTAAAAATTAATTGGTATTTGCCAGAAGGTAATCTTCCTGCTCAAGAAAAGGTTTCACCCTGCAGACAGGACCATGTTAGCAATCGCTAAAATCCCAAGACAGGAACACAAAACAATTCCTCACTTTGCTGGTTATCAGATGATACTTTCAAAACTGTCAACAGTCAGAATTTTAAGTAGATAAAGATTCATATAAGTACACATGGGATTTTTCAAAACCACAAACAAGCTCAATTCCCGTGGAAGTCAACTGGCAATAAGCATTTAATGGAATTTTCTAATGCAATGAGGGATTTATCCACTATTTCTAAGTGCCTGGATGTCTTTCAAACCTAAGTAAAGTCCCTTTTGAAGCAGTTTTTCAGAAGTGACTCTGGGTTGGCTGGGAACTGCATTCCAGTCCCAGTGCACTCAGAAAGCTGGAATCACCAAGGAGCACAGGAACTGATGGCTGCCTCCCAGGGGGATCTGCACCTGCCAGGGCACCAACGCGGCCCCTGAACCAGATTCTTAGCTGATGTAAATCAGCACCCGTCAGACCCGTCTTTATCTGATTAAATCTCGAAGATTAGAACCCAAATGGAACAGAATTTGGAATCCACATACTAATAATAATTTTATGTAATGTCAGGCTTGAGGGATCCATGTTCCTCTCAGTAGCCACTAAAGGAGAAATTAGAAACTAATGTTCCTTTCAGTGTTCAGCCAGCAACAGTTTCTGCTGCAAATTAATCTTTAAGCTTGATATTACCTAAGTGCTTAGGTTTGAATTGATTTGCAAGCTTGTGTGTGTTGTCCACATGCTTAAAATAGCACAGGCTTAGGCATTCCTGCATATAGAGAACATATGCACATGTTTTTTAAAAAAATTGGAAGGAGAGAATAGCAAGCCTCTCTTTTGTGATGGATTTTTCAGTTTCTTGATTAAGCATATTGCTATGCATTTCTTAAGAGAAAGCACCTTAGTGGGGGGCGTTGCTCATATACAAGCCTATATGCAAGTATTCCCTGTAGAGGCGATGCCAGCCACTGGCCATCTAGCCAACATCTTCATAGAAATGGAGAGGGATTTTTGAAATAGATATATTTTTTCCTCTCCCACCCTAAACTGAACTCCTTTAAACCCTCACTGTACAGCTATTATGTGCAATATATACAAAACATCCCAGGTGCCTGACCTAAATATAGAATTTAAAACTCATTCTGAAACTTTCTCACATGAAAAAACACTGAGGAGGCTTACACAATGCTCAGCCCTACTTCATGCTCCAAACACTTAATGTGTCTCTGGGGGATACTAACACGAGGCCAGTGCACCCTCCACCTCCCCCAATGCAGCCTTTTCCCACTTTTACTGAGGCTCAGTTCCTGCTCACATGAATGGGAATGCTTTATAACCATTAATAGGAGCGAGCTCTGTGTTACAATAACACCTATGAGGACATACTGGGCCAGTTGCTATACACATAGGTAGGAAGGAGATAGCTGTGCCTGGAATATAAGGAATATATCCTTACAGAACAACCAAACCAACACACCTAGATAAACGATCAGCCTTTTGAACAGATTGACTTGAGGCACAAAAAAATCAGGTAGAAGTTGACCAAAATCACAGAGGAAGGCTCATCAAATCCAGAACTGGCTATTCCTTGCCAAGAATACTCACATCACCACTGCACAAGCTGAACAATTACTTTTACTGCTTGACTGTGTTAAAAATGCTCTAACACATTCACCTCAGGTGCCGTCCCAAAAGATGCTGCTGTTTTCTCAGACAGTAGTCTTTAACTAATTAAAATTAGATAAAGTTTCTGTGCCAGTCTAGAAATTAAGGCAATTATAAAAAGAAGTAAATGAAATCATAACCATAATCCTGTTAATTTTACCAAATATTTAAAATAAAAATGAATTACCAAACACAGTAATTGGACACAAAAATCCTCTTTCCAATCCCAAACTAATTGCTCCAAGTCCTCTTTGGTTACATGCAACAGGGGCCTCCTCCTTCACTAACATCCCAGCTCCCAGCTTTAACCAAGCCACAGGGAAGTTAAATGTCCTGGACAAACTGAAATGACCATGTTAGTCTGAATCCAGGATGTTTTCTGCCAACTTTTGATTTTTAAGATCACAAAATAACTAAAACTGTTTTTTTTTCTTTTCCAAGCACGCTGCTATTACAAGGGTTTGAGTCAGCAGGAACACATGCATACTTTTCAGAGAGTAATTTTTCCAGTGACTTAATGTCTGAATGAATTTATCATGAGACATGGAAGTGTCATTAACATTCACCCCGAGCAAAAGAGTAGCTTTGAGAGTGTCCACACACATTTGCGTCATTCCATCCACGGTTCACTACCTTAAATACTCATTCCACCAGACTGTTTGCTCCTGGTAAACAGCAGACAAGTTTTCCTGGCTCCTGTACTAATTAAACCAAAGTAACATTTTGCTGACAAGTGTGTAACTGGTGTATTTCAGAACCCCAGAAAGCATTCATAGGCTACCTTTGAAAAAGTGTCTTTCACACAATATCACAAACCTGGTCAGCAAAGTAAGAGCAGAACTTTGGACTCTACGGACCCTTTCAATGACCCAAAGAAGTGTTTTGAAGATGGAAAGGGTGAATCCCCAAGAACTTCCCAATGAGGGAAGGAAGTTATGCATCCCAGAAGGGGATTTGCAATGAAATTCTCCTTCCTACCCATATCTAACATCTATGCCTTACTTATATGGCACTGCTGCATCTTTCCAAACAAAAAATGCACGACTGGGACATTTTTGTGAAGCCAAGTTTAATTTGTCATTTTTCCCACAGGCCAGGATAATTTTGTTCCCATCCAACTGCAGCCAGAGAACTGTTCTGCATCAAATGCAGCTCCTCCCAGACACTTCCCAGCACTCTCCCTCAAATGTCAATAGCATGCAAACGAATTCCACATGCAAATGAGCATCTCAGTGAATATGACAGAACTGTCCTGTTATTCCAGTTCTGCATATTGAGAAAAACAAGGCAGCTACACTACATATGTGTTACCTTTTACCTATCTGTTAAGCACAGATCCAGAATAACATACACTTCAAATCTTCAATTGTGTCCTAGTCCATGAGCTGACTTAGTGGAAACCTGGGATTTATTACTCTGTTAGATGGCAGGTGAAAGTGGCAAAAGTACCTAAAGGAAATAAAATGTTGGTATACAGGTACTAATGATTAAGTTTCTTTGCCCAGTGTGAAAAACTGAATAGGCTTTTGATGAGTTTATATCAGGGTATTGGAATAAAGAATCCTCCTCTCCCCTACTCGCTAAGCAGTTGAGTACTGATGGTTCCAGTAATCTCCACAGACTTCCCCTACAGACCCACACTCACAGACCAGGGAAGTTCTACCTCACTGCCTCCCACCCTTTTCGTGTCAGAGACCTGCACCATGGAAGCTCAGCCACAGTCCATATATAAAGCAATTCATGACAAAGCTTTAAACACTTTGTTATGTATCACATTATAAACTGAAGCTTCATTGTTTATCTGTACCAAAATCTTATTGTACATTAGAAGCAGGATCAACAATCTCAAGACCCTATTGTGCTTAACAGTATTAACTTCCAATGGATAAATTGTGAATGAAGAGGTTGTATCAAGAGAGGACAGATCCATATTTTTTTTAAGGAAACCACTGTCAACCCCAAACTATGAAAATTTCCAAAACCAAAACCACTTTGTATAAGAGTTTTAAAAACTACTGGTAATTTATAGCTAGATTCTATTCCAGAAAGTTTACAGCTCCTCCTCCTCCTTTACCATAAGTACACCTCGTACTTTAACACAGTGGTTTTAGAGCTCTCAGCAGTTTAATGATACAGATTCTTAGAATTCGTTTCATTAGTGGCTTATTTCACAAAGTTGTACCACAATACACTGCAAGAATTCAGACACCTTGTGTAAGTCCATGCAACAAAAAATTTTCTCCTGTCATCAGGTCCTTGCAGGAAACAACAACTTATCGGGTGACCCATTAAACACATCCTGTGCACTAACAGTTCCCTGCTGGTTTCAGTAGGGTGCCAGATGCATCAAACATACTGACAGTTCTCACAGTAGGAAAATTAATAGCACTGAAAACTGATTCACTTGGGCCATAATAAAAATTCCACATTAGTGCTACCAGCACCAGCACTTCTCTTAACTACTCAGTTAAGCCCCTTATAGCCATTATATCATTCATTCCAAAGAACAATTTGCAAGGACAAAATTTTGCTTTTCCATCTGAATCTGCAATAATTACTAAAACTTTAATAATTCTTAGATGCTAATGTTACCTGTTTAAAACAGCAAACATCTACTAGGTAACAGAGACAACTGAGTTTAGTGCATTGCTGCAGAAGTGGGGCACAAACTAAGTATTAAGGCAATCTCAAGCAGCTGCAGTCATCATAAGGTTCAAGAACAATTCCTGTATTTTAAGACATTTGAATGCAAAAGTTGTGCTAAAATCTCACAGATTACTGGACTTCTGCAAATCCTTGTCATGAGAATTAATAAAAATCCCACTGCATATGCCAATGCTATACTAAGAAGTGTAGACACACAAATAATGTTAGTTCAAAAAGCATCACTCTGATTCAGTTTTCACATTAGTAAGAAAGATGTCATGGTCCCAGGATGCCTCTACATAACACTATTCCAGCAAAAGCAAATATTGAGGCTTTATGTGATTTAGTTACAAGAAATGCCCAGACATCATTGCCAAGGAGTTCCAGGAAATGTAGGTATGGATTTCAGAATAAGTTTATGGATCAAAAAGCTTTTGCTTCCTTCACCCATTTTTTTCGTAAAGGTTAAAGGTTCATTTCAACCTAAGGACAAATTCACTGCAGCCACAGCATCTAACTGGAGTCCCCTCTCAGGGCTGACTTAATAGAGATTTGAGAAGGTCATGCTTTCCCCTCTCAGCTCCTGTCACGTGGGACAAATACTCCTAGGATATTTGGTGAACATGCGACAGTAACAACGCACAGCTTTCCTGTGCCTGCATCCACACCAACCAATGCAGTTATCCTGGGGAAGCCATCTGCTCGATGGACCCGGGGAATGGCCCTGCCACAGCTACACAGTTCCTTTTCTCCAAACACGCACGAGGGTGTTTGCGGATATGCACAGTCAACAGTGGCAGCTGTCTCATCAGGAGGCAAGGACCCTCCTCTCCAAAAGAATTGCGCAGGCAGTATTCAATATTTTTGATCACTGAATTTAAGAGCGAGGCATGAACCCTAATGGTCTCAGAGACAAGTGTGAAGTACACTGACCGCCAGGCTGCATTAAAGCATCTGGCTCCATATGGCACAGTGCAGGAGCAAAGCCTGTCCTTCGGGAACATGCAGAGCCTGCTGTGGACTGAGTGCTGATGCTGCACATCAGAGAGGAAAACACAGTGCAGAGCAGGACTGAAAGCACTGTGTGACCTTGGAAGAGCCTCACATCCCTGGGGAGATACACAGCAGGAGCACATCTCCCACAGAGCCCACAGCAGGATATATTTGGAACTCTAAATACAACCTAATGTGAAGACATTATAATGCATTTTTTATTTACAGCTAGCAGGAACTTGCTTGTATCTCTGAAATCTCTTGGGTCTGTTCTTCCATCAGCCTTGCAGAACAGCTAGGAGCATTTTCCTAAATTACTAGAAAAACAGTAGGAGCAAGCCAAACTAAAAGAGGTTTTTGATTTAGACCGCTGGTTAATCGTTTGCCCATTAAATTAAACATGTGAACAAAACTTCATAGCAGAGATCTTTGTTAGGGAGTATTTATCTTCTCTTTAATGTCTGCCATCTTAAAACTTCTTTTATTCTTCAAAATTGTATCTTGATGCTAATTTTAGTACATTCAGCTCCAGCAATATAATCTTGTAGTATATAAAGCAGCAGCAGCGGTTATGCAAGAAAAAGAAATGAAGAGTGGGCTCAAAGGCAGATATGTGCCTGTTACAAGGCTTGTCAAAAACATGCATGTCCTGACAGACGTTGTGAGTTGAGTGGTAATTACATATGGAGCTGAGATAATCACTTGGTAAGCCTGTGTAAAGTGATCTGGTGATCCCACCTGCACATGGTCCTAACAAGCACATTCCTTTCTATTAGTACTCTACAGAGTAGCACTGATGATGGAGTTGGACACCCTGTGGTTACTGTACATTGATGTATCTCTATGAAACCAGCACCTGGACTTTTAGCAGCAATTCTGCTTTTTCTGTGACATAAAAAGACCTACACTTACTGATTTTAGAAATGCTGCCATTAAGAAGATATAAATGCTTAGACATAATGGTCATGACTACAGATGAATTTTTTTTTTTTTTTTAATTTCAGCAGCTGAACTGCACGTGTGCATATGAGTGAGGAAAACATTTAACAGTGGTCTATCAAGAGGATAGCTTAAAAATCCCACCAAATGGTCAGGATCAAATCACAGAACAAAAGAATCATGGAATGTGACGAGTGGAAAGGACCCACGAGGATCATCAAGGCCAACCCCTTAGCCCTGCACAGGACCATCCCCAAGTCACACTGTGTGTCCGAGAGCATTGTCCAAACACTTCTTGAGCTCTGTCAGGCTTGGTGCTATGATCACTTCCCTAGGGGCACTGTTAACTAAGTTCTAGTTCATCAAAGCTGAGACTAAAACAACACATAGTTGTCATTGATGCAAAAAGTTGGAATATGCTCTCCAAAAGATGGACTATATATTGTTCCACTTAAAATTCTTCAGCCTGCCCTAGCAAAGACTGCAAGGTAGGATCCTTTTTGGTTGCAAAGCTGACTGTGTCAGTATGACAGATGTTTCCTGTCCTATTGGCTCCATTAGGGCTTCACTCAATTTCTGTTTCCAACAAATGTTGGCTAACTAATAGGTTTTAATGCTTCTCATTCATGCTATTGCCTCTATATGAGGCCAGTACAGATGCCTCCAAATTAGCTCAGAGCATTAACATTCTGGATCCTTCATCTTTCATACAAAACTCATGCATCATATTTTCTTCTGATGGCTTGAAGATGTTTTTCTGTTTGATGTATCACCCTTGTATCAAGATCTCCATACTTTCAGATCTCCAGTACTTGCCTCAATTTTTCCTATTTTCCACTTCCATTTTCCAAATATGCTCTTGGAATTATCACTAAGAGAGAGGATCGAGGAAAAAAAACCCATAGCTAAGTGCTGAGCTCATTTGACCATATGTGAAATTGCAACTAGAAGCCAAGCCATTTTTTTGTATCGTCTAATCTATCACAGAAGTCACCAGAAAATGGAGGAGCCAAGGACTTTGCAAGTACTGGGCCAAAACGAGAGCAGTGAGGGCCTATCCCAGCTGTCAGCAAAAGCATTGGAAAGACTGGATCAGGGCCTAAGGCTTTTAAATCCAAAGCTGGAAGGATCTTGCCACCGGAAGAAATATCTGGTTCATGCTACAACATAATTAACTCTATTTCAACACTAACAGTAAGCTTTGTAAATTGCTTCCAATGTAAATTGTCTCTTGAGACAATAATGTTTGGTGCCCATGGACAAAAGCTGTGGTAAACTGAGAATATTTAACAGCATGGAACACGTAGCTCTGCGTGTATGCATGTTTATCCATCAGATCACACTACAGTCTTAACAATTATTTTGGTCATTTTTGCAGATGACTTAGATGGGTCCTATAATTCCAGGGGAAATAGAGCTTGGAAACCCCTTCCAGCACAGATTTTTCAGCTCTTTATTCAGCAATGCTTTTTGTAATCTTATTCTGTGTGAATAAGGGGACAGACAACTACAGAGCAATGGCACCAGCCAGCAAATAAAATTATGCCTCTGTAAATGTTTGCAGGACCCAGACCTTATGGAAGAGCTACAAACATTTCCAACAGATTCCATCACAAAGAGCTAGATTCTCATGTGGCAAAAACTGGTGCAGCTCTGTCAGGAGAGCTCATAAGGGGTTCCTTTATGCTGTAAACAATCTCTCTAGGTAACGTTACAGGCATTTAAGGTGAGTTACCAGGACACCAAAAGAGTCAACCAACTCTGATTTTACATTTTTAGCAATTTAGGGGAATATGACAAGGCTGCAGCCTTCTACAGTAAACAATTAAACTGAGTAAAGGGACAGCACTGTCATTATGAATACATGACCTGTCTATTAGAGCTATACCCACCTGCTGAAATGAGGGAATGTTAGTAGTAAGTAACCACGCAGCAAACAACAGAAGAGAGTTGGTCAGCCTGTGAGTTACACAGCTGTACAACCTGCATTTCACAGAGCAAGATTCTAGAGAAATCACACTGAACCTACTGAAAGGTCCTGTCAGAAAGACATAACATTAAGCTGCCAGGAAATCCA
The DNA here is from genome assembly GCA_035222235.1 of Margarornis squamiger. Lineage (NCBI taxonomy): Eukaryota > Metazoa > Chordata > Aves > Passeriformes > Furnariidae > Margarornis > Margarornis squamiger. The sequence continues at coordinate 27,694,908 of JAWWTY010000160.1, forward strand.
GTTTGGGATTACAGATACTTCTCGCCTGATGATTAACACATGCAAAGTAAATTGGTCTTCCACAGCTAAAATACTCTGATATAGTCCTCATTGAAGTTGTCTAGCTTTAGCTTTAAAATATTAGATCCTACATATCATCCTCTACTAAAGTGAGACCTGCTAAAGTTATCTTCCCCAATTATATATTTGTTAGTAGAAGACAAGGTCTCTCTAAATGAAGACTGAAATGAAGTAAGCCTTAAATCCTTCATCAACAAGTCCTTCATGGTTCTAAAAAATTCTTTTCTTTCTCTATATATTCCAAATGTCCAACTGACTCTTGAATGCATAGACACCAAAGACCCAGACAAGTTATTTGTGGAATGATTTTGCTGGTGCTAATCAGCTCCGTATTTGCTCAACTAATTGATCAGACTTTCACCTTGGTTTCTATTATATGCAAGCAGCTGCTCTATCATGTGCACCACAGATACCTGCTATAACCCACACAGTCTATTCCCACTGGCTACCAAGTTGCTGATGAGAATGTGAGAGGCACAGACATAAAGGTAAATCAGATCAATTTGCAAATATATCATCCCTAAAAACCACACAGCCTCTAGTGCACAATGTTAAAGACCCTCTCCTCCTCTTTTCTGACTCAGAATTTTTTCCTATCCAGGTGCCCAAAGAGGCCATTTCCAGCTTCACGCCAGGTATGTCCTGCTCTGTGTGCACTGCGCCAGCTCCGGGCAGGTTCAGTAAGCTCTGGACAGATGCTCAGGGAGTGAATCCTTGTCTTCAGGTCTCAGCACCTTGATGTCAGAAATCCCTTATCATGAATCAGCTGCTAGAAAACACATGGACAACACAGATGTTCCACCTCAGCATTGGAAAAGAGCATTTCAGTCCCCGCTGTTCCCCAAGGACTCACCAGAACCAGCCCTTTGGGAGTGCTCAGTAAAAAGCCTGACCACAGAGCATACAAACAGCTTTCATTTCTCTTTTTTGACTGCCACAGGTGGTTATTTTTCCTCTGAGTTATAGTCAGGGAAGGCCCAAGATTCTCTGGTACCACTATATCCAACTGCCTTTACCTCAGATTTCACTTGGTCATGCATATGGACAATGTCAAAGCGTCTCCTATCTTCCAGAAATAATTTAGTTATTGCATGCTGAGTCAGATGACGCAGCAGTGTCAGAGACAGTAAGTATTAAGTCTCTTGTTTGTACATAGAGGTGTCCTTGGGGAACATATTCTGGCTTATGGCAAAGAAAAGCAGATAAGCAGGTTGCCTTCAGATCCCAAATTGTCCTTATATTCTGCTCCCAGTCTAGCTTCTGGGGTTCTTTCTGCATTGCTCTAAGTGTATGTACTAGGCTGAAATTTTAAATGCATCCATACCTTTTCCCACCCCCTACCCAAAATGTCAGAAAACTCATTCCCACCTGCCTTACCACATGGCTTCTTGTTATAGAAGCTGTGCATCTCAAAAGGGTCAACACATGACCTGCAGATCTAACACAACTCTTCATGTCAGCATTCAGTCACCTCCACCCTTTTATCAATTTGTGAGGATGGCTGAACTCTCAATGTTTACACAGGGAGCTGGAGACAGGCAGGAAAGCAGGACTCTCCAGCCCTTTCCAGGGTCTGCAGGGCCTGGACTAGTCCATAACCAGTTATATCACCACATTACCTATCTGTTGTTGTACACAAAAGAAAAAAAATATTAATCTTTCCACATGGAAAATGAGAGGGGATTCACTTAATAGAAAGATCTAAATAGAAAGCATGGGCAGAAGAGCTGCATGCTGGCTGCTGCTAACACCTGTCAGCACCACTGCGATAACATTTGTTTCACACATGTCCTGGCTTGGCAGGCACCTGATTTATATTTTCACGCTTTGTATCGGCTTTCTACACACTTGCTCTCCAGCACAGTGTTCATACATCAGATACCACTGTTGGCTCATTTTTCAGTGCTCAGTGTCATAACTAGGTTATTGCACAGGACAAAACTCTTGCTCTGAAGCACACCTGCATCAAAACACACTAACCTTGAGGTAACATGAATTAAGGAAACAGCAATTTTATTTTAAAAACCCATTAACCTGTTAATAACTACGAACCTGTTTAATTTACAGACTTCCCTTACTGCACTGTAATAATGAACTCTACCCTTTTAATTAAAACTGGTAACAAGTAACTATGACTCCACTCGTCTTAATAGAATTGGATTCATTTCTAGCAGTCCTACATCTGGCCCAGGAGCCACCGAATTAACTTGTCCTATTTTCTGAGGTGCCAAGGTAGGACAGACCTGTATCAGAATGCTCTCTTTTTAATCAAGGACCTTGTAGTGATCTGGCCTCCAATTAAACAAACTATAAGGTGTTACCCACCCTGAAGGATGCAGGGTGGGTAAGAAGGGTGGGAAGAATGCTTTGTCATTTGCAGCTACATAGGCAAGAAGGAGAGACAGACAAGCAGGTAAGGATACTTCTGACTAGTCTCTTAACTGAAGCTAACATTGACCACTATAGATGTATCTGTGAAGGAGAGCCACTGAACACTTAAGGACTGTGGCTTATTTGCAGACACTGAAAAGTATTAATTAATTGCATTATGACAGCAGCATAACTCAGATAACATATATAATATGGAACCACACTCCTCAAAAATGATGATCTAAACAGACAAAAGGTAAAAAGAAACAGAGAATCCAAGAAGCAAAATGATCTATCCACGTAAGTCTGTTGCAATATTTGTAACAGTACAGAGGTCTTTTGGGTTTCAGATCCTGTTCTACTGTTCTTCTCCAGAACTGTAAGTTCTACACTACAGACAGTCAGGGGTGCTAGGATTTTCTAAAGTCATGTGTCCAGTGCTAAAAAAGGACATTTCTGGGTAATATTTAAAACATGCATGAGATAATAATTTAATTGTTGCTATGATTGATATGCAAGACAGAAAATACTAGGCAACTGTTTCCTTACACATAGCTCTTAAAAAAGGAGGCTCCATACTCTGCATATGGGGTGGTCAGTGGAGCAGTGCAGACACAGCAGATCCCAAGAGCAGCAGATAAGTTCCCTGAGTGCAAGAACCTTGGCAATCCCCTACACAGAGAGATGGGAAGACGAGCATTGAATAACATCCAGATGGACTCCCAGGGAATGATGTAGGCAGGCAACTTGGAAAGGTCTTCAGTTGTATGAGTTCCTACAGAACAGTTAGTTAGTGGGCAGCAGAAGGCAGCAAACAACTTTTTGGCCCTGGATAGTCGTCTGATCTGAGCTTCAGAGAAGATTATGAGCCACGTACTCCAGGAGAGGTTGTTATTGACCACTAAAAACAATGCCACTCCACCAGCAGGATGGATGTTCCTGTCAGGGCTAGTAGCGAAATTTCTCAAATGTTTCTGCCCTTGTGAATTGGGTTATCTTCACATGAATCAGGGATGGAAATTCAGAGAGCTGCACCCCTATGAACTCTCATCTCTAGAATGGGCTGGGAGTAGCCCAGAAGCTTTAGACACTTAATGGAGTGTGTAGTAGATGTTTATAACAGACTGTGTTGCTCTTTCAGCTTTCCTGTCTAAGGTCATTGCTGAAGTGTTTTTGTAAGCAAGCAGAATAAACTATAAGAGAAACCAGTGAGATCTTTATTGTGCCATTTTCACAAGTGACTGTCTATGCTCACTGCAGGTATCCTTAAAACAGTGTGCAGTTATACCTCAATCATTAGCCCACTTGTTTTGTTAAAGCAACAGAGCTCTAGGAACAAAAGAGCTGGTATGGTCAAGAGAAGGGGTTGAGTGGGACACAAGAGGAAAAAGAGGAAAGGGCAGAAAAGACTGGATCCAGAGTCCATTCCCTTCAGAGGCACAGAATCAGGAGTGCAGAACAGAAATTGGATGATATCTCACAGGCCTCGCTATAAGAAAGAAATCTATATGTGCCCTGCCAGGATCATGTGCATTAGTGGATTAAACACAGCTGATAAATTAGTACTTTACATCTTTCTCTATGATGGTGAGAGCAACAAACTCTCACTTGGATATAACTGATAGTAAAACTTGCAACTTTCAAAAGTCTCTTAATTCTTAGCATAGTCTCCTGGTAACAGTAAGAAAGTTCTTCAAATATCTTGCTTGGGGGAGATAATGGAGTTATTTGCAAATAAGAAAGGAAAATTACTACAAACCATTATATAATCGTGTGTCAGTCCACCATGAGCTGGGATGGATGGACTGTCAGACTCAAGTTCTTTTGGAGCCTTGTTTTTCAATGAGTCTGTGTTCTAGGATATGGACCTATTTCCACAACAAACACAGAGGTCTTTTCCATACACCACCTCACATTTCATAACCTGACCTTCAGAGAAACAAAAGATTCACCTGACTCAGTCACTGATGTTATGAGAGCACTAATTTTCCAAGCTGTGTGGAAAAGTTTAGCCTCTGGCTACAAAGCACCTCCTGACAGCTCAAGGAGTTCTCTGTTTTGGGTTAATCAGCTGGTTCCCAAAGGAAACGGGACTGTAACAGTCACAACATAGGAGTAATTTTTTGTGCATGTAGACACACATCCTGTGTGACTTACAAATTTATTAGCAGATTTCAAACGAAGTTGACAGAGGCATGGGCAATTCAGAGTTAAGAGGAAACAGGCAGCTAGACAGAGGACACTATCTTCAGCACCTGGCTGAGGAAAAAGCTTGTGACATCAGAGAACATAGTTGGAATGCTATTCTTATAAATTTTGCAACTGTAAAAAAGTCAAAGTTTGCATAAATCATGAAGCAGAAATCTATAGAAATGAAATTTGTTACTTTAGTTCTTTTTGTTCTGAAGAAAAAGTTCAAAGCTTTTCTTGATGGGATACTATTCCCACATTGATTTATCAGTGGTACACAAATCCTATTTCTGTATCACAGCATATATAAAATGTGGGACTAAATACTTCTCCTAAGGGATTGAATGGCAGGCTACAAACACAGCCTTTTGCTTAAGAAACTAAGAAGTTATTTTGGTACAAACACTGGGCAGATAGAGGTTATTTAAGCATTCTTGGCACCAGCTTCCTTTCTCCCTTGAATTCTTGTTTTAACTCAGTTTTCACTTTAACCTTGCCCTTCACCTTTATGGAATTTCATTGAATTAATACATAAGAAAGTGTTTTCTTTACTGCCTGTGGTAATGAAACCTGTTGGCTTTGCTCTCTTGGAGCTGTGGGTGTGTCACCAACAGAAGAGCTTGCTGCCAGCATGACAGCAGATACCACTAGCAGTACAGCTAGAATCCTGTTCCTTCTAATTATGCCAGAGGGCTGTGTATTTTACAGAAATAATAAAGTTCCACAAGCAAGGGGAAAACAGGAGCATTTCATGAAGGACTGAATAAATGTTATTTTGCCCATCTTCACCTGATACTGTACATTTTCAGTGCTGAAAGTGCCATGTACTCTTCAGACTGTGATTATGCACCTCAGGGTTGGCTGAAAAGATGTCAGAGCCCTGCTGGCCTTCCCTCTGACTGAAGTGCTCAGGGTGCTGTGGTGGAACAAGAAATCTGTCCCTTGAAGCATATGGGAAAGAGTCTCATTCTACACTCTTAATTAAACAAGATTTTTAATTTAACTTCAGGGTTATGAAATAATCTTGGGGAAAGGCTTTCATGTCTCAAACTAGAGTTTATAGATCCAATGTATGCTTTACTGTCATTCCTTAGTGTCAAGGGATAAAGCCTAAAGATGATGTTGAAAAGGAAAACCGTTATTCTTTCTTTTGGTACTCATAAATCTCCATTTTCCTCTAAGCCAGAAGATGCCAGTCACAACCCTAGGCCTACAAAGTCACCCTGGAGAATTTCATGCGAGGAAAGGGTGCCTGACTGTGTGCTCTGGTGGGTCCTGACTGAGTGCAAAGATGTTGCCTTTGCAAAATCTCTGTTCTGTACATATTTAACAAGATGAAACTAGATACACAGTAAAGCAGGTCACTAAAGAAGACAAATAGGCTTTTTTTACACCCAAGTTTATCCCAGCATGAAAAAGCATGTGAGCTGTGATGTATTTCCACTGAACAGATTTGAATTAAACACCTGCAGTCTTTCCTTCCCCAAACACCTGATGAATCCAACATGACCACATATTGCACACTCCTTTGCTAGTTAAACTCCTGTATGGTTGTCTCATGAATCAGATACTCTGTTGACAAGACTGTGCCTTGATGCAGATGGAGAGAGGACTGAGCTGCACTGCTAATATGGAAAGGAAATTTCAAAAAGCAGTAGGATTTTTGTCCTTTTTATTGCTTATCTGAAAACTGAGCTGAGGTATCCAATTATTATGCAGGAATATTTTTATAGTCTATATAAGGAAGCATAGGGAATCAGCTCTGTTTTCCTTTTAAATTACCCATCCATATTAAAATAAATGATAGTATGGCAACCTTCTCTGCTACCTGACTATGACTAGACCATGCTATGTTACAAGCATAGCCATATAAATAAAAGTGGGCTGATCAAACTTGAATGGAAAACCTCACCTGTAAATCCAGACATCCATGGCTCCGTAAACACTTTCTGTTACTAGCACCTCAGCACAGGATGAACTATATGCTGGCTATCAGGTAAAATACTGTAATTTGCACTAACATAAATGTACTTACTGGGATGAAAAAGATTCCTAATTGCAAAGAATTAGGCTACATGGATTTTTGCTGCAGGTACTAAAACAAACACCAGATGACATAAAAGGCTACCCTGCACTTTATGTCATTTATATATCACCTTATCTGACTGGTGTCCAGCATCAGGGAGGAGAAGCATATTTGAGGGCCAAGTGAGAGCAGAAAACTCCTCCACAGAATCCAAGCAAGTCACCTAGTGAGAAGAGTTCCCAAGGTTGTACACGTGAGAGACAGAGTCAAATCTGAGTGAGGACTAGCCAAAAAAGAAGCAAATGAGAGAAAGGTGAATTGATTCCAAAAAGCCTCACTGCAAACAGCAATCCAAACACAGTTGAAGTCCACATGAGAACTCTCCCTTCAGCAAGAAAGAGTTCAAAAGAGCGGCAATATATCACGAGCATCTAACACTAGCAGAACACATTGCTGGTCAAGAGCAAGCAGCCTATGAATGCTGCATTAGGGCATGCTGGAGGAGAACTTCTATTCTGGCATACCAAGTATTAGTGCTGCAGAGAAACACCTGCCCTGGACAGCAACAGTCCAGCAAAGGAAACAGCCATGCTGAGGAAGGGGTGAAGTGCAACCCTGTTACTGCCACAGCTGGTACAACCAGGCACATGCTGAAGGGCAGCAGAAGTCATAAGTAGATCAACCAAGCACAAAGATAAATAATATTTAGAACACTTTTACTGATTTTTAGGCCCATGTTTTTCACCCTCTGTCTGTGCCCAGTCTCACTTGCCGTGGCTGAGCTGGTACAGAGTGACTCAGTTGTGTATTTGAGCCTTAACAGTATTCCAGCTTAAGTCCTGAAACAGTGATGATACTAATTTCACTAAATACCAAAAAAGTTAACAACACTGCTGAATTTCAAAAAATCCATGTTTGTCTTCTATTGTTCAAGTAACAGACACTAACAAAAAAGTCAATATTTCAATTTAGAAAAAAAGAGTACAGACGGAAAATGATACATGCTACTCTAGGTTCTATTTGCACAATACAATTTCTTTGGCTCCATCTATGAAGGTAGAATTTAAGAAAAACATCACTCATGACACACAGGCTTTACTTTGCTGACTAGCTTTAGACACATGAGCCTCTCTCTCCAGTTCTCCATTAGAGCCAGAGACAAATGGCAAACAGAATCAATCCAAGAAAAAAAATGAAGCCATTATTTTGCTTTAACCAGCAACTTCAGGAAATGCTTAATCTTCTTATAATTTGCACAAAACGGATGTTTATTTAAATAACAGTGGAGTGACAGTATAGAAGCTGGCCGGGAAACACAGCTCAATGTTTTAAAAGACGAAAATTTTACAAATTCTACAGCAGTTACAGTTCAATGTCTCAACACCAGCACAATATATAAAGCTCCTGCCAATGATTTCTATCCAGCATCAGCTTTTGAACTGACATCACTAATTATGATAATTTAGCCTCAATGTAAGATAGTTTTTGTAGAATAACATTATCTTGCTATTAAAAAACTTTTTCAGAATAAAAAGATGCCTCAACCTAATTATCTTAATGCAATACACACTCTAGTATACGGTATTGACCTTTCGCTTCCTTCAGAAATCAATCAACATCCATCCTGCAGATTAATCTTCTAAATTGTTTCCTTGTCAAAGTGTCGTGCTTTTTCATTAATGGTTGTAGCTAATTGCGATTCTTCCTAATCTGCTATGCAGATAATTATCTAAAACAGACTTCCCTGCCAGAGTACACGTTCCCTCTGTTATATGGCAAACTGTACCATCATTATTTGTACCATCATAGTACTTAGATGTCCCAAATGATGCTCTGCTTTTCATCTGCTAGGTGCTGTACAAACACATAGTTATCTTTAGCACTTCAGTATCAATAAAGCCATATTCACATTTAAGTGCTCTGTTGCTCAGTGCACAAGCGCACAGAAAGTATTGGATGAAACACAGACCAGTCAGTCCGTATTGTCTGGAGGGAGAAAGGGCATACAAATGAAAACATTTCATCCAGGATAATGTAAAATTTCAGAAGCAGCAGAAACTGAACCCAAAATTTTCTGATCCAGGTTTGCAACTTCACAAATAGCTCATTTTCAAGAATTTGTATTTCATACATGCCACAATCCAGACTAAGAAAACCTTAAGGTGAGTTGTGGTAACACAGCATTTCTTAATTACACAGTCAAAAGAGGAGAGAAAGACACCGTTCTAGTTTCCAGCATACACTTGAAATACTTTCTCTCTAAAGAGATATGAAAAGACAACAACAGCATGGTAAGAACCTGCTGTCTTTAGACATAGCTTTTTCCTGTGTATGATTACAGCCAAGAGAAAGGCAGGTAACTGACAGAAGCATCCCCTTCTCATCAGCAGTGGGCACAGTGCAGTAAGCCAAGATTCTCAAAGGAGCTGCCATGGATATACAGAGGCAGCTACTTGAAACAGCCATTTAACATCTTCCTGAAGAAGCACAGAAGTGAATTACAAAACACAAATATTCAGGAATAATATTCCTGAAAAACAAAGAGATTGAATTTTAAAGACTTTGCATCCGAAAGGTATGTGTGGGTTTTCTCAAAGTCAATGAAAAAAATTAAATGGGAAAAGTTCACCTGAGATAAATGTTACTGCCCCTTTCACACAAAGCAGGACAAAAGGAGCAGGATTTGTGGGATTCTGGTGGGAAGGAAAACTTAGACAAGGAAATAGTTCTCTGGTCTTCTGGGAGAGTTTAAATTGGTATAAATTGGAAATGGAAAACGATCAGGACTGAAATAGATGCTGATGAGTTATTGAAGGGAAGCAGATTTGACCACATGTAGTAAGCCAGGCCACATCTTTATCTTCATGAAGCAATCAACATTAACTAGTGTGCAACTCATCAATACTTCTGGCTTCTTCAGCCAGCCTAGGGAATTTTTGTCAACACTTATCTGAATTTCCCAGTACATTTTCCAGTAACATTATAGCCCCAAGAGATGGGGCTACTAAGGGCCCCAAATCATCAGCGCAACTTGCAAACACACCCTTTCATTCAAGAGAGGGCTTTCATCATTACCATCTGCCTTCTCTCCATCCTCTTTCCTGCCTTCTGGACCACCACCAGTCTGCAACTTACATGATACCAGTAAACAGAGGGTTATAGTTTGTAATGACTTACAAACAAAGGAAATTTTTTAAATTATTTGTTGGTTGGCACAGCAGATAAGAACTTCAATTGACAAAAATTACTCAAGTAATTAGACTGTTGTAGTCTAACCATGTCCTCACTTACTTGTGCCAGCTTGTCTGTCAATAGATGACCAACAATGAAGTTATTCCCCATTTGTCCAGAGTCAAATTGGCCACAGCTATTTTAAATACTTCACATTCAAATATGGCCATACTATGAAACAGTGCTATAAAATAAGTTACTGATATATACTCCTAATTACAGCCAACCTAAAGGCCTTTTTGTGTGGAGATTTATATTAGTATTAACAGATTCTTCTTTTATTTTTATTTCAGTAAATCACAGTCCTGTTGCCAATTCATAAAGCAGCTCCAAGATCCACTTGTGCTGAAAGATGTTAAGATATAACGGCAAGAAAATACTCACCAAAGTTTAAGGTCAACAATATGCCATGTGAAATATATACTGAAATGCATGAACTGCAAATGTACCACATCAAATATTCCAGGAAGCTTTACTGGTTATACTTGTTTAACTTTTATATATGTATCTATATATACACACACATCTATATACAAACACACTCAAACATATATTTCCCAAAAAATAAACTTCAAATCCCTGGCAGTATTATCATAAAACCATTCAGATATTGCATGTGCCTCATTCTTTGGCCTGATCGCTATCACATGAACTTTGAAAGAAACAGACTCCTGTTTCTAATTAAAAAGGACATAAAAGTGTTTATGTAGAAGGAGAACCTAGAGAGCTTATTACACTGAGGCCTGTTCAGAGCCAGTGTGGTTTTGTCATGTGTATGTTAAAAGTGACACAGCCAAGTTTGGTTACAGTCCGGTAGAGCATCTGCAAGTCATTTACATACTTTCAAATGCTGCAATGATAAACACATACAGCTCTGTGAGCATCTTATGGTTGTGTCAGGAAGGGAATAAAGAGAAAGCATTCGAAAAAGGAGCAAGATAAATTGCTTAAGCCAAATTTGGGAAAGGGTGGGAATGAAGATAAGAGAAAGAAGATCAAAACGTACTTCTAAGGACTTCTGCAGAACTTATTTTTGCTCTCCTTATCCTAAGGAAAGTTACTCCTGCCACATTTATATTGTACAGGCATAGCCCATGGAAATACCTTCAGACAGATGGGAAGTGGAAATGAGTTTGCTTATCACACAGCTGCCATTAGTGACTTCATCATAACTCCCCAAGGGAAAGCTCATTTTGGGTAGACTTACTCCAGCACAGACCTTGTCTGCTCCTGACCCAACTTCTGACTCCAGCTTATTCCCTCTCACACACTGGACAGGACTCCTTCTCAGATGCTGATTTTAATCACAAAAATTAGTCTTATTAACAATCCCAAATCAATCACTCTGATGTAAGTATTAGTTAGACATATCCAAGGGAGTAATTTTCGTCTGGTTTTGTTTGAAATTAGGTATCTTTCATTCTTACTTTGGATCTCTAAGGAACAAGAAAAGTGTCCAAATCTGTATCTGCATTCAACACACTCACTGCAGTCAACTCCACTGAATAGTCCTGGTGGTAGAATTGCAGTTTAAGGTCTTTTTGAAAAAAGCTTAGGGCGTTTGTGACCTCTAACCTGCTTTATCCATTCATACAAGCTCTATTAAGGGACTAAAAGGATGTGGTGTAAGTTAGGAGGAATGCATTTGGACAAGCAGACTGCATTATGCACTTCTTGGCTATTGCTGCCAGCCCCTTTATAATTTTTTTATGAGCAGAAAAATTGCTCTAAATTTGCAGTGCATATAAAAATCCAGTAACAGCCCCCTTTGAAACATAGAAAAATGTGTGTACTTGGAAAGAGAACTTTAATCTGGCAGGCTACAAGTTATATTGGTATTTCTGACGTTCTCATCAACAGAGACCATAAGCTGGCTCCCCGTTGGTGACATCCCTTGTCAGAAGTCAGGTGATCTCTGTACAGTTCCTACGTAGTTGAAAGTTATCAGCGTATTTTTGGATCTGGATTTACACAGCCTACTCTCTTCAGCTCAAAGCACTTCCCATCAAGTCCAGAGGACAAGTATTCCAGTCAACCACAGCCAGACATGTAGTAAATGTACCTTCAAACCAGCCTCAGACCTGCCCCAATTTACAATGGTAGAAGTAGGATGAAGTAAAGCTAGTAAAAAGTCTTGACTGGCTTGAGGATCATGTGACTTCTTGTCACAAAATCTTCAGCAAATACAGCCTGGAGGCCTGGCTATACAGTCCCAGGACAGCCATGATAGATGGGTTGTACTGCCTTCGAGCTTTTATCAAGGGATGGAAAAAAGAGAAGGCATCCTTTCTGTTTTGTCTGTTCTCCCATATCTCATAAATGGCTACATCTTACTATAATTTGATGCCACTGTAAGTGTGGATGTATGTCCAGTTGTGGACATTTTTCACTCCTTAGAGGAGGTCTAGCTCTAACAGCTGAAGGAAAAAGAGAAAAATCAATTGCAATCGGGAAGGTTGAATTTGCACAGATGGGCATGGGTACATAATCTGAGTTAATGTCTTCTTCATTGTTCTGCATATTAAAAAACTTATCAATAACAAACAGCAAACAGCTACAGCTATATAGCTCAAATCATATAATTTCCATGGTTTATATTTTGAAGACTGAAATATTTAGTTTTCACACAAACCATAAAAGTATTATTCCATGATGGTGAAAGAATGACAGCCCATAAAGTGGGTACTATTACCTTCTGCTTAAGTGCCTTCATGGTGGATTAACCTAAGCCATTTTCCACTTTGTGGTTGCGATGGACTAGGCACACACCAGTTTACTTCATATCTCTGATATGCAGAGGCCTTGCACAACCTAAATTCACATTCAAAGAATTTCACTTCCTACTAGTGCAGCAAAAGCACTTCACAGCATCAGAGTGAAAGGTGCAAAGGAAAATCAAAACCCATGTAAGAAAAGAACATTTTACAGTACAGACCTTACTCCCATTTTTCCTAACGTTCTCACATGACATCCTTGCTGCCTATGGTGCTACTTGTGATTTTTGCAGGTATAAGCAGGAGTAGAAAAAGGTGCAAATTGTCTGGAAACAGTCTAGAGAGAAGCAGTTAAAAAAAAGGGGGGAACATGGAATTTTTTCAAGTACTACAGCAAACAATTTGTCCTAAAGACAGCCAAAGCCACATCAAACACTTAATTATTTTTCTAAATAAATACCAGTTGGGATCACTACTGGGAGAAGCTACAATCCATCCAGAAAAACAGGTGGCCCTGAGTGGAAGTGGCATGTCAGTGGGACACTCTCCTTAGAGCAGGACATGTGACGCAAAGAAGTTTGCAAACAGCTGGCTTTTTACATCCTTGTAGGTACGTGTGGGCAGACAGGCCCACACAGTATCAGAAGAATACTGTCAAAGCACTTATTGTGCAAAACAACAGAGCTTTGGGCACGTGGCCATGTAACTGAATACGGGGATGAGTCAGTCATAAACCAAGAGATGCTCCATGAACTAAACAGCCACATGATTTACATGTTAGTGAACAATGATAAACATGTCCAAAAGTCATCTATAACCATTTTATCTTCGTAGGACTTTGGGTAAGATCCAGCACCTCTATAGAAATACTTCTTATTCTGTTTAATCCTGTGTAATTGCAGGATTGGAAGGAATCCTAAACACATTGGTTGAGAAAGGGGAAGAGGTTCAGGGGCTGAAATGGCAAAATCAGATGACCACTATCAGCTATTCCTGAGCTATAAAGAGTATTGCAGCAAAACACAGGCTTCAGTTGCTTGACAAGCAAATTATTTCCTGTTTTTAAAAATGTATTGCTGGGCTCCAAAACATATACATTAATGATAAGGATGCAAAAAGCTTCCAGAAAACTATACAATCCATCAACAAAATTCACATTTTTTCCAGTATAGAAAACTATGCCTTGCGGGGGCAGGAGGTCACACACGCTGACATTTGAAAGTCAGGATATTGGCTTTGTCCAAAACTGGCTAGTTAGTCCAAATTTAGGACTTCTGCTACTTTAGCTTCCCACCTTGCCTATTTTTATGTGCTGTGCAGTCTGTCAAGATTCAGCTAAGTACACTCTTTTGTCTGGCAACTCCAGCAAGGACAGGATTGGAAGACAAAGACAGAAGCCTCATTTTCTGAGCTACTCTCTGGTGCACATCAAACAGTGTCCCAATTATACTCAACCTATTCATACCATTTGTGACCCATAAATATCTGTGTCCACAAAGCTGCATAAATATATCTCAAAAAGACAGTCACACTTGTCCTGTGGGGTCAAGGCACAGTACACAGTGAAAAGAAGGTGATGCCAAAATAGCATCAGCCAAGTAAGATTTATGCTCAAGTTAGGCACCTGCTAAAGATCTGAAACAGTCTCCTCTTAGTATTATTGAAAAAACAAACAAACAAAACCAACAAAAAAACCCTAAAACTAGTTAAATAGAAGAGTCCTATAAGGTCAAGAGATGTATCCCTAGGCAGTGCCAGAGACTAAATGTGATTATTCAAGTGACAACTTCCAGCTCCAGGTCAATAGTCTGAGCCATCCCCTCAGCATCCTGGAATGCCTCTGGGACCAAAAGGACTAATTAGAAGTAGATTTGTCAAATCCCAGAGCGCAGGTTGTGTACAGAGTTTGTCACTGGAATAGGGATATGCCCACACAGCACTCTTCAGTGCTCCATGGCCTGACTGGAGCCAGCCAGGCTTCCTGCAGCTGCCACAACCACAGCAGCCAGCCTGGCTAACCTGCACCAATGTTCAGAGTACAGGCACTACAAACAGGATGGTCAGAACCACAGCCCAAACACCTGTACTTTCCCCTCTCTAGCCCATTTCCATAATGTGCTCCACCATCACTCTTGAGCTCCCATTACTAACCCCTGTTTTATTTAACTGCTTATAACAGAGATTACAAAGGAAAAAGTCCCTGTAGGGAGTATTACTAATTTAGTGAAATCCTGCAAGGACTCAAAAAATTTGCAATAAAATAAAGCATGCCCTGGAGTTTTCAAAGGACTAGCAGAGTTTGAGAGAAAACAGGTACTCCTCAAGCTGTCACTGCTTTTCTTTGCGGGGATCCAGCTTTGTGGAAAAATGCAACATTCTCTTTTGTGAATCTGATCCAACTTTTTTAACTGGGCTGCTGTTCAAAGTAATGTATTAAAGAACTTCCTCACTTCAAATTATTTTCCCATTTTAGCTTTCTGGAAGTGGACGCTCTCCACTGACCAAATTTGTTATTTTGGTTATTCACTGTTTCCAAAAGTAATGACACGTTATTCATTTCAGGGGTTCAGTTCTCAGTTCACTATTATGCAGTTATGATTAAATCAATGAATCATTCATGTAAATATGAAAACCTAAGAATGCTATTTTTAAAGTGATGTTCCAAATTGCAGTGTATGCAGTTTTCAGCATGTTATGGGACACTGCATTAGAAGTGTGGCCAAATTTCGCCAGAAGCTTTTTAGCACGCGGCCTCTCCCATCTCTCGCTCTCTTCCTAAATTAGGTATATTTCCTGGATGATCACTAGGCACATATAACTTATCTCAGTAACCATCTATCAAGAACTGAAAGAATTAAGCTATTTGATATGCACAGATTACTTATCAGGCCAGCTTGGCAGTTATAGAAAATACATCCTGAGGAGCTACATGTGGCTTTTTGAAGCTAATGCAGCATTTACAAAACTGAACTAATGAAACTACACCTTCACCCAGCATATCAAAATGCTGAAAACTGGTACATCAATTCTCAATACAACTTTAAAAAAGCCAAACCAAAACAAAGCCACTTCCCAGCAGCTAAACACCGAAGTCCCAGATGACATCATTTCAAGGCCAAGCTCAGGATTATGAAACACAGAACACAAGTCCCTTCTGCTTCTACCCAAAGATCAGGGACTTGGACACACAAAGCTGTGCAAGTATCTACTGAGATTTCCAGGACCACCTAGCCAAATTTGGTACTTAAGTAGGGAAAAAACAAATAATAAAAAAAAATTTCAGGTACTTTATTTGACCACATCTGAAAACGTTGCTAACTAAATATCAGCTTCATTCAGTGACCAATTACTGTGCTGCTGTCACTACACAGGCAAACAGTGTAAAACAAGTCAGAGCTACATAAACTGCCTGCTTTCATATTGAACAGGCAGAGGAAGAGCTTGCTTTGTGCTTGAAGAAACAACAAAATTTGGTGTTAAGTTACTAGCATAAACTGTGCCTTCAATAATAAACCACTGTCTAACTTCTTATAAAACACAGCAAAAAATATAACCAGAACAAGAGAAGCCTCTTCCTCACAATAACATCGCATGACTTTATACTTTCAGATTAAAAAGGCACATTGATAGAGATATAAAATACATAAACACAATCATAAAATCCTGGTTTGTTTTTACCTCTAAACTTTTCTCTGGGTTTTAAAATGGAGGACTCCTCCTTTGTTTTGGGCACATTTCCTCTGTATTTCATAAGGTAGGGGCTCCCTGTTGCTTGAGAAGGTTTCCCTTTATAGAATGTTGAACAATGAGTTTGGAAAAGTTTTGATTGATAATAGCTTACATATGGTGTTACAGAAAAGGAGTCTATTTTAAGTATCCTTCTTCTCCGAGAAGGGATTTTAAAGAGGCACCATGTGTTCCAAACTTGCTGGCAAGACTGGAGCCTCCTCTCAGAGCCTGCCCCTGGAACTGCTCCCTGGCTTGTGATGGAAACCATAATCCAAAGAGTGGTGGAAGTACATTTTATTTCCTGTGCTTGTGAGGCTTTGGGAACATGGCAGGACTAGTGTGTAACACATGACATTCTGAAGGGGATTCCTGCAAAACATTCATATGCTGGTCTCAAGTATATGGATCCAGAGCCACGGATCCATTTCTTTCACATAAACCCAGACAAAGGGAAAGGACACATAGCCTAGTCTCCTCCCCAGTGTTTGCATTTTTTAAATTTATACATAATACATTATTGCAAGAAAATATGAGCTTTAGTTAAAGAGACATTTTGAAATGTATCTGACCAGATAGCAAGGAAATGAAAGTGCATGAATCCTTTTTTATTACGATGAGTCTTCAGATCTTTCTCATTTTTCATCAAGATCTAATCCTAAACCAAAATGTTAAAGGCATCAACATGTTGACTTTCAGATAAGAAGCTCATGTTTCTGACCACAATCAAGAATTCCAGGAATTCTTCTTTCAGCAAATAATAGGCAGGAAGGACATAGCGACCTTGCAACATTTCAACCTGCATCGGAGCTGTCTGCCAACTTAAATTTTGCCTATGATTTCTGTGATTACACAGCATTTCCTTTTCTAAACAATTACATTACTTTGTGTAACAATTTATGATATTATTCACAGAAGGGTGAAACAATCCCTACCAACTTTAGTGATTACAAAACTTTCCAAGAACAAAGAAAGATTATCCTCATCAAATTTAGTAAGAAAAGAAGCACTATAGTCATTTATATCTACAGCTATGACAAGTCACTCGGAAAAAACAAAAAAAAAATACAAAAAGGGGGTTTTGCTTAAGAATTCTCTCTGAATTAAATATGATTTCTATAAATATATTATCAACATTGTTCATGGTAACAAGATCCCTAACAATTTTCAGTCATCTGTGACACATCACTTCATAATGCAGATTATAGCATTTCTGTTTTCTGGGTACCTACAGCTTCATGTAATGGAAGCAGAGCTATGCATACAGAGTTAAACTTTAAAATATTATCCAAGTTACATTTTTCCATTTTCAGTATATGCTGAAAAGTAAGAAAGCACTAAGAAAAAGTGTAGTTGTCTGTTTTACATACCCCACAAAGCTTTTGACATAATGATAATCAAACAGGTTCATAAGATGCCTTTCACTGTGATGGTAAAAGACGGTGATTATCAAAACACGTTACCTGGTTTGGGTTAAACTACTTCAGTACTTGCAAACTTCTTTCTAGCATCAGCGTGAATTAACTACAGGCTAATTTCCTAAGTATATAAGGCCAAAGTTATCTCTAAGGTACAGCAAAGGTTGTTTTGGTCTAAATTAGAACCACCTGAATTTTAATGCAAAATAATGAGTCATGTGCACATCCATTCATCCAGAGTTCAATATTTTTGACGTTTCAAGTCAAAGACGGTATTAGAGCCTTCCGCCCGATTCAAAGAAATGTTTTATTATGGATGTTAACTTCACTGAGCTCATAAGGCAAGTAAGCAAGTGAACAAAACAACTTAGCATTGGACAGTTCATAATTTTAGCACCATTGTTCACATCTGCAACTAGAGACAGTCATGTTCTTCTGTCTTTTAAGTGATGGGTGGCTGTACAGCCTTCAGAGCAACACCTCGTACTGGGAACATCAAATACATTAGTTTAGGCAAAAGCCTTGACAGAAGGATAGACTTCAGCTTTACATCATACTCCTGTGCAATTAATTGTGACATTGCAAAGGGCAAATACCTCAATGCCTCACTGCCAGGTCTTGTAATTTTAGAGACGTTTTACACTGTAATATTGCTCTCATCCCTGTGAGAGCTTGTTCTGGTTAAACCAGGACAGAGCTCTTCCTTGCCCCTCAGTAAAATTTCCCTTTTCCCTTCTGAGCAAGAACACAAGTATAATTTTTTAGACATGTGGCACAAAGGTATTTTGCAGATTCAGGGAATATCAAAGAGCCCACCCACAACTCCTTTTTCTTGATACTTCCAGCTCCACGAACAATGTTTACTAGAAAGGCAATTAATTTCCCTGGAAGGAAATAGGGAGTGGATAAATGCTACCACCAGGGAGCATTTCATATTCTTCTTAAGCAGTCAGTTCTAGCCAGTGCATGCAGACTCACAGAATGCAACTGTTAAGGAAAAACATGTGCTTTCCATACATAAACAATAAAAAACTTTTCAAAGCTGTCTTTCAAGATTATCTCTCTTCTTCTTTAGCCTCAGCCAATGCATTCTAATCCCAAGGTGTAATTTGGGAGAATGATGCAAAAATATCTGCCTCAACTGATGCTGCATTGTTCCTTGCAGCATTCTGGAGCAGTTTCCTTTTCACAAGCTATGCTTATCACATCCTCTGCTACATTTATTTTTCCAGCAAAGGTTCCCCAGCACAAATGGGTTTTCTCTGAAACACTACTGCCCCATTCCTTTCCTCTGCTGCCTCATCATGTGAGCGAAGTACAGTCACTTCAGGGAGGAGAGATACACCATGGCTGTTCTGACTCCCTTTATTACAAACTAGATAAGCCCAGCTGGCAGAGAGGGCAGGAGAGAGCCTGGGTTTGGCATAGTTTAAAACTTCACATCTCAAAACCTCGAACTGCAACTGACTGATAGCTTCAAACCAACACTCCCATCCACTGTTTCTCTGCAATATCCTCCCCCAAAGCCCCTTAAATGGATAAAGTATGGGTAATTAGTGTCTATAAAAAACGCCCTGTGGCTGTCTTGTAGAAAATAGGAGCTTTTATTTTCTTAAGGGAATAAAGACATTAAGATGGCTTTTGAAGAGAGACACCAAACAGATTTACCAACTGAAAGTTCAATTGTAACTAGATCAGTGGCACATGGACCTCCCCATAGAGATGTTTACTTACCAGGAACACAGCTTTACGGTCATCAAGATAATCCTCTTCCAGATCTTCCAAGAGTCAAGTTAACCAATAATAATATTCTTGACAATTGATCCCAGTTACCTTAGGCTAGTCTAAATAAACAGTTGTTCAGTTTGGGGCCTGGCTCTTTCAGTCAAATTTCTAGAAGTGGTAACAAATTCCTGGTAACAGACAGGTTGAGGGTTAGAAATTTATTCTTAAAAATTCCTTGTATTACTTTTTAATTCCTCCATTCTTCCACAGATGTATGCAAGCATATATACACATAGAGGTAGAGGTAAAGCATACAGATTATATTCTAGGGCAGGAATTAATCTGGTCAAGAGAACTTCCTGTTCGTTGAAAAAAAGTGATCTAGTTTCATTGTGTAGCCTACTTCTTTATCTAGTGAGAAGTAAATCATCTAATCATTATAAAAAGTATCTGTAATATTCTAGCTAGGGGAATACAAACTGGGTAATTTAAATACAAAGGCATCCTTTTTTTCATTTAGACACACATCAAACGTTATGAGGCACAGTTTGCCATACAAGAACACCCTTCTGCACCCAGCTTCCTACAAGAAAAAAAGTAATGGTTGGGTGCTGATCTTGCTTATACCCAAGGGACTATTATGAATTCTGGCCTTGCCTTACGAAAGATACAGTTTTAGTAAATAGTGGGCAGATTTGCTAATAGTGATATACGTATGTGTACATATATGTATAAAAAATATTGAAAGGGAATACTGAGGGACTGTCTGTCAGTGTTCCCAGTGCATTAAAATTCTCTCATGGGCTGGGAGGATTAGAAACACTTTCCCTTCCTTATGTAGGACTGAAAAATGCACACAGGGTAAACTGCTTTCAGTACTGTAAAATCTCCCTCAACCAGAAAAGGCAGAAAAATTTAAGCCTCAGGAGACACCAACTAATAGAATTGCATTTACCTGGCTTTGACTTACAAAGTACAGTTTGGACAAGAATGCCATTGCCTCCTAAATGTAATGTATGTGCCACGCAGGAAAAGAGAATCTCAAATGCCAACACACAGATGGAAAGGTCTAAGACCTTTTATTTAGTTTTCATAGGCAGGGCTGGTCAACTGGCTCATGCTTGTGCATCAACCCCATCTGCAAACATGAGTAAGCACTGCTATTGACTCTTGCAATTGTTATCATGTTATCATGATCATGTTATCATGGATCCTAAACCCCATTTCCAACAAGCACGTGAACTGGGGACAGTCTTGGTGGCACTGGAAGATACACAGTCCTTGTCTTCAATATCACACAGGAAAGCTTCCAAAAATGTGCCTTTGATGAGCATATAAACTCAGAAAGCCAGAATAAAACAAACAAAGCAGTCAGATCTCAGAGTTTAGTTATTTTTACAAATTTAAGCCACTGCTGTCATTTTTGACTGCTTGTATTCAGGAATAGTAGATCACAACAACCACAAAGCAAGGAGATGGATGAGTAGGTAGTATCAGGACACCAACAGCTATGAAGAGGATAGTCTGATGTATCAAAATTCATTTAGAGACAGCAGGCTGCCCACCACTGGTTCAGCTGCAGAGACCAGGCTCCATGAGGGACAACTGCTCCTGAAAGGGGGCACAACCCTGAAACTCAGTATTGCAGGCCTGATCACATGCAGAGATGGAATATAAATGGTTTCTTACGCTTTCACAAAGCTCATGACTGCTGGACCAGGCCAATATCTGAGCAAAGAACCCACTAACTTCTGAACATCTGTACTCCTTTAGGAGCCCAGCCCAGGACAGTTTTTTAAACATTAAAACAGCAAAGACTTAACAGAAGGAACAGGCAGCCAAAGTGGAGGAAGGAGATGAGTAAACCTTTCTCTGCCCCCAATTAAATTGTTTGCAGGGTGGAGCAATTTGGTAACTGCTGCTGCACTAGGATCCTGGGGAGAAGCAGCAGGTGCTGCAGCACCACTCCTTACTCATGAGGGTGAGCAGGGTGAGTTTTTATCACCAGTGGCTATTTTCTCTTTGCTCTAAGAGGCACAGCTGTTAACTAGAGAGATACCTGAAGCAGGAAGTACTTCTACTTTCCTTTTCTAGTGTTATGGGAACAGTTAATGAGAAGGTCTGGATCAGAGCTTATAAATAATAAGAAACTTAAAGTAAGCTAACAAATTCCTGTAGGAGAGAGCTTTCATGAGTGCTGTGTTTCTTCTATTTTGGCAAATACTAGAGTACAAAATTTGATTGCTGAACCAAAATTCTCTATGTGTTGCACTGCGATTCAAGCTCTGTCCCTTTCCATCAGTGTCCTTCCTACGCTTTTCCCCTTCCCCCATTTTTACTGCTGCGTAAGTCTGACTTTGTTCCTCTGCATATCCCAGAGGACTATTAAACAGGAAAGAAAGCTATAATGTACAAAAATAAGCCACTGATACTCAAGTCGTAAATCAGTATTAGAAGAGGAAGCTTTAGTCTGGTATATAGGTCAGGGAAGTATTTGAAGCTAAATGTTGGGCAACTTGGTTCATGGAGAGGACTGGATCAGAACGCTCCTCTGCTCTGAGAAAGCAGCATACAGCTGCTCTGGGGTGTATGTACAGCTCTGCTCCTGCCTGTCCCCCACATAACACCATGGAGACTATTTTACTGCTTCAGGACCATGCCAGGGTAGAACAGGCCTAGTTTCATACAAAACTGGGTTTGGACTGCACTCAGTGAAAAAAACAGGAGTCATTGCTCCTGTTCTGAGACAAAGCCACACAGACAGCAAGACCCTAAAACATGTTCCAAGCAGTTCTTAAGAAAACTTATCCAACCGGTAAAGTGAGGCTCAGATTTATAAAAGGAATCTAAAACTAGAATTACAAAGTCTGCACCATGAGAGGTGCTCTGGTCATAATTTTGACTCAAAAACCCCAAACAAACAAAAAACCAAACCCTACACAACCAACACATCAAAAATAAAACTTAAAAAGCAAGAAGGAAACTATGCAATCCATGGTACTTTACAGAACACTTGGTAGGACTGGAGCTAGGACACTCAGCAGCACTTTACCTTGCTGGGTGCTCAGGCTCCTCAGTGAATTGCAGCCTTTTCTGAAGCACGCGGAAATCAAAAGGCAGTCATTTATAAGGTTGAATAAGTTTTGAGTTGTGTCTTGTATAAGCTGACTTGAGTGAATGCACATGCTAATGAAGCACAAATACTGGAGGTAAAACTGTGACCTGACAAACTGCACTAGGCTGAGACTGGAGAACTGCATGCTCTCATTGGCTCAGCAAGTGAACCCCTGGATAGTCAAGACCTCCTCCACCCAACCCCATTTCCATCTGTAAATGAAGATACTAAATAAAATGCTCTGAAAGCTGCATGAAAAACAGGTTTTTCATTTCTCAGTGGTTTAGAAAGACCAGTTACAATGGCTGGCTTACATTAACAGTTCCATATGAACACAACACCTTTTTAGGAGTGATACATATGTCAGGTTTCTTACCTTACCCTCACTACAAATGCAATAAGGAGTTAGTGTGTGACATGCATTGTTAAACTATTTGCTTTGAGCTGGTTAAACAGCCATATACTCAGGAAAACACAGAGCTGTGTAGCAAGCAAAAAGGACAATTGTTCTTTAGGAATTCCATTACATCTGAGAACTAAGCATGACCAAGATGAGCAAAACTGAAAAAATACTTTAAAATCCAGGATTATTTTGCCACCATGTCATGTCTTTACACATGATTTCTGACCCCTATGAAGTGTTTATGCCTTGTGCCACATGGGGCCTTATTTTTTTGCCTTTTATTAAACAGAGCTACCTAAAGATGCCTACACACAGCTCTACAGTGCATGGTTTAAGAATTCTAGCAGACCCACCCCAGTGTAATATTAACTGTGCAGTAGCTTGCACAATGCCTGAAGAAACACTGTGCAGCACAGTCTGCTCTTGCCCAGGAAGACAAAACAAAATGGGAAGAATTACATATCGATATCTCTCAACAGAGCTCTCTTCCCAAGGACAGTACTACTTTATTTCCAAAGTGGCTTTTCTTCCATATTTATTTGGTGTTGCTCTTGTTTTGCACTGGTAGAAAACACCATTAAAAATATTAGGATGGAATATGGCATTGAGAATAATGGGATGTGAATTATAAAGAGCTATTCAAAGAAGTGATAATAACCATGATACCATGGTTATTATATATATGGTTATATATCATGAATAACCATGATTTATGTTCCCTAAACACATACAGTGCATTCTTTCTAGGAACTTTGTTCTGCATTTAGGGCCAAACATTCAAACATCCACTAAAAATACAATCTTTCTGGACAATTTCTAGGAGGAAGAAAAAAAATCAGAAGAGGAAAAAGTGAAGTATGGAAAACGCAAAATCTAAAACTCAAAACCAGAGCTGTTTTACAAACTAAGAAGCATAAGAAATTAATCCAAGCTAAGCTGTTACAGCAGACTGTAGGACTAACATGCAAGTGTTTGATGCATACCAGAGAACCTTGAAAGAGAAAAAGCATGTGAATAAAATATCACTCAATAAAATAATTCATGCTGAAATGACAGGATTTTAATTATGTGCAACTTCAGCCTTCTGAATATGAGACAGAAAGCACCTCAGGCATTTAAGGCCCTGATGACAGAAATGACAAATTTATTCAGTGATTTGCTTTATGAAACATTAAGTTGGATGCAGCATTTGGGGGGGGGAAAACCCAAACCAACCAAACAAAAAAAAACCCAGACCGAAACACAACCCACAGCCAGCAACCCCAAACCAAAACATATAAAACAGTAACACAAGCAAACCCACAAAGACCATGTATTTAGATGTGGTCTTCAATAATCAGGATTACCAGTTTAAGAATAACTGAAGTGACAGCACCAAGCCACTTTCCTCAGATACCTGTGTGTTCCAAAGGGCTGTGACATCAGCAAAGAGTTGTCAAGACTCCACAAAGAAATGCAACAGAAATGCAGGCAAGAAAAAACAAAATACGTGCAAGTGAATACGTAGATTTCAAAAAAGTCTTGTTCAGTACTAACTTGGGAACATAGAGAGCTCATACGCTTGGGAATGGGATGTATATCTGGATAAAAGCTCCAAAATAGTTCCCAAATCGTTCAGGAAGAAAGGAAGAATGGTAAAGCAATTACATATGCTGTTGTTCACAAAGAAAACAGGAAATATAGTCCACTGGGGAGAAATATAGCAGACTACTAAAACAGGCAGCCTGTTGTGAATGCAAACAAAAAATTAAAAGAGATGAGAAAGCAATTCAAAACTCCCCCACAACAGCTCTCACAAACCACAAAGCCCAGCAAACCAGCTAAGAAGTAAGCAAGCAACACTATGTATCTAAATGAATTCTTTCAAAAATCCTCTTTGTTTTGTAGATCATTCTACACCCAAATGGTACAGGGAGGGTTCTTTAAGTAAATGTCTAGTGAAAGTTCAAGAAAAATTTAAGCAATAAGGAAAGATCATGTAAATATAAGCTGCAGAGGCACTGTCTTAGTAAAGCAGCAGGGAAGCTACAGGAAACAATTAGGTCTTTTGTGCTCAAACAATCAGCTGGATTAGTGCTTGAATGGACAGAGAAATTTTACGTATCAAATAAACTGTATTGAGAGTTAGGGTGTCGATTTACATAAGAAGAATACAACCAGAGATGTGTGTCTGGGGGTGGCACACACTGTGAGGTGTACTCTGGTCAATTTTCAGAATCACTTCCCTCTAGACAGGCCTTGACGTTAAGGGACACAGCTGTGCCTGTCCCAGCAGAGACATGCAGACAGGCAGCAAGATAAGGGCTCATGAAAATCTGAGTACAGGAAAATAATGCTGGCCTTCCTCTGGCATTTTTTGAATGTCTGAATCAGCAAACCTTTTTTTTAAGTAGCTTTGGGCATAATCTTTGATTTTATCTTTTTTCTGGGCACAAGATGAAAGAAATAATCTCTTAATGCACCATAAAGAAATCAAAAGGGACAAGAAAGAATAGAAAAGCATACCAAATATAATACAAAGATTAGGAACACACAAGGTTAAAAACAAGGGAAAAACAGACTACAGTGGTAATGTGTGATTGGACAAAAACCCCCAATGAAACAAAGAGAGAAATCCTTACTGGTCGCACACAGGGTCAGAAATAATGCTTGGGAGAAATCTCAAGTACTCCTTGGTACTATGGTTAACAGGAGAAATGAGACCCTGCAAACTAAGCTTGAGAATTCATAAATATAAGTGTGAAACTAGAGGAAATTATTCCAACATCACATAAACACAGCAGGCTCATCTGAGCAGTGTGCTCAGCTCTGGTTAGGCTATTAGAAACATCAAGATTTTTGAGAAAAGACAATCAAGTAATTCTGAGACTCCAGTGGGATTAATGCATCTGTGAATGACTATCACCAGCTACTCTCCCCAAACAGCCACTACTAGAACTGCCAGAAGGTTAGAAAAGAGGGCTGCATGATAGTAATAAGTAGAAAAGCATAAAGGCCATTGGACTGCACACTGAACATATCAGTCTCCTGAGAAGGCACTGACTACTGCTGGAGAGAAGGAATCCTGGGCTTTTGCAAATGAAGGCTTCAGCACATGTGTCTTCACTTTGCAGTGTTCTGAACATCTCCCTCACAACTGAGGCCAGACACTGTAAATCCTTTAGACTTTGTTTCTTCCTGATAACCAGGACACCACCTCGGAATCCTACAAGAAGTTCTCCTTGCCTCAGTTGTGAGGGAAGTTTCTGGCCTTTTAGCTAAGCGAACACCATCCAGTCAGAACACTCACTTTCTCAGAACGTTTTTATTTTTCTCAGTTTTTCTAAACTTACTTTTATTTCAGGACTGTTACAGCTTCTGCTCTAGAGACGGAATACATACAGCTTGCTCTGTATGTGAATCCTGCATTACCATCCACCTCTGATCCCCTTTGTCTCTCTACTTCTGCTATTATCATTTCACGTATTTTGCCAGAAGGACCCATTAGATCACTTAAGCAGATCACCAGTATAATGCAGGCACTAACCTTCACTCAGCCACCCCTGCTAAAATCCATATACTTCAGTGAAATGAAAGCAGGAGATTAAATTATACACTGCAGGAGACCCTGCAGCACGAGCTGTACTGACAGAAAACTGGGCAAAATACATGCAAATAATTCCATTAGGAAACAACAGTCTATGCAGCAAAAGAGAAACCCAGCAAATCTTACCAATTTGGCATTAAAAACCCCACCTCTTTCTGACACAGAATCTCAAAGTAGAACATGAAATATGCAAAACTGACCAACCAGATAAAGAATCCACTTTTCCCTTAGATGTCTATACTATCTCTTATCAATGGGACACTCTCTTTAGCTTTGACTAACTGCTGGTGTTTAAGAGAACAAAAAAACCCAAAATACAAACAAAACCCACCACAGAAAAACGAGAACAACAAAAAAGCCCTCCCTTACTCACAGAAGAAGTCCTGCTGCCTAAGACTTTATTATAATTACTGTTTTAATACAGCTGATATGCATTCAAACTCAACATATGATCTACAGATTTGCTTATGAAACTTGTAAGTAGATACACAATCTAACAGTTTACAATTCAAGCCACAATGATTCTACCATCTTTCCAAGGACTTGTACAAATGTTTTACTACTTTCTCAGACAGAGGGCTGGACGGAAAGATGGAAATCACACATAGTGAACTACAACAGCAGGAATGATGCCTTCTGAGAGCACACCTCAGCAGAAGTCCATACAGAATTCCATACCAACAAGCAAGGCATACTACAACCAGAGGATCAGCAACCTCTCTATTATTCTACCTTATGAAAAATACCTCTTATCTGAGGAAAAAAAAAAGTGGCTTAATGACACTAAAGACAAAAATATAGGAAACAGACTAACAGCTCAGAAGGTTCTGCAATTAAGGAGCTAAGCCTGAGGTAGTCCTAAGGGACAATGACCCCACTGATAATTAAAAAAGGGCAAAGTACCTGACTAAGCTTATTAGAAATTTTAATAACACATGTACTTGGAGCATACAGAAATGAAAGATTTCAGGCAGCTGCCAATCCAACAAGACCTCTTTGTGACTTAACTTCCATCTCAATCACACCAGCAGTGATTAGATCATCACCTGTTAAGTGGTCAACACCTTACCTGCCATGAATTCTAGACTACAAAAGTTCATTCTCATTAGCTTGCCTGTCACTTTACATTACAGATCCTGAATCCTGTTCCCTCTGAAAGTATATAAAATATAGCCCCAAAAGCATTATTTATATGAATGAAACAAAACAAACATAACAAAAAAATAACATTACCAGCAATGCCTGTTTGGCTGCACTGCAGATAAAAACCACAAAGGTCCTCAAACAACGTTAACACCATCAGCAAATGCAGAAACCAACATTCTGACAAACTCATGGGCTGTAACAAGGTACTCACTTAATCTAATTGCACCACTGAAACTTCTGCTCCCAAACTTGGCAGCCAGGACTTAAAATATGGATGCTGCACTTGCCAAGAGGCTCCAGAAAGCTCAGAAAGGAGGTATTATCAAAGCATTGCCCCTGCCCCTCCCCTTTTTTATTCCCAATTTCGAGGGATGTGCCAGCTGCTAATTAGTGTTAAGGCATAAACAGCCTGTTAGTTGCTCTGATTTATCCCAGTCAGCCTCTTTCATGCCTCTTCAGTGAGACTGAAATCTCTGCAAACTTATGGTAGAACTTCAGCTCTAACTCTGGAAACTCCAATTTCTTCCCCATACACACATTTGAGTAGAAAAGCTTTCTATGTAAAAGGTTACTGTCAACTGCAAAATACAGTTTAGAGGAACATTCAAGTCACCACTTGTTTCCAAACAGCCCATGTACTTAAAGCAAAAGGCTGCATCCTTGGTGCAATGCCATCTCCTCTGCACTTTGCTTTGCTGTCCTGCTTTTTACCCTCATAGTGGCTCTGTTGGCACTACAGTTCAAAAGCCTTGATCTGTGACAACCAGAGGAGGGACGAAATGGCACACAAGAAACTACAGCATATTTAATTTTAGCTTCCTTCTTATTTCTGACAAAGTAACTTCAAAGGCAGAAAAAAAGTTGCAGTCTGCTCCCATTAAAACACCTAACAGTTTCCCCAACAACTTCAATTGAACCATATTTTAGGAAAAGCACACATCACTGAAATCAGACAAAATACACCTAAGCATTGGGATTAATGGGATGTTTTCAACAGTGCCACAGATTTACACAGCAACTTACTTAACGTCCATCCTATTTGGCAGGACTGTAAAAATCCAAAAGACTAGCACATAAGCAATGGAAAATGAAGATAAAAGATAAGGAGGGGAACCCCTGTGACTCACTGTGCAACTCCATTTGCCCCAGCTGCCTTTCCCTTAGAAGAACAAAAGCACAGCTGTATAGGCAATGCTTGCTTTTTTAACAGCTACGTACCTCTTCCCGTGCCCACACGTGGTCCAGTGCTTAGAGAACAGCTATCACACCCAGGTACGACAAAAAGATAAAACTAAAACCCCTTCCCACCACACACACACTTGTATCCCATCTCTTGTAAGCTGTGAGCCATCACGTGACTACCACCTGCAAAGAATTTCAATGCCCCTCACCTGCAGCCAATGACGCACCTGGGGCAGAAATCAAGTTTAACCACAGCATAAAAGAGAGAAGCACAGCAGTGGTGAAGTTTTGAAGGAGCATGGTCATTACTGTGACAAACACCACCACCACCACCACCACTACTACTACTACTAAATATAACCTGAAGTGATGGTAAGGTCAAACTTGAACTGCCTTAAAACCTGGAGAAAGTTGAATGTGCCCCCTGAAGTAATCAGGTAATGCTGGGACAGGAGGGAAGGGAACTACAATAAGCACTGAGGTGCCTGTGTGAATTCACAGGTACAATACATCTTTCCCATATCAAGAACACTGATAAACTGCCACTATAAAATGGGCAGGCACTGCAGAGAGAACACAAGACACTATCATTGACTAGGGATGAAAGCCGGTATAAATATCAAGACTTTTCAGTAAGACAAGCCTAAATGATTTGAATAGCACTTAATGGCTCTACCGTTCTCTACCCGGCTAACACTCTCATTAACGCCAGTCACTTCCCAGCCACAATAGCTTTGTGACCAAGGCCATCTACTGGTGAGTGGGGTGTGCGAATTAATGCGGGTTTTGTTGGCCAGATTTAATTAGTGCTTGTTAAGGTTTAGGCACTTGCAGTGAAATTGTGCTAAGCAGCTGCCAGGAATTATTAAACATGACCACAGTTTTGGATGAACAAATGAAAAATTAAGGCTTCCCAAACTCCACGTGAACCTAAAGAAACACAGCTTCTCACAGGGGAGAAGAATGCGGTACTTTGAAACTCCATCCCCCGTAGAAATTATAGTCCAGAAACCTTGTGTGACCCTTTTGTCATAGGAATTTGAGACAACCTTGATAGCACATAGAAATGTACTCACTTGAAGAAACTAAATACATTTTTTTATTGCTACTTTTGGATGGCAACATAGAAACCAGAAGTTCCCATGTGGCCTGAATAAACAACACAGAAGAAAAGTACTTTATGAGAGAAAATGTGGATTCCATGACAAACTCCCTTCAGTGACATTTACTTCAGTCTGATTAATTGCTATGATGATCACACTTATGACAGAGAATTTATGGATGGCAGGTAAACAGGAGCCAAGCCTTCCTATAAACTTCAGTGTCCTCTACTTTAAGCTGTACATTTGTCTGTTACTTACAAGTTGGGTTTGGGGTTGTTTGTGGTGGTTTTTTGGGGTGGGGTGATGGTGGTGCTTTTTCTTCTGAAACCAGTATTAGATTACAAATCCAGTTTATTTACACCAGTTTTATTCATTCTTGGAGAAGACCAATTTCCAATACAGTAAGCTTGGTAATTTACGTGCCTTTCTGATTTATTTATGATGCAGTAAGGCCACAGGTAGTTCCGTGTCTGATGGAGATATGCATTCTCCAGGACAATTTTTTAAATGAAGATTAGAGACGCCAAAAAACACAAACATCCAACCACTGCCCCCTCTGGCCCCAAAGCACAAGATATACACAACTTCAAAAGAACAAAACAGTACACGTAAATTTCTAATTGCATCTTCTGCAGCAAAACTGTGTTATCAATTTGGAGCATGTTTGTATCAAGTCACAATTTTATAGTGAACAAACCAAACCAAACAAATTTCATTATTAGTCATACAGAGGGGTCTGCTTTGCCTTTGCAACCAAAAATGGAGCACTCATGAGTAATTCTTCATGTCATGACAGACACTCCTGTTTTGATACATCCAATCAAACAAAAAAGATACCAGCACAGTAACCCAAATTAAAAACTAAGATATACCAGTGTTTCTGAGTAGACTTACGTTACTTAAACACGAAAGCAGACACTCCTGAATATAAAAATGGCTTCACTGGACTTTGTCTTTTTTTGCTGCACCATAACGACTTCCTTCAGAAGTGAATCTCTACACTTCACTCGTGTTCTGCTTTTTCTCTTGTTACTCTGTCAGGTAAGTCTGTTGGCAGCTTCTTGCAGCACATCATTCAGGGGCCAAACTGGACATGCCACCACTGAGCATCTCTCCAGCAAATGCCCCACAGAATAA
The DNA here is from genome assembly GCA_035222235.1 of Margarornis squamiger. Taxonomy (NCBI): domain Eukaryota; kingdom Metazoa; phylum Chordata; class Aves; order Passeriformes; family Furnariidae; genus Margarornis; species Margarornis squamiger. Next base: position 27,726,040 of record JAWWTY010000160.1, read on the forward strand.
TAAACATTTTTCACTTGGCCTCAAACTTTTCCAGACTGACTGCATACACAATGGCTATATATACAGAATTCTGCTTCTCCCCTGAAGAAAAGGTGCTCTGTCACCACTGAACTTTGTCCAGAGAACAAAACACAAATTCTCCATTAGAAGGCCAGGCTGATGCTGCTAAGGCTGAACTTATTTTGCCAAAATTTGACATTAAAAACTTGTTGATAAACTTTAAATATTCCTTTCATTAAATCACTGGATCAAAAGAGCTGAACTATGGCAAACTTAATTTATACCTTTCAATCACAGCTACTGGGAATCACAGTAATTATACTTTCCACTTTCTAAACACTTCACTAGTGTCTACAACATGCCTGGGTAGAAAGTTAGCTTTATATTTGAAGTTGATATAGGGGATGAAAAACCTTGTTACGATGCTCTCCTGTTGATTTGCATATAAAAGCCTCAAACTACTTACACTATGATTCTCATGTTCCAAAAACCAGAGATAAAGTGAGAACTGGGAAAGTGTTCACTTGCAACATCTAATTTTAAGGATCTGGTAATTTTTTTAACACACATTTCAAACAGAGGACTTCATTTAACTTAGCTGTCAGGTCCTCTTTCCAATTCATGTTTTCAAATGATTTTTCTTCCATAAACATCTAAACTTGGAATTGGGTATATGTTACTGAATTGAAAGGAACGGGTTAATTTTTCAAAGCATATATATCTCTCTGATGCATTTTCCCAGTGCAATGCTAAAATCTTTTTCTTACTCTAATCCTGTAGCAAATACTTGATAATGGCTCTAACTTTCTTAATCTCAAAACATACTCAAAAGCAAGATTACCTCAAAATGAACTGCTGAGGCCAGACAATCTAAGAAGTCCATCTACCTCTATTTCATCTTGCATATTATTCAGTTATATATTGTACAGTCCCTAGGGAAAAAAAACAAAAACAAAACCATAGGAAAGTGACTCAGAAGGGCCATCAGCCATTAAGTGTTGTTTATCTTCAAACAGTACCGTTTTTTCTTAGAATGTAAGAAGTCCACATGTCCATAACACCAGCCTGAGTGAAACTGTGTTGTCTAAATGCCTTGGATGAGCATTGGAACCAATTAAATTTGTACTAGCCTGTTCCAGGGAAAAGGCTTTATTGTAATATTGCAGCCCAGTGCAAATTTCAGAAACAATTTTTCAAAATCAAACATACAAAATTCAACCCTCTTTTGGAAAAAAGGGCAAGAAGGAAAAAAAAGAGACCCCAAAAAGCCTGGTATTTGTTACATCAGAACATTTACGATGGTACATAAAAAGGCTGTAGAAGGCATTTACTCTAATAGCCTTGGATGTTCAATACGTGTAATTGTCCAGTCTGGTTTTGCTCCTTCTGTAAACTCCCTTTGGAACCTGGAAAAGGAAAGATAGTAAGTGAAGAGCTGTTAAAACTTGCTTAATCTTATAGAGCTACTAATACAACAAGAAGTCATGACAAAATATTTTACTTCAAAGTTATTCCTATAGAAGCTGCTTATGCCCCAAAATGGAAGATAAATATTATTTCTACAGCTAGAAACAAAATGCACAGACTTCAGAGTGTTTTGGTTCAGATCCCACAGACAGGATCAAGCAGAAACAGTAGAGACCCTGATATCAAGAAAGCACTGCCTTTTCACAGCAGTAACTATGAATAAAGCTTTGTGGCAGATCTTCATCTGTAAATAAAGGGTTTCATTTAATGGGATGGTAATTACATTGTGAAGGGAAATCATGTGCTACACATTCTGCTAGAAAATTTTCATTTTTACTGAACTGTACTTTAAAAAGTAATATATTTTCAGAACTACATCAAAGATCAAGTTAACAGTAGCATTGAATCACCATGAAAGAAAACAGGAAAAAGAAAACATCCACTCCTATTTTTAAATAGTCTTCTTCTGCCTTTTGTAGTTATTAATGCCTTTCTCTCTAAGAATGTCAGCTTTCACTGTTTGTCATCTAAAGATAAGCCCGAGCTTCAAGCTGAATATTCATGCTCCTAAATAACCTGCACATCATGGACAAGAGCAGTATAACATCATGCTTTGCAATTCCATGCAAATCTTCTCCTGCAAGCAGTCTTCCTCAGACACCCAAATACTCAACACTGGCCTTCCAAGGCCTGCAGTATCTTTGCCCATTTGTGTTTCAGTTAAGAACACATATTTGCAAAGACCTCTCTGCTGGGGATTGGGAAGATATTTAGGCTTTAAGAGAAGGCTCTTAAGATTAATGGAACGTCAGAAGCCTCTAACTCTAAGGAAGACACTGAATTCAGCTAAGGGATGGACCCACACAAATCCAACCAGGCAAAAAGCACTGATGTCCTCACAAATGTTACCTTTGCATCAGAGCTCCTCATCAAGTAGACCCCATACATTCCATTTCAGATGTGGGTGTAGAAATCGTTGACCATTTTGCATTTCTCACACAAAAATCCTCACTTCTCCCAACTTCTGAGAATCTTATTTTCAGTACACGTTGCCAACTGTGCAGATATTTTCTGCACTGCTCTGACACCAGTACACCAACACAGACATTGTTTACAAGCATTCCTATGAAAATCCATCTATCTAATGTGCACTTTGAAGGCTTGGATCAGCAGTATGAATTATTTGAATACCAAGTGATGCTTGCTTTGTTCTGCCTTTCTGCAGAAAGCATTTGGCTAAATAATTTCCTCTTTCATGAGCTACTTTTTCAGCTAATTGCAATTCTGACTTTTGTGGGGAAGTGACAAGTTAACAGCACTACCCTTAACTGCTTGGCTTGACTGCATTTACTGTTAGCTGTGCTACAAGAAGTGCAAAACAAGAACTGGCCTATTTCTTGAAAGCTGCAGGAGCAGTACAGGCAAGGATCAGAAACCTCATTCAATGCTCCAAATACTGCTCTTCCTGACAGAGAAAGTTCCCATTAATGTCAACTCAGAAGCAAGGTAAGAACATAATGACTTTGAGGGGCATTTAAAAAAATTGGCCCTAAAATCAAAACTGGAAAGCTGGATGAGAAGGAACTTAGACTAGAAACAAGGTAAATTGCAACACATTGGGTTCTGCACTGGCACAGTGTGAATGCTTACAGAATTGCTTACCACATAGCTACCACATGTATGTGGGGGGAAAAAAGGGACAAGTAAACTTACTCATAGTTTGCTGTTAGAAGATGCTTTTTTTCTTTTGTGCTTTCATCTCCAAACACAATCTGAAAAACTTTGGCTCCACCTGGTACTTCGTCAGGTAGACTAGCACCATTCAGATACCAGAAACACATCAGGATGCTAACAAACTTTCTACCTGTTGGAAATAAATCAAAGCAATTAGTTAGACCTCATGTTTCTCTTTGGTCAAATACTCCTATTTGCTACCTAGCGTATATTCTAGGGAGACCCTGGAAGGACAGTTGACTTCAGCCATAAAGAATACAGGATAGAATAATGAGTGATAAAGCTATTTGAAGCCATATTCATGCTGTTTGGCAACAATAAAAGTACTCTGTAGAAAAGTATGTATTTCAGCATGAGTGTGGCATGACACTGTATATTATGAAAAAAGCTGGTTCCCAAAAGGTTCAAAGCTAACTACTGATACAATAAAGTACATAGAGTAGTTCAAACTCAGGAACAATCTAAGGGGTGGAAAAAATCCCTATCTCTCAAATCAGGAGTAAAGCTCACTGGGTCTGACTTTTGATTTCAACTTGAAATGCTCAATGGAAGGCTCATGTTTAGACTACAAATCATCTCAACTGTGTCTGATAGTGAACAGAACTGTGGTTCTGTTGGTATTCAACCAAAAGAAAAACTTGTTTGAACTCATCACTAACTTTAAAAAAAAACAACCAAGGAGTCCTACAACAAAGTATATTCCATGAGAAAAAACTAGAACAGCAATATTTATGTCATTATCTAGCCCTCATTATTCTTCTTGGAGAATGTATTTTCATTATTGAAGCAAACAGCTTTCAGCATGTAGTAGAATAATTATATTTTAGTGGTTTCAGATTGCTAAGGACTAATAACATAAAAACCTGTACAAAAGAATAACCAAAACATAACCAGAAGTCAAAATAGTACCATGAAGTATTAACAATAATATTTTGTTCTTGGTTTAAAAGGAAATTGAATAATTATATATATAAAGGAACTACAAAGAGGAAAACAAGAAAAGATAAAAAGTACTCAGAAACACATCTGTAAGGAAAAAACCTGCTTAATGGCAAACCCAGGAAATAAGACTGCTCATTGCTGAAACGTTTTAGGATTCTAAACATACCATCATCATCATAGTAAATGCGAACATCTCCTTCTGTTGTGTACATGATTGAATCAATGTCAGCTGCTAAAGCATCCCTGTGGCTGTCAGGGAGCAAAGAAATCTTTTCCTTCAGCACCTGAAGTACCTAAATTCAGAAAAACTGTCACTTAGTTTTTCATTACGAAATTGAAGTAACAACCTTTTTCTACTGCAGTTAATAAAATGAGCTATATCGCTACAACATTTGTGCAACATGTACAACAGCGGAACTGAAAAAGCACTGGGAAGTCTGGGCACTCCTCAACCCTCACTCAGCAGTGTTGAAGAAGACCCATTTACTGCTCAAAACCCATGAAAACCAAGTATCTTAAAAAAATGTTTAGAAAAGGTACTGTCAAAACAGCAGCTGCATTGCAAGGCACGTAACCCCAGAAAACCCCAGTTAATCTTCCACAGTCACACACTCTTGCCTTCTCACTGCTGACTTCTCACTACGTGTAGGTTCCTAAGCTTTTGATTCAATTATTTCTTAGTTATCTCTCAGAAATTGCTTTGAAAATCAGTTTCATTACCACTACGTTTATCTTTACCATTTCATGATCCGCATTCCGTTTAGAAAAAGTTTAAACACTTGCAAAACAGGAAAGACTGAAAAATCATTGCTCTGGGGATTAAAGTCCATACCACATTCACATCCATAATATCTGCGTGTCCTACGACCTACACAGCTGTGTTAAGTACAAAAACGGTGTAGTGCACGAACTGCACAGAGGCATCACCTCAAACACCACATGAGAAAATCAGGTCACAAGGAAGGATGAAGCTGTGCAGCACCTATTTTTCAATAATACTAAGTTTTTACCCTCACTTGATTTGCCATTTCTGAATAACAAACAACTCCAGAGGTTACATGAAAGCAAGGGGCAATCTTCACTAGCAGACACTGGGTTTTAGTACATTTTTCAGGTACAAAATTCACTGGTCAAAAAAACAATGAAGTAGTGTGGCATCACCACCTCATCTACTACATCATCAAGTTACATGATGTCTCTGGATCAAGGTAAACCTGAAAAATTTAAGATGACCTTCTAAGAGGAACAAGGAGATGCTCTTTGAAAACAACAGCAAGAAACAAACTCACATTTTATTGCTATCTCTGTTCAGAGAGGAGGCAAGATTGTTCAGAGGGGATGCACTAGAACAGCACCAGAGTTTTTGCTGCAAAGGCATGGGTGGCAATAGGGCAGGCCACGCTGACATCCCGTAACACGGCAGGCATAGACCTGGAGTACCTCCTCCACTTCACTCTGATGCATCTGCCACCTCCATGCCCTGGGAAGGCCAAGACAACTTCAGCAATTAAAAATTCATAAAAACACAGAAAGCACAGCACTGATATTTAACCAGGTCAGTCACATCCCTGAGACCACGACAAAAGACTGAGGCCTTTCAGCAAAACAAGTAGCTGGCTGTATGATCTGCTTGGGGGTGGGCACACATCAGTGCAGCAGGGATGAACACAAACTCACTCCTCTCTTCATCTGAATTCTGGTGTACAGACTGAGTCAGCTTCAGCTACCTGCCTACACCCAGAGATGTGCAATTCCACCAGCCATACAGAACCCACTGCCTTTCCTTCCCAGTACCCCAGCAATCTTTGTGGCATTTGGTCCTTATGCTCAATGGCAAAAATGTAATTTATTTTGTTTTAAATACAGTAAATTTAAATTAAGTTGCATGCCTTGAAATTAAACTTAAAAGAAGCTGCAGGACAAGCAATTGGCCCGTTCCGTGATACGACGTTTTGCCCAAATTAAACAAAACTTAGCAGTACTTGTAGACAAGGACAGGTCAAATGCATGTTACTTCACAATGGAAAATCAGTTGCTAGAACAGGAGATGGAAAGCATTTACCTCTGCTGATACAAGTCCATCCAGCAGGTCAAGTTTACGCTGAGATAGCAGCTTTGAAACAACAGAAAAGGCCTACAAAAAACCACAAAACATATACATGAACAAGTAACACTAGGTCGGCTTATTTTTCAGACTAATCCATCATTATGTGACAAAGTATGCCAGTATTCTACAATTTAAGATTTCAACATCTGCAGAGGGTATCACCATTGAAATGTAAGCCCTCCAAGATTAAAAAAGTGATTTCATGAACAGATAAAAACATAAGGTTTCTTTTCAATCTCTCATTTAAAGCATCAAACCTTTTGATATTAGGTTACTGAATGCACAGCTTACTAAAAAAAAAAAAAAGGGGCATCATAGTACTCTGTATGTTCTTTTTACTCTTTTTGATAATTCCAACAGTCTGTCTTTCACTGTAAATATTTTGTTCCCCTGTCCTCTTTCTCAGCTCATCTCCTGGTTCCAGTCAAACCTGAAGCTCCAATTAAGAAATTTTCTTTAGAAATCTGGTTTAGTGTCTAAACTTCAGGAAGCTCAACTTCCCCCTTCCCCCTCAATTTTGCAGGTATATTTACATACAATAGAGCCTCTATGTATTCAAATAGCGTGCTTGTGAAGTATAGTGTGTTTAGGACTCTAAAGTGAGTAAAAACAAACAAAACAAACCAGGACAAGGTAAAACAGGTGGTTCTGCAAATAATTTGGTGTAGGTTGTGGGGTTTTTTCTCTCTTGAATTGATCTTAGTAATTTTAACATTCTGTCCCCTCATGTGTTGTGTTGATCTGGCTTTTTTTGTAAAAAGTAAATATAATAATTGCAAGTTTCACAGCAGATAACTGTGTAAATTTTGCATTATGAGCTTTGAGATCATTACCTCTTTGACACCTTCAGTTGACAAAGCTTACTTGGTTCATAAATTTTGAGAAACAAACATATGCACCAGCTCTGTGCCTGCCTAAGCTTTGTTATTAGTTATTCCTTAGTAGGAAAACCTAGTAAGAGAAATACCTTTCCCCCTAAAATCTCTACAACATTCAGAAGCACTTTCCTTCATACTTTGGGGGATTGCTAAACCAGCTCATTTTAATTGTGGAATCTGGGAAAAGAAAGTAAGAAATTTCTGGAGAAAAGCACATCTCAGCTTATATCACTCCCCCCGGTGTGTGGTACTTGGAGCCAGCAGTGGGGAACTCCCTGTATTTTACACATGGGAACACACACGCGCTACAATGTCCCCACATGACATCAGGTTGGACATCAGGAGCAATTTCTTCACAGAAAGGGTTGTTAAACATTGAGAGGGGCTGTCCAGGGAGGTGGTGAAACCAGCATCCCTGGAAGTGTTCAAGGAAAGACCCGACATGGCAGCTGGTGCCATGGTCTATGTGACAAGGCGGTGATTAGTCACAGCCTGGATTTGATGTACAAGAGAGACATGGAGCTCCTGGAGTGGGTCCAGCAGGGCGGGTGACTGGGGGTCTGGAGCATCTCTCTAAGGAGGAAAGGCTCATGGAACTGGGCCTGTTCAGCCTCAAGAAGCGACCACTGAGAGGGGACCTCGTTAATGTGTATAAATATCTGAAGGGAGGGTGTCAAAGGATGGAATCAGGCTCTGTTTGGTGGTGCCAAACAACAGGACAAGAAGCAATAGGCAGAAACTGAGGCACAGGAAGTTCCACCTGAACATGAGGAAGAATTTCTTTACTATGCAGGTGACCGAGCACTAGAACAGCTTGACCAGAGAGGGTGTGGAGTCTTCCTCACTGGAGATATTCCAGAACCGACTGGATTCAATTCTGAGAAATTTGCTCTAGGATCATAGAATCAGCTGGGCTGGAAAACGACCCTGCTTGAGCAGGGAGGTTAGACCAGATGACCCACTGCGGGGTCCCTTCCAGGCTGACCCATTCCGTGATGATCCCAGAGGTCTTTCCTCACCTGACTCTGCGATTCCACCAAACCAAGCCCGGCTCGGTCAGCCCGGCAGGGCCCAGCGGGCCCGTCCCCCCGGCCGGCCGCGCTCCCCTCCCGGCCCCTCACCTGCTTGGCCCCCCGCGTGAACTCCTCCACGCTGAACTCCTGGTCGAAGTAGAGGCGGATGAGCAGGTAGTAGAAGCGGGTGCGGAGCCAGGCGAAGGGGCTGGTGACCCTCACCACCACCACGCGCCGCTGCGGGCCCTCAGGGCCGGGCGCGGCGGTGCCGGCGAACCGAGCGCTGGGCCGGGGCGGGGGGACCCGGCCGGGCCGCAGCGGGGCCGGGGCAGCAGCGGGCGGCGGCGGCAGGAGGAGGCGAGCGGGGCCCGCCAGCGCCCGCGCCAGCCAGCGGGCACGGCCCGGGGCCGCGCAGCGCAGCGCC
>JAWWTY010000160.1:27735288-27755320 GCA_035222235.1 Margarornis squamiger
GTTTCACCTCAGCACGAAGGAGACCTTTACGCTGAGGGTGGCAGAGCACTGGGACAGCTGCCCGGGGACGGCCTGGATTCTCCCTCCCTCCCCGGAGACATTCCAAGCCCACCTGGGCGTGGCCCTGTGCCACCTGCTCCAGGTGACCCTGCGACCCCAGAGGTCCCTTCCAACCAACGCTGTCAATGAATCCCCGGGCTCTGTGACCCCTCGCCCAGAGGGAGAGGCCCGGAACGCCTCTGCGCGGGCGCTGCTTCCCGGCGGAGGCGGCGGGACGGACGCGGGCCCGGGCGGCCTTGGAGCGGCGGGAGCGGCTGGGGATGGAGCAGCCCAGGGTGTCGGTGGGGATGGAGCAGCCCAGGGTGTCGGTGGGGATGGAGCTGGAGCAGCCGGCGGTGGAGCTGGAGCGGCTGTCCGGGGTGACGCGGGAGCGGTTCCTGCGGGACATCTACCCGCGGGTAGGGGGTGCCGGGAGCGGGACCCGCCGGGCCGGGCCGGGCCGGGGCTGCTCGGGGACACCGCCAAGGCACGGGGGGTCCGGCGGCTCTCCCCCCTACCCCGAGGTCCCATTTCAAACCCAAAGGGTCTTTCTGATTTTTATTTCTGTGGGCTGAATCAAACTTGTTCGCAGTTGTTGGCAGCAGGGTACCTTTATAGACGTGGAAAGAGCTTCCCATGAGAGCATTAACACCACCATAGCTCACAGGCTGCACCTTTACTTTGTGATTTTTTGCAACTTTTCTGCTGAACTCTGGCTAGAATGAAATCTGCTTCTTAGTCTGGCTAGATTCCTCGTTGGCCCCAGCACAGAGTGCAGGGCAAAATTGTCTTTGTCTCTCCGTATCCTTCCTTACCCCACTGGGAAAGAGGATATAGTTAATAAAGACACAGTCCCACAATTTATTGCCTTTTGTTTCAACATTAAGCATTCTGATTCACATTGTTTGTGATAGAGAAGTTGTGACTTTGGGTAGTGGGTCCTGGCATTCGACTGACTTGTTTGCATGGATGTGACCTGAAAAATTAATGCTGGTTGTTTTCCACTGGATGCTATGATCATTTCACCATTGAATTTTTTTTATTTGATTTTCTTTTTCCTTAGAGAAAGCCAGTAGTGCTGACAGGAATGGACCTGGGCACCTGCACAACCAAATGGACAGTAGATTACTTGAGCCAGGCTGAAGGATCTAAAGAAGTAAAGATTCATGTTTCCACAGTGCCACAGATGGATTTCCTCAGTAAGAACTTTGTGTATAGGTACTCCACTTCAAGGCCTCTTGTATTTTAAAGGCATGTGCTTGCAACTTGCAGACATATGGTGCATTTGTTTGAAGTTGAGAGTGGGAATATGAAGGTAGTTTGTGAAAACAGTAATTTATGTATCAAAGTGTTGTCCTTGATTTCTCCTTCTTCTATTCATTCTACAAATATCTTAATGTCCTGAATAAATACTGTGAGGGTGAAATGAGGGACCAAAGAGCACCTTAAAAGTGATGTCATGGAGGAGTGTTATTTTGCTTTTGACAGAGCACTCCTCTAAGAAATCTGAGCCTGGCAGTTGCTACTGTTAATGAAAAAAGCAAACCAAAGCACCCTTGCTACTGGATGATATGCTGTTTTCTTCTACTTAGATGGCCTGTTTTCAGTGTTACTGAATAGTGGTAGTACCTGACTCACCAGTGTCTGAACCTCTTTGAGTGCTGATGTGTGACAGGCAGGGTATTCCACTCTAGGAGAGATGCAGCTAATTAAAACAAAGCTCCTTCCAAAGTTGGGATGTGCAGTTCTCAGGATGTTCAAACTACTTGATACTTGCATGTTTCACCAGCTCTTTAATCTGGGTGAAGGTCAAAAAACCCCCTTGATCTCCTCCGAAGTTACTCTTATTCTTCAAGGGTAAATGCCTTTATTTTAGCTATGGTTTGTTTTCCCCAAGCGGGAACAGGATGTGTTCAGTCTGTTACACTTGTAAGCAGCTGGAAGTGTAAGCTGGAAGTGTAAACAAGCGACAATTCTTTGAGTGGAGCTTGTTGCTCAAGGGAAAAAAGCATGTTACAGTCATGGTACATTCTGTTCACTGCATAATGAACTTTTGAATCTTTGAGGTTAGGTTGGACTTGAAGGACTTTGCCTTATCTCCATGTTTTATTCTCTCTGCTCTATTTTGTTTTGTTTTTTTTAATAATCACTCTTACTGTGGGTTCACATCCAGTTGATCCACTGTGCTAGTTCTACCGGGTTTGTAGACGGCCATATGGAGTTTCTGCTGCTCTTATGGTGCTTCAGTAGAGCAGGTGTCAGGACTTTCACCTACTTCACTTGAAATTCAGGAAGCTTTGACCCTTTCCTCATTCTAATGTGAAGGGACAGTAAGTAGAACCAAAACAATAGAAACACTGAGGACTTAGCACGCAGTTCCATGAGTTTAAACTGATGCACGTGAGTAGTGGTGCAGTCCTGTTTTAAGTTGCATGCTCTACCCTTGTCTTTGTGTTGATTCTGGAACTCATTCAGCCAGGTTGTGATGTGCTGCAGAAATCTGAATGTTTTTCTGCTGTTTTAGCTTTGCAAGCAGGTTCACTGAGAGGTCAGATGAGTGCCAGTGCTACTGTAGGGGAGGAGATGGGGTGATAAGGGCAGACAGCAAGGGCAGAGCTGTGGCAGCACCAGCATGCATCAGTTTAAGCTGTCATGGAGCTTCTTGTGCTTGGTTTGCCATTCAGATATCAGCTGATACCAAAATCTGTCATCTGTGTGAAAAGCTCCTATTATCTAAATAATTATGTAACACTTTTATTGACCTTAGAGGGACCCGCTCTGATGCCCAGTGATTCTTTTTGAATCTTCTGAAGTTTTGTTTAGTAAAAGTGTAAAGAAACACTTGAAAATATCAAAAGCCCTGTGTTTTGCTCAGCTGGAGAAGCACATATTTAAAAGAAATCAGATAACTGAAGTAAATTTTATAGATCTACAAAGGAAGATAGTTCATGTGCAAATTCATAGCAGAAGATGCATAGATATAAACACGTGTATGTTTCCCATAGTAGTTTTCTTGATGCTGAGCTTTTCTGCAAATTTAGAAAAAGGTATAGTAAACAAGCCTAAAAATGGTTCACATAAACAGTCTAAGCAGGTATTGCCAGGCATTGGCCACAGTTTGAGTCTTGATTTGACTGTGAAGAAATCTGCTGTGACTCAAACCATTCAGAACTTCTGAGTTCAAGAGGAATCTTACCAAAGTGTATAAATAGTATAGTACTGTATAAATGGAGGGAGTAAAGATGGAGCTGGATTCTCCTCAGGTTCATGATGACAGGACAAGAGACAATGGGCACAAGTTGAAATACAGGAAATTCTGTTAATCTGTTGAACACGCTCCCCCCCTCTTTTACTGCAAGGGTGGTCAAACAATGGAACAAATGGAGCAGGATGCCTAGAGAGGTTATGGAGGGTCCATCCTTGGAGATATGCAAAAATGAAATGCTGTCTTGGGCAAGCTGCTGTAGTTGATCCTGCTTTTGGCAAGGGGGTTGGACTGGAGGATCTCCAAAGGTGCCTTCCAGCCCCAACAGTTACAGGATTTTGTTTGGATATACATTAGAACAATTTACTAAAGTGGAGAAGTTTCTAAGTGTAGGATTTCTGTCTCAATAGAACTCCTCAAGTATCTGCTGCAAACACTGATAAGTCACTATGTTAAGTTAAAAAAGTAAAAGAGCAGCATATTGCATCTTCTGTTATACTTGATATGGTATATAAGCCAAGCCTTTAGACTGTGAGTTATTCCATTGATTTGTGGAATCAGTTTAAATATTTGTATTTCAGAACTCTGCCTTTTGATGTATTCGTCCGAAGAGCAGCTGAAGTCAACCACCAGGAGTACTTTCTTTCTGAGGTAATTTCTTAATGTGTCACAGTTTCTTCTCTCAGTTATTTTGCCAGTATATGGAAAGGAAAATGATGAATTGTAATATCAAGTTTTACTTCAGTAAACTACTTGATCTCAGATGTAACTTTTTTGTGCCTTGGTGCCAAGGGAAAAACCATGAGGAAGACTAATTTTTCCTGGCCTGAAGGTGTTTTGTATGTGTACAGTGTGGTTAACTTCAGTTGTCCTGTTTCTATTCACAAAAACTGCTCACATGAGTAAAACTTCCAGTATAAAATCTAGAAATCAAACCTTGCTTATCATTTGTGTGTTTTGCAAGAAAATGTCAGAGATATTTTAGGGTTCGATTACATCTGCTATCAAAACACAAATCCAGATTGATTGTGACATGATTTGTGAGTAGCAAATATGTGGCTGTCTTTACATATCCATGTTCAAGCAAGGAATTTTTCAGATAACTATGATTAGGAAGCAAACAGTTTTGAATGTACACATGCTTTTTACCTTTTATGCTACATAGAATGCTCTATGTTTTGAATTAAAATAGTTTCCTAAATCAGTGTTCTGAGAAACTTAAATTATAATCTGCATTTGCTTTGAGTCTGTTCAGTAGCAGCATTGCTGAAGCAGTTGACAAGTCTCCCCCCTTTTACTCTTCTCTCAGTTAACACATTTTTCCCATTTCTTGAGATGAACAGCAGGGATCAGTAGAGTAAAGGCAGTATAACAAAGCAGCTGAATTTTTAGATGCCATTTATTTGTACTATATTTTAATGAAGGTCTGCATTGAATTAATGAGAAAATACAGGCTCTTAGTTTAAGTGTTTGTAGTTCTTATTAAAAATACTGAAACAATTCTCTTTTTGTGTTCTCTTAAGGATGAAAAGTACTACTTGCGATCTGTGGGTGAAGATGCTAGAAAGGTGAGTTACTTGAGATTACAGTTCCAATATTGTAAAGTTGCAGTTTAGGAATATTTTTTTGAAGCCCATTGTCATCTGCTGGGTGTGTAACACAGACAAACAACTTACTTAGGTCACTTGGTTTGTGAGTCTGCCTTAGGTCAGAATATTTAAATCTAAGTGTCTAAAATAGTTGTTTCATGAGAGCTTAGCTGATCACTGAAGAGCATGTTGCTAACCTCCTTTTCTTTAGCTTTTGTCCTAAACTAATATAGAAGGGTTTCTGCTGATCTCTTGCTTCTTCAGTGTGATTTCCAGCAGGCATGGCTCAAAGCAGCTCTCTGGCTGTTCTTGTTAATGTCATGCTGAAAAGCATTTCTGTGTTCAGATATTTGCCAATTCAGAAATTCCAGCCCCGTGTTTCATATGATGGGAAATGATAGTGAAGTGCTCCCTCACATGTGCATTGTGGTGCTCTAGGAGTTATGTCCTTTTTGTTTCAGGATATTGCAGACATCAGGAAGCAGTTTCCTGTTTTGGCAAAAGATGTTCAAATTCCAGAGTATTTTGAGAAGGACCAGTTTTTTTCTAGTGTCTTCCGCATCAGCTCAGCTGGATTACAGTTATGGACACATTATGATGTAGGTAATGCATGGGGTTGGCATAAAATGTTGCAGATGGCATTACAGAGTTGAGATAATAAGGAGCTAATCTCTGACTAAGATCAGAGAATAATAACAAACTTCATGTATTTTGAAATAGTGAAATGAATCACATTCAGTGGTACAGTGAATTTTAAATAGATACATTGTGTGGGCATAATATCTTAACTGGGTTTATGTCTAATTCCATACTTGTAAGATTAAATGTTGTTTTCTTTTTTTTTACTGTTTTGAGTTTCAGTTAAAAATCTGAAACACAGTAACTTTCAACATTTTTGTCTTCAACATTACATTCTTTTTTATTCTAATGGCCAGATTAGAATAAAATCCAATTGTACAACACACTGGCAATTGTACAATGATTGTAGTCGTCTGTGGCTGCAATGCAATAGCTTCCAAATAAGATTGTCCTCTAACATTATGCAGTGAATTCTGAATGAATTTATTTATAAGAAAATGAAGTTTTGCACTATAATTAGGAAAAAGAATCCTTTATCAATAGAAAGTCAGCAAAATGAGGTAAGGGTAACACTGACAGAGAAAAGGAACCCAAAATATATTTTGTATTATATTTTGCTGGTTTATATGTCTAAAGTATGGCATGTCTTTGTGTTTTAAGATAGAAGAACTTGATTCTTATTTCAGGAAAAATAAAAAAATAGTTTGAAAGGAATACTGTGTTTTCAGATGCACTGTTTGTCAAGAATGTGCAGCTAAGGGAATAAAGTTACTCAAAATCTTAAGTTTTTTAAATTAACTATATGTGAAAGCTCTTATATCTAATTCTTAACGTGGGATGGTTTTAATATTCCCTCTTTTAAGCTAATAATTAATTAGTTGACTCCTATATATTCATTCTTAACTTTTGTCTGACATCTCTCTTATTATGCTTATTCCAGGTAATGGACAACTTCTTAATCCAAGTCACAGGGAAAAAACGAGTTGTTTTGTACAGTCCTCGAGATGCACCATATTTATATTTATCAGGTATGCATGCCATAGGTATCTAGTTCAGAGTTTGGTGATCTTAGTTGCCTTTTGGCTCACAAGTGTTGCAAGAAAATAATTACTAACATACAACTTGATATAAAAGAAGTCATTTGTTCCCTTAGCTCTGATCCTGTTGGCTTTAGTCAGAGCTAAGGAGAACAACAGCTTTGCTTGATTGTTTTCAGCACCTAAGTGGAGGAGTACAGTGTTCTGTCTGGGCTCAAAACGGTGTTTTAAATGTCAGGAAAAGTGTATTTTAACGTTAATAAGGTTGCAGTTACAAGACAAATGTAGACAACACTGCCATCAGGTTTCCCTGTTTTTTAGAAGACTTACAGAACAGTAAACCAGTATTGGATTTGATTCGAGAATTGCCATTTCCAGCAATGTGATAAAGCTTTGTTATTGTTGGAAGAGTAGGAATATTTATTCACTGAAAACTTTTCTAGGTACTAAATCAGAGGTCCTGGATGTGGATAACCCAGACATGGAGAAATATCCCCTTTTTGTGAAAGCCAAGCGCTATCAATGTTTTCTGGAGGCAGGAGATGTGTTATTTATTCCAGGTAAGTAACAAATGGTTCCTGACCATGGCGTGTTATTAAACAGTCTTGGTTCTAATTTTTCATTTCTAGGGATGGTAAGAGTCTACTAAAGCACTTCTCTGTTCTAAGTAGGAGCATTGAAAGGTGTTGGCAAAATTTGTCCACTTCTTCCGACTGTGCAATTACTCTAACAAAAAGTGTTATTATATCTACCTACAAATCTACTGTCCCTCAAGTTTAAACTGTGCTTCTGAATTTGTGTCTTAGTAGATTAATACTATAAACTCGCCTCATGAAATCTGAAATTACGTCAGTGACCTGAGTTTCCTAGTGACAGAATTTGAGTGAAGTACCTTTCCTGTTCTTCTGTAACTCTGGCACTTAGGTCACTATGAGGCATGTGATCTAATGAGAATTGTGGATGATAGAGTTACTGGACCTTCTAGAATTTTATAATCATCTTTGGGGAGTGTAAAAACAAATCCTAATCCCTTTTCTGCACAAGCAGAAAATATAAAGCTGCTTCCTAGGCTGAGATGACAAATTCTGGTAATCAGGGAAAGCCATTTGATTTCCTCCTATTGAACTACTCCTACTTGTTACTGATTTTGTTTTATTTTAACTCCTTGCAAGCTTGCAGCAGATACTCACTCTGTTGCTTTTATATGATCTGAGCAATATAAACAGGTCAGTAAACAAGAAGGCAGTAGTTTTTTAGGAAGTTATTTTGGTTTCTTGGCCTTGGACTTGCTACTTATTTTTGAACATATCATTATTTTTCTTCCTAAAGCAACTTTTGCTTACGCTTAAATAATGTATGTGGTATGTCACACTTTTGCTGTGTTAGCAGCTTAGAAAGAGGGGCTGCTGCTACATTTTCCATAATAACCACACACATTTCTCAAAAGCATCTTCTTTTTTTCAGTGATATGCATTCCAGGATGCTGACAAAGTGTTATGTTCATCTCACACATGCTTATCGTTTGCTTACATTTGAGTATCTCTATACCTCAGCCATTGTTACTTTCATTTGAAGTTATGGATTGATGTAAACATCTTGAAGAACTTCTTAAATTTGGTACAATGCAGTATATTCAGGGATAAATATTTATAAATAAACAAAAAATAGAGTAGTAGAGGCTCTTCCTCAGCTAGTTTTAGTTTGGGTGATTCTGACAGTTGTTATGAGTCACGTGGAAGTTTTGGATAGTAATTTTTATTTTAGACATTCTTCTTTCTACAGCTTTGTGGTTCCATAATGTAATTTCTGAGGAATTTGGAGTGGCCCTGAATGTCTTTTGGAAGCACCTTCCTGCTGAATCTTATGATAAGACTGACACTTATGGAAATAAAGATCCTATGGCAGCCTCTAGAGCTATACAGATCTTGGACAGGGCCTTGAAAACACTTGAAGAACTACCTGAGGAATATAGGGATTTTTATGCTCGGAGAATGGTGTTACGCATCCAAGAAAAAGCCTATAGGAATGATTATGGGTAAAATAGCATTGTAATTCAGCAAGCTTCTGTACAAGTAGAAAATTGTACATCAATATGGGAGCTGTCCATGTGTACATACATTTTGAGACCAATAAAAACTTGATAAATATTCATCTATAACAATGTTGATATTGTAGATTTTTTTTTCTTGTTTTTCATGTGCAGTGAGTACATGGTTTGCTTGATCTGGAGGTGGTCTCTTTTCTACATCAAGATACACATTTGCAGTGCCTGCATTTATAAGTGTATTTTTTTGGAACGTTCTACTTAAATTTTTGTGAACAGAAGTTCTGGTATCTGGGCTGACTGCATGTATGATTAGAAGTAACTGCACGCCTTCCTGAATGCGACCTCATTAAAGTTTAGGAAAGCCATAGTGGTTTCTGAGCAGGTCCAGCAAAGCCATTGGTGGTGGCTGTAATGGTCTTGGTTTCTTTTTGAGTCATAACCTATGAGACGTGTGGGGAGTTTCTTCTCCCCCTTGCACTGAGACTGAGAGTGGGTATGGGAAAAAAGCAAAAGCTAATCGTGTCAGTTTAAGCTTAGAATTGCGCAGCAGCTCGACTGCAAGGTAAATGATTTACCCTTTTCCTAGCTACGTAATGTATTGTGGAGAAAACCTGGTTTGTCACTGCCCCAGTGCAGTCAGGCAGCATTGCTGTTTCTGCAGCTGTGAAACACTTGCAACTAACATGCCCACAAATCCATTCAGCTAGTCCTAGGATCTGCAGTGAAGTTCCCAGTTCTGGAGTAGACACAGAATCCACTGGGAGCTGTATTTGAGGTGCTCTTTGTTACTGTGTCAGAGGGGGTTTGCATTGCACCTTTTGGGATGGAGCCTGTTGTTTAGGCATTGTAGAAGGTTACTTTTTCAGCAGATTAAGGTTCTTACAAAAGCCTTGTGAAATAAAGGTGGGGATCTCACAGAAAGGATAGGCTTGTCATTGTCTCTTTGAAATCCCTCTGATATTATTACTTGTGCTGTTTGGGGAAGGCAGCATTTCTGTGACTTAGGTCAGTCTGTTACTTCTAGCAATGTTTTTGGAGAACTGCAACTTGTCAAAAGCTCTTAGACTAAATAGATATGTAGTGTTAATAAAGTGCTGGAAAAAAGCTTTCTCCAGAAGAGCAGGAGCTTGAACACTGTGCAGATTATTCTTCTAAACCTGTTCTTCTTGGCAGTTCAACACAGTGAAAATAGTCTGGTACCATGTGAATGGGCACCCAGCCACCTCAATGAATAAGCATGAATGGAACCAGCCAAGCGATTCTGATGGGCATCATTGTACGTTCTGAGGGTAGAATTTAAATTTGGGATCGCAAATAGGTCTCCCAAAATTTTTGTTCAGAAAGGAACAAGGATTGCTTGTGCATAGTGCTGAGACAGAATCTCTGTGCCTGTTAGGGTGGGGTAACCTCTTGGCTTTGTTGGACCGGTAATGTCGAGGGCCCCATGTGAATTGCAGAGGTGAACAGAGCATATTCTTTGTGTGTCAGGACTAAATGGGAGGGGCTCAGAGAGCCTGCAGGGCTAGACAAAGCTCTGTCCCAGCATTGTGCCTGCACAGCCATCGCTTTTAACTACAACTGCCTCAATATACTGGTACAGAGAAGTGCTGTGCTGCTCCTGCATTCTGCCATTTCTTGGTTCTCCAGTCCCAAAACGGAGATGACAGCCTGGTGTTCTCAGGCCCCCTCAACACTCCAGTGTAAATAAGGAAAGCCTGGTGGAGCAGCAACTGGTGTATGAGTGACCTGCTACTGCTTCACTTGTGGGAAGTGCCTGCTGTGCTTCAGAGGGAGGGTGGAAGGGTTTGGGGCTCTTGGGGAGAGGAGAAAGTAAAAGGAAAATTCTGTGGGTTAAATACATTCACTGCCGTGCCTCCTAATGGTTGATACTAAGATTTTCAATAATACTGATTTCATAGTAGGTATGTAAAAAGCATAAATATGATCTGTCAAGCCACAAGTATTCAGAATGCCATTTTGAGTATTTTTCAATCCCCTTTTAATTTTGTAATGGAAGCTATTAAATTATTAATCTAGATACCTTAGGCCAAACAAAACCCTTGCATCCCTCAGCTGCAGTTAGTGCTGAAGTAGCCCTGCAGGAAAGCTGCAATAGTTCACTTGTTTAGGCTAGCATGAAGTCTGAATTGGGATGTGTGTATCTGACTGGGAAGAGAGGGTCATGCTGAATTAAATGTGAGCCAGTTAGTTATAGCACATGCAGCTATTTCATCTTCATGCTGTCAATTTTAAAATGAAGCCTTGATTTCACTTTGAAAGAGTTTCTTCAATTTCTTATTTAGTCACTTCTATAAAACAGTTGTTCTGAAATGCTATAAAAGAAGAAAACAAGCAGTTAAGAAAAATGTATTTTCTTAATTTGAGCATGTGACTAGTGATAAAAATCTGCAAGTTATTGTGTTAAAAAATAATTATTTCTTGCTTTCTAACCACTGTGCTAAAGGGTGTGAAACAGGCAATAAATTGATGAATGAATGGTGAAAGCGTTAAAGGAATAACTTCCAGCTAACATAGTGAGAGGATATAAGTAGCCACACTTAAAAACTGATTACTGAAAACACAGAGAGAAATAAAGCCACTGACAGTTTGTGGAAGTTTGTCCTTTGGAGACCTAGGACAAAATGGGGTCATGCCACAATAAAACAATGACATTTTGGTAACAGGTGTTAGAAAAATAAACACTCACCATCTTAAGCATTCAAAGCAGCCACTTCAAGCAGTGTATTCAGCAGAGGAGTTGGGTGATGCAGACTTCTCAGGACAGAAAGATGAGTTAAGATACTTACAGAAATCAGCAGTTTAAACTTGGCCTACCTACCCCAAACTTTGAATTACTCTAAAAAATTGGTGACTGAGGCCTTTAAAATGGAAGTTCATTGCAAGGCAACACCTGGAAAGAATTAGTTATTCTTGACCGTATGAAATATAAAGGACAACAAATGTTTCAGATTTCCTTTTTCTTAAATGTGCTTGCTGTGGGAAGAATCAAATGAAAAAACTGATGACAAAATATTCTGTCAAACTATTAAACAGATCATTAAAAATTTGTGTGTCATGTACATGCTGACAATTTGATATACCTAAAGGAACTTGTTTCTCTCCAAGAGCTACACAGGGTACAGGTTCTTAATACAAGTGTCAAGTTAAATGTCTAATATAAAAGGGTTTGACTTCATCGTGAAGGATCAGAAATATATTTGCAATTCTTTTTAAATATGCAGGATGAAACTATTTGCCTCATTCACAATGTTGGTCCCACAACAGGACTAACTTAAGATGAGGATGATTTTACCACAGTAGAGGTTACATTTCATATGGCATGATCCCAATATGCATTACTTCACATCTTCAGACAAGTTCCTGTAAAAACTCCATCTTTGTCACTCTTACCAAAATGTATCTTCCCAAACCTGATGCTTTCATGTAGATGATACAGGTGTTGAAGACACACTTTCTGAGACAGTGACTTTTGCAAGAGATTCTCTGTAAGTTGGTATCAATAACTAAAGACTGGTGTTAATAGAAGGACAGATGAAATTTTACATTTTTTTAAACAGTTACCTAAGTCTGCAGTAACATTGCATGTTAAGATTTCCTATTTTACTCTGGGTTAGACTCTAAGAGTGGGGATAGATTCTGAGCTCTGTACATAGCAATTCCTGAGAGCAACAAGAGCAGATTATTGTCTTTCCAATTGTTCAGGTCTGTTTCTAGTCAACACTTTTAAGAGCAGAGCAGATTGAAAACATTAAAAGAACTGCTCAACCATGCAAAACACACAGCTCCACGTGCAATGCCACGTTCATACAAAAATGCTCAGAAGCTACTGCTTGCAATAACACAGATCATAGCAATGGACAGTTTTTGCTGTGAAAACATTGATACTTCAGCTGTCAAGCATTACATGGATTGCTTTAAACTTCCCTCACACAAAATCAATGTATTTCTCGTGATGGGGAATGGAAAAGAGCTAAGCACACAGCCTGTAAGGGATGCAACAACTTTGTCTGACACTCAGGCTTAGGAGGATTGCTCAGAGGGAAACTCTGGTGTGGGAGAGGCAAAGAGCCTTGTTTTGCCCTTCAGCACTGCCGTGTCTCTTGACTGCTTTCTGTGTCTTACAGTAGTGCTTTCTTTAGAAACAACTCAGCTCTGAAGTGCCAGGTTTAACAAAGGAAACTAACAACCACGACTGAAAGTGCTCTCTTGAGAGCTAACGAAAGAAAATTTATTCTGAACCTTGAAGTAATGGCACTCTGTTCCTTTTCCAGTACGTAAGATGTTTATACACATGAATTAAAAACATATAATAAGTTATTTTCCCCCACCTTTTTTTTTTTTCCTTCCCACCAGATACTTTTCTGGTCGTTTGCTTAGGTAGAATTTGACACTTCTTGGGTTACTTGGAAACCTGTAATGGAGCCCTAAATGACAGGAAGTGAGGACAAAGCCATGGCTGCTTTATAACTCACACTGCAGTAAATGCAAAATGACTGCCTGAATCAGTCCTCCACGGTTTCCACAGTGATGTGGAACAGCTAATCCTGTGCAAGGGTTTTTTGTCAGCAGGAGGAGAGAAGCATGCTGTTAATACCAATAGAATGACTTCAGCCAGGAACACTATGTCTGGCACTGGAAGAAGCAGTGCCTGTCTGCCACAGAGGTGTTAAATGAGCTTGTATTACTGGCTTAATGACTTCATGTTACTTTATTCAAGTTAAAAACAGTCACCAGGCCTCTGAACAGACTTAAGAGATCAACTACACCAACAGAAAGCTTTGGTCTTAGGGTCTCCATCTGAAATATTCAAATGTGACTAAATTTTCATGAGTTTATGCGCATCAGAAGTAAACTTTTCTTTAATCTACCATCCTTACAAAAAGGAAATGAGATTTCAATATAAGTTGTAAAGAAGTAACTTTGGAAGTAATTTAAAGAGTCTGTCTCTTAGGAGTTGCAGTCTGAGATATCCTTCCTTGCTTTTGTACTGCACAAGGAGACATTCATGTTTGTGGATTCTGCTATGCTGTGATGTACCTAAATATGTGGCTCACAACAGAGCACACACATCCCAGAATTTTTACTGTTCATTAAATTCTTTCTTGTATTAACTGATGCAATACACATGTAATTTAAAATAAGCATTCAAGGTAAATGAATGGGTATACTTTAACCTCAGTGTTTCAACTTTCAGCCTGTACAAGACAACAAATACTGTTTATCTGCAGAGATGAAGTAAGTGTTAGCTTAGGAAAAACTGCATTGTAAGAAGCACTGTCAGAGGGAAGAAAAAACAGTTGATATTTTCTCTCTGCAAATAGCTCAAAATGAACCTGTGGGGAAAAATCTAAGTGCATGTTCACGCACAATCATTTTTATCTGTGCATATTCACAGTTGTAACACCTTAACTCCTGAACTTACTTAACAATCTTACTTAAAATAATTTCTGTGACTACTTAAATACATAGCACTCCTGTTAGTTATCTCTATCAGCAATTATGTTAATTTAGAAAGACAGAACAGCTTACCATAAAGTGCTTGTGCTAACATAAGGGAGGGAACAGGATGCTATCAATGGGAGAACAGAGAAAATTGCTCCTTTCATCCCCATGTTAAAGATTGGACCCTTAACCATCTTTCAGAAGTAGGGGCCAATACTGATTAATGCATCAGCATGTGCAGAGATGTGATTAAATCAGCCTGAGATAGGAAGACAGTTACCAATGTTTCTAGCATTTTAGGTGCACACGAAATCATTTAAGTCATCTGGACAATTTCACAGAATGAAGCCTTGCTTTAAAGGAATTTAACAGGCAGAGTTTAAAACATGCTAGCCTTTCTCAAAATCTGAAGAATGTCTTGTACAAGCAACTAGGATGTAATATAAAGACCACCAGTCATTACTGGGTTGTACTAAGGACCCTGTAACGTTGCTCACTCCATTCAAAAACAGAAGTGTCTTGAACCAAACCACCATATGAACCACTTAACTTTAGGCATTTACAGCCAAGCTTACTAAAATCTGACTTTACAGTTAACATCGAAAACCAGGCATATACAAACCCATTTCATCCTAACATAGAAATGTTAAGACCCGTGGGTACTTCATGCCAGCTTCCCCATGCATGTGAGATGCCAGTAAGCCATCATAGAATTACAGATATTGACTACACAAATACAAACCCTTCTTGAAGTTATCAAATAAATCTGATTTTTTACACTAGGTCTCCACAAACACCTGACAAAGCTTAATCCACAAAACTTAACTGCACATTCCTTGTTTAATCGTTTTACATTCACATCAAAGTGGTTTCACCCATTAGAAATAGTTTATTTTCTACATTGTTTGCAAAATTTATTTTTAGCATGCATTGTAATGAATGACAGAAGCACATTCCAACAGAGTACTACAGCTGTTTAAAGAATGAAAAACAACCAGTCAGTTTTCCCTCCACAACACGAGGTCTCATAACAAGATTAGTTTTACAACAAAGTGCTTATTCTTCAAAGTAATGCAGCAACACTTGAGCCTATTTAACAGTTATTGTAGGCAGCCTCCATCAAACAGGTTAGTAGTATTTTCATAGGACAGCCATCCAGAAACTTTTGAAGACAATGTCAATATTTTAATAGTAGATTCCAAAAGCTTTCAAGTCCCGTTGTTTTGGCAAGCACAGAATTGTTTAGAAATTGGTTTCTGATCTGCAGTTATTGGATAGGGCAAATGTTAGCACACCCAAGTAAGCCTGGTCAGTCTGAAACTGAGAGGGAGCAAAATGAATAGAGTGTTTTGGGGGTTTTGTTGGTTTATTTTTTTTAAATTTTATTTTATAACTGGATAGTTAAATACATTGTAAGACATTTGTAGGCTTTCTGTTAAAATCACTTCTTTAGGTGATCCATATTTCCTTTACAGAAAAAAGTCCTTGCATATGTTGTGCTATCAAAAGGACCAAAAAAGGGAAATAATGTTCCTTGAAACACATAAACAAGTTGCTATAAGCCTATTAAGATGGTAATCAACAAATAGGGTTGAACAAAATCTCCAAGAAGTATAAAAGCCGATCAAACTGTATTTCAGATTCTTTTATAAAGTGTTAAGAATTTGTTTGCATGTTGCACTTTTCTCCATCAATTGAAATAAATCATTTCCCCTTTTGATCAAATAGGTATATTAGTCTAATTATTAAGAGTGACAGAGTTCACTTTCAAATTGTAAGGTGCACACTGTACGCATAGTCCTTTCTACTACCCTTAATATTCTGAGTATTAAGAAAAGTTTCTTAGAAGTTCAACACACTTTTCTCGTTGTTCAGTAATCATGGATATGCATAACCTCTGCCAAGAGTTGTCTACAGTGAACCTGTAAGTTTTAGTGATGCCAGCGTAAGAAAGATGACCCAGGGCTTTCCTTCCACAGTGTAAGAGTCACAGGAAACAAGCAGCAGGGCAAAGGTGTGGCTAAGCCATCACAGGACCAAGGTTGAATAAAATGCCCTTTTTCAGAACTTAGCCATAATTGTTTGTGTAATCTTCACAGTGTTTTGCTAACTTGTTTTTGTGTTCCTATACTTCCAGGAAATCCAAAACCATCTGCAGCTACTGGTTCATTGTTAATAGCTGCAGTTGTCTTTAAGAATCATTATAAGCTTTGTAGATAAATGAAAAGTTACTTAAACAATAGAAAAATTCCACTAATATCATCATGTCCATCTTTCAGTATTTCTTTCTCAAGAACATTCAGGTTTGGAGCCTGAAGCAGATTAGGCTCTGAAAATAGATTTTTGGATGGCTCTAGAAGCAACTACTGCAATACATTTAAAGGAGGTAAGAGATTTTAAAACTGAGGCATTTTGGAAGAGCTACAGTCAACACAGTCTAAAATTTTTTATGCAACTTGTAATACATTATGTAGTTATGGCTCAATTTAGATCAACATCAATGCAGCAATTACCAAGAAAAGCCTTACCACCCCAAGGCAGGGACAAAGACACCTCCTGACGTGATAATACAGATATTACTGCTGGTCCTTATAAAAGTTAGTCAAAGCAATAGCAAGGTATGTTGAAACAAGAATAAGCTACACCCTCACCAACATTACTGGTTACTTAACACAGCTATGTCAAAATTTTCAAGCCCCCAGGTGAAACGGCTATTCACTAGCAGATACTACACACTCAATTAATGAAACTTGGTAGTGACAGAAATGGCAAGGCACACATAAGGAAGAAAAATGCATTGGCACTAATATTCCAAAGGGGAATATTTATGACTTGGTTTCAATGAGAAGAAATGTTACAAAACTGGAAGATTTGATTAACTAAATAAAACACTTTTCACCAAAACATGTAACTAAGATTTTTCTAACAATCAATTTCCTCAAAACAAAAAACTAACCTTACGTCTGGTTTTGACAAAGACCAATGCTTTTAGCCTAGAAAGCCACTAAACTGAAGTATCCAGTCATCTGAAATTCTCAAGTACTTTAAACTCCCATTAAATGCAGCATATGGCATGAGACATCCAGGACAAAGAATTCTGCCAACGGTTTCAGAATAAACATTCACATTTAACAAAAGAACATGTATAGGATAGTTCTTCATAACACTTTTTTCCAGGAATCAAACTGCATCTGTTATAGTTATGGGGTCCCAATACTCCTTTGGTAAGCTATTGAAATTTATACATAGTATCTATTAGCAACAGGAAGCGATTTAGTATTCTCTTCAGAAAGCATCTGCTCAAAGTTGAAAATCTAGATGACAACACTTACAGTGTTACAAGTGCTTCTACAACAAATATACTGTTCAGATACACAGTCTCAGAATACTTCATGAACTCTGAAATGGTTATCTAAGGAGGGAACGTCATCAGCAAAATGCAGTTGATCATTTATTTCCACACCAAATTCCTCAAGTATCTGTACAAATTTCTCATGCTCTCTCCCAATCCATGACCTCATTGTGTCAAACACTTGGTATGGTGTGACATGAGCATGAACTTCAATTCCTGTCTCTGCAAGTTCTTTCAGCATTTCAGGGTAAGTAACCCAAGTATTGCTTCCGCCCGAGTGACCACCATCCAACCAGTACATTGCTTTTATGTTTTTTAAGAAGGCATCTGTATTCTTGTCTTTTTTAGCTTCCTTCAGCTCATAGAGCAGCTGGTTCAGAACCACACAACCTTTACTGAAGCCAATCAAAGTAAACGATGCTGCACCTACAGCAGATGGTATCATGAAGTTCACAGCAGAATTATTAGAGCATTCACAATCTCTCTCCCTTTCTGTGGATGAGCAGCCATTTGTTGTAGGAACAGACTGCGGCTGTGATTTACAAGCAGCTATTTTTGCATCCTTGCTGACACCATGCACACTTTTCTGAGACAGCAGAATATTCTGAGAGAGTCTGAATGCATTAACTAGCAAAGCATGGAGATGCCTGAAAGCTCCAAAGTCAGTGCTGTGCTCTGGTGCTCCAAACATGTTACTGGCCACGAAGTTGTC
Organism: Margarornis squamiger; assembly: GCA_035222235.1. Taxonomy (NCBI): domain Eukaryota; kingdom Metazoa; phylum Chordata; class Aves; order Passeriformes; family Furnariidae; genus Margarornis; species Margarornis squamiger. Next base: position 27,753,312 of record JAWWTY010000160.1, read on the forward strand.
GTAACAACTGAATTTGTGCAAGTGCATTCGAGAACACTTTATGACCCAAATAAAGCTATTGGGGAACCGGCGAGCAAGTATGGTAGCAACATTTTCAAAACTCCAGTGCTCCCACTGAAAGTTTTCTGGGTGGCAAGACATGATGTCATGATAGTTCTGAAAAATTAAAAAAAATAGAAAAAGATTCATTACTACATTGTGAAAAGACTTCAGCTCCAATGTACTTGTATTCATAAGAGAGGACTGTAAGAGAGACACGTGCATTAGAGGTGTTCACTTGTTAGGCTTGCAGGACAAGAAGCACTTTAAAGAAACTGATCTATTTAGATTTACTTATTCTAATATTTTTACCACACATTTTTAATACCTGCAAAATTAATACAGTAAAAATAAGCACATGAAAGTATTAATAATTTTCATTGACTTAATGCTAAAAGAAGATTAAAGTACTATTCAACTTAATATGACACAGAACACATAATTTTATTGTATTATCTCCATCTGTAGAAATACCGATTATCTTATTTCAAATAGACAACAGACTTATAACTTTGTAGTAAGTTTTCTATCTTTTATACACAAAAAAAAATTCTGCCTCTCATTCAGCTGTAGGAAGTCTTTATTGCCCTTGTTCACATCCATAAAGGGTGTAGATGGAAAAAAAACTACTCCCAGGTAACGAATGATCTTTAGCTCTGAAGTCATACTGGCAAAGAATACCACTTCATTTATTTTATTAAGCAATAATGAAGCCATACCCAGAAATGGCAATCAGACAGGGGTTCTTAGGCCACCCCAATCCTTAAAATAAAAATACACAAAGTACTGCATCTTTACCTTAGGGAATAGGAAAGCCTTTTCCTTAGATGAAAAAGACACTACCCCTGCTTTTGAGAAGTAGCAACGATGTTTGAGATTAGCTGGCCACGCAAAGTACCAGAGCATGTCATGTTACAGAGCTCGACCATGTGCTCAAGGACAGCACTTCAGGGTGTCTGCCATTCTTGCCTGCTCAGAGACTGCAAGTGCCTTCTCAGGACAAGCTCAGAAAGCATCGGTGCCTGTCCAGTTCCCATAGGAAGTGTATGTGATGTCTGTACACCTGCACGGTGAGTGATGCTCTGCCTGGCGAGGACAACTTGCCATCTTAGGGTTTTAGCACCTCTCCCCTGACAGTCCCTGCCACGCTTTCACACACTGCCGTCCCCCCCGCCCCAAATGTCACCCTTGGGCAGCGCTGCAGGGCTAGAGCATGTCCAGGGATGGGCAACAAGGCTGGTGAAGGCTCTGGAGCACGAGTCCTGTGAGGCGCAGCTGGGGGTGCCGAGCCTGGAGGAGGTTCAGGGAGCCCTTTTCGCTCTCTACAGCTCCCCGAAAGGAGGGCGTAGCGCGGTGGGCGCTGACCCCGCGGCAGCTGGAGACAGGACAGGAGCACACGGCCCCACGCTGCGCCAGGGGAGCTTCAGGTGCGACATCAGGGAAAACCTCCTCGCAGAAAGGCTTATCAGACCCTGGAGCGGCCTGCCGAGGGAGGCGGTGCGGTCACCGTCCCTGGAGGTGCCCGCTCACAGGCTGCGCTCAGAGGGCTCCTGCAGCCGAGCCGGCTCTGTGGGACCGCCGTGCGGTGCCGCCCCCGCCCCGTGCCCGCCCCGCCCCGCCGTACCTGCACGTCCCCCGGGAAGTACACGACGTGGTGCTGCGGCCGCGGGGCCGGCCCCCGCGGGGCGTGCGGCGGCAGCAGCAGCAGCAGCTCGTTGGCGCGGTGCGGCTCCGCGCCGGGCACCTCGGCCAGCCGCACCCACGGCGGGCTCAGCCGCGCCGCCGGCAGCCCCGCGCTGCCCCCGCCGCCCGCGGGCCCCGCGGCGCAGGCGGCCCCGCAGAGACTCATGTCGGGGCGCAGGCAGAGCCCCCGCAGCAGCAGCGGCAGCAGCGCGGCCGGGGGGCAGCGCCGGCTCATGGGACCGCCGCGCGCCGCCCCCCCCCCGCCCCGGCGCCCCCCCCCCCCCCCC
>JAWWTY010000160.1:27760386-27849409 GCA_035222235.1 Margarornis squamiger
CGCCCCGCTCCGCTCCGCCCGCCCCGCCCCGCACTGCGCCTGCGCACCGCCCCTCCGCGCCCGCGCGCCGCCCGCTCCTCAGCGCACTGCGCCTGCGCACCGCCCGCTCCGCCCCGCACTGCGCCTGCGCACCGCCCGCACCGGCCCTCGGCCTCCCCGTGTGCGCCCGCCCCGCGGTGACGTCACGGGGCCGCTCGAAATACCGCGGCGGGAAACGTGAGGGGGCGGCGGTGGCGATGGAGGGGATGGGGTTTGGAGGTGGACGGGGTGCTGTCCTTGGGGTCGCACAGGTTTGGGTTGGCTCCCCGCTACACCCAGCTGCTGGCCACACAGAGACCCCCCTCCCCGGAGAGAGAAAACAGTGCCGAAAGAAAATTGTAGTAAGATATATATATTCACATATTGCAGTTATATACAATTAAACACTATATACACTATATTTAAACACTATATTCTACACCATATTTAAAAACTATATTGTTGTTCTGCATATGCAGAATAAGAATCCCAAGCAACCCTAGAAGGGAAAAGGGGAAGGGGAAAAGGGACAAAAATCAGGTAAAACCAAAACAAATCAGATACACACACTCGAAAAGTCAGGGAATAGCTCAATAAAGTCATCATCATCATCATCATCATCATGGCTAGGCTTCGAGAATGAAGATTTGGGAAGGGCTCTACCCGTGCTTGCTGCAAACACACTGGTGGCTAAAAAGGCCAAGGTGAGATAGATCAGTCCGATTGCAAAAGGCACAGCAGAAAGTCTCCATCAGCACTCCTGGCGAGGCACGGTTCTTCCTGCGTTGCCTTTTCTCCTCCAGGCCGATTCTGCGTGTGTTCTCCAAGGGAGCAGCAGCGTTATGGATGGTGGGTCTCCATTTCTCCCAACTGGAGGCCAGGGTGGACCATTGATGGTGGTCAATGTGGCCAGGGCTGAGGGATTGTTTCAGGGAGTCCTTGTATCTCCTCTTTGGGGCTCCTCTCTTGTGGCAGCCGGGGGCAAGTTCCCCACAGAGCACAATCTTAGGGAGGCAGTGATCCTCCATCCTGGAGGCGTACCCTGCCCAGCACAGCTGTGTTCTCAGCAGCATGGCCTCGATCCTGGTGATCTCCGCCTGTTCAAGGACAGACACATTAGTCATGTAATCCTTGCTGTAGTAGTTACAGCACCATGTGGTGTCTTAAGCTCCGCATGGCACAGTAAGTTTCCAAACCGAGAGGTATGAGGCTTCATCCATTTCCCGAAGTTGGTGGCTGCTCTGAAAAAAAAGCCCCAAAAATAAAAAGGTGGCTGAGAGTTACTCACTTTACTTTGTATTGATGCATTGGAAGAAAGGCTTTTGTATATGTTGTTGTGAGGAACTCTGTATTTTACACAGCAAACAAATCAAGTAAACAGAGCCTTTTCTCCTGACTGCTCCTAGTTTTGTATGGAGTTTTGGTACTTCATGTATTCATTTCTTTGCTTTATTTTTCTAGTTTAATTAAAAACACTTCTATGCAAACCTGAGAGACTCCCAGATACCACATCTGACTCTCACTAGTTGAGTCAGCTGTGAAGAAAGCAGAGTTAGCTGAATAGTTTGTGTAATCAAGTAAACTACTGACTGGTTTCCCCATGTTGGAAAATTCAACAAATGAAAAGAAATATGTTTATATTAAGGTTATTTGTCAGTGTAGCAGGCTAGAAACAAGCAGAATACTTCAGAGCGGCTTATTTTCCAAGTTTAAGTCCTAGCCTGCATGTTCCTGTGCAGCTTGCTCAGGGAGATCCAGTCTGAGCAATGCTGTGGTCATGGTCTGCTTGGCACATTTGCACTTTTCATGAGTATGTCTTTGGGCTCATGCCAGAACAAGCTAAACAGTTCTTGGTTCCCAACATTCTAAAGCTCATCCAAAGGCTCTTCCAGAAAGCGGACCTGGACCTTGTTACTGAGGATCCACACAGAAGCGCAGAAGGATATTATGTTGTGATATATACCAGAGATTTCATTTTCATTGTAATCAATACTTTTTTTTTTTATTTGCAGAAGTCAGAAGAAGGTTGATGCCTGCTCCTCCTGATGAAGGGAGTAAGGATTTTTTTTTCATTTTATGTGTTTCTGGGAATAACAGAGATCAATTAAATTTTTTGTTGACTTGTATTTTATAGATGTTTGTCTTAAATTGCATATTTTTAAACTTAACAGTACTTTCCTTGCTTTTTAATGAGAATTATCTTTGATATGGTTAAAGCTTGTTTCTCAGAGCCTGAAAAAAATTCCAGCTTCTGGTCGCCAGAAGATGGTGCTGTGTGGTGCAGTTTGGAAAAGCTATATCAGAGTAGCTTATTCAGTTATAATTGCTTTCATGACTTGGGAGACTGACATTAGAGGTGCATGTCAGCAATGTTTTTTTTGTTTAGCAGATAATTAATATAGACAGTATTTCTAATACCTTTAATAGAGAGCTAGAGGTCAGTTCCAAAGCCAAGCTTTGAAACTGGAATTCTGGAAATTCCTGCCTGTGCTCCAAGGAGTTCAAAACTGAGCAATTTAGAATGATAGAGTGACTGAGGCTGGAAGATGCCTCTGAAGATGGTCTAGACCAACCCACCTGGCCAAAACATGGTAAGCTAGAGCGGGATTCTCAAGACCATGTGTAGCTGAGCCTCAGAATATCCTGTTCCAGTTTTCAATGACCTTTATAGGAAGAAAGAGGCTTTGGTTGATGGTTAAGCTTTCCAGTGTTTCAACTTGTGTCTGCTGCTTCACATCCTGTCATGAGCACCGAGAGAAGTCTGGGTCAGTCCCCTTTACTCATCTCATCAGGTGTTTATACACATTGATAACACCCTCTGAGCTTTTTTCTCTTTAGGCTAAACAGTCCCAACTTTCAACCTCACTTTGTACAAAGACACTCCAGCCTCTTAATCACGTTTCCAGCATTTCACCAGACTTGCTCTGGTGTGTCCGTGTCCCCTGTAGTGGAAAGCACAGCAATGGACACAGCACTACAGACCTGGTGATGCCACATCTGACTAGAGGGGAAGCACCACCTCCCTTGACCTGCTGCTGACGTGGTTTTTAGCGCAGCTCAGGATGCTGCCTTTGCACAAGGGCACATTGCATGTTGTCTATTTATTGCCTGTATTGCACATTTATTGCTCTCCTGTAGCGTACAGCACCTAGCAAATCTCAATGGTTAATCTGTTTGCACAGCCCCCAGGATAACAGACTCCAAATACCCACTTAGAAGAGCCACAGAATAAGTTGGGTATAAGAACTCACAACACTTTTCTAGTGAAATTTCAGGCTCTTTTTGAAAAAAAAGGTAAAAATAGATGCCTGAATCAACTCCTAAATTTAGGCACATAAATGAGTAGCTTGATTTTTCTGACAAAAATGTAACTGGGTTATTTAACGTGCTACCTAGATGTATGAGAAATCAAGCTGTGGAGGTTCAAACCTGTCACATATTCAGAAAGATACTTATCTTGACTATCTTGCAGAGCAGTAGCAAAGGTAAACAATAAAGGCATCAAGTAAATGTTTGCAAATGTGGGACCCTATTTCACCCTTGCTGTGGTGCAGAATTGCCTGCAGGAAGACAGAGCTGCACTGGAGTTAGTAGCACTCCATTCTGAAGGAAGATTCATTGAAGAAAGAGGTTAGGGTTATGATTCCTAAAAACCTTGTGAGGCACTTGAATTTGTTGGGAATGCAACTTATTGTGCCTGGGACCAGCTGAAAATATTCAGGTATTCACTTGGGAATTTTCCCAAGCAAATCCTCATTCTCCTTTGAGTTTTTGGAGTATTGTAGCAGTTTTCTAGATTTTTCCCTGTGAGCAAGCCCTAAGGGTATAACCTGACTGGAAACTTCCACAATGCCTCTGCTAATGAGGCAAAATTATTTGAGGAAAGAGCTCTAGCTCCTTCATACCACTATATAACTCTTTATTTCAGTTCATGCAGACAGATTTGCTTGATCCAGTTTTGAGCGCTTTTAGTCCATGCTGACACTGAAACTTTTAATTAGAAGGGATGGTGAAACCCTATCACTTCTGTTCCCTGTTAGGTCCTGTGATAAGAAATACTAGGTGAGACCTACTAAATGTATATGCATAAATAAAAACAGGCGGTCTGCTTTTCTCATATGAAGCTGATTGTTTAAAAACAAACAAAAAAAAAACAAACCAAAAACCAAATTCCCAGAGGAAAAATAATGCCTGTGTTTTGAAAATCTGGTTGCTTGGACCTTGGTTGCTAAGGTTTGCTTGCACAGGCAGAGCTCTGTTATGATTAATGGTACCTGATGAAGTATTACGGAACCATCAAAAAGAAGTGATAAGGAGAATGAAAACTTCCAATTTAGTAATTATTCTTGAAAAATGTGAATAATTACTATCAGTAGCATGGAAAAAAAAAATAAATCTGTGCTCTTATCCTCCTGTGGCCTGTATTTCCTCCTGTGGCTTTCCCAGATGAAAGATTAACTGCCCAGAATGGTTTACAGATATTACTAATGTTGTGGTCACAATGATGGTAACCAAAGGGGATGCTGGTACTTCTGCCCAGAAATCTTTATATAGTGTGTTCATGATGCAACTGTTACCAGGTAATTAAAGCTAGCACATAAGGTAATATACAGGCTTTCATCTTCATCCTAAATGCTATATGAGCCTTATGGGAGGGCTTTAAAATCAGTCCATGTTTTAGTCAGAATTCAGATACACACAATTACAAAAATAACAAAAGAGGCTCTCTGTTGGTTATAGGAAATAATGTTACACATGGTTTTTTCCACTTAAAATAGAAAGCACCAACCTATTCCTACTTTCAAGAAGACTGAAGAAACCTTCCACAGCATAATACAAATTTTAATGGAGACTGATTGCTCTGAGTTTGCTTCCAATCTTTGTCATGTGGCTATTGCAATATGTAAGCAGATTCAATAATTGGGTGTATCAATCCTTACAAATATCACCCAGTGAAGGCATGAAATACTGTATTTTGAGGGACCTTTGCCAGCTTTCGTGTTTGTCCTTTTCTCTGTGATGCCTCAGTCCTCCACTCTTTCACTTTCTTATTTTTTATTGTAAAAGGCAGGATATTTTCTCTTTATATGCTGCTTCTCTTACCACATTGGCTCTTCTTTCCTCATAAGAGCCCTCACAGTTTTCGTATACCTGATCAGTCATGAGTTGCCAGCAGGACAGCCTATCCTGTGTGTGCAGCTCACTGCTCGTTTTTCCTTCCCTCTGTAGGCAGGACAGGGAAGTAAAGCATATAGTATTTTCTTATGAGTTTGCAGAAGTCTACCCATACCTCTCAGGGAGCTTGGCAGAAATAATGTGTATCAGGGTTGATTAGAAGTGATAAGAGAGCTGCACATGAACACTAATTTCTCTGAAAAGTGAGAACTAGTGGCTTATTCACCTCTTCAGTCTCTCCAGCTTCCCATACCAGCCTTTGTGGCTCCTGCAGAGTGGTTAATCAGTCTAACCTGTCAGAGGCAACTATATCTGCAATTTCTAAGTAGAAAGAGGACTACAGCAGAGGTCGTCTTTATGGCACTCAAAGCACTTCTTGTGGAATTGTCTGTTTCACTGACTTTATAGCATGGATGCTAATCCTGTGCTTTTGCTCAGAGTTTACATAACACAGAACAGCATTCTGGTTGTCTGCAAGAAAATATGTTGTAGTTTGTTTTAATCGTAGCACTAAAACTAAAGCATTTTAATAGGTGCTTCACTGAAATTCTGAGTGAAGAACAACTGTCTGCTGATGTGACAATAATGTCTTCAGCCAAATATTTAATATATTTGAATTTCTATCTGTTCATATGTTGCAACTGTAATATTTCACGGTACTTCAGTGATCTTCAGAAGAACATGCTTCCTGCCCAACTAATGTGCAGTGTGCATATATAGATATTTGCATATCTGTGTATTATATTTTATATTCTAATTTCCTTTTAAACATTTTTTAACTCCATATGCATTGAAATTGCTAGTTTGCATTTTGGCAGAGGATTGGAATAGCTGTGAAAACACCTGTTAAATACTGGTAGGAAATTCCTTTGCAGTTGATATGCAACTGTGTCTTTCACTATTGAGAGAAAGTGCTAGACCTGGCTCATCATTTTTTCAGCTATAGTAGCACTTTAAGAACTCAGTTACCTGTCTCTATGGTGAAGTGTGCACAGAGAAATTCCCAGCGGCTGCACAGTGATGAATGGCTGGGTTTTGGCTTGTAATTTTATTAGTGGGAACAGTTCAAATGAAATTACAGCTATTATGCTCCATTATAAGTACTAAACAATTTACTTCTGCTGAAATTCCTACTGACAGCTCTGCCTGCCAGCATCCATCTTTTGTGTGTGTATGGATATTCAGGAGATCACAGGGGAGAATAAATCACTCTCTGGGTAATTTACTGTGTTGTATGAAAGTGAGAATAAAAGCTTTTCAGCATGAAAAATAAATCCATGTTCCTTTTATGTCAGCTGTGTTGAGAAGCTGCTAAAATAATGGGATATAGGATCTCATTTCTGTTTTTTTTCAATGCTGAAAAAATTAAGCGCGTATAAAGTATTTGGAACTACTGCTACTGTTTAAAATGTCTTTTTCTCTTTCTGTTTTTCTGTGCAAATTGGTTTTGTTTAATCATGGGTCTGTGTACCTTTCTGATACCTTTCCATCAGTCCTTTCCAATGTCTCTGTTGGCTGCTGTAAGTGAAGAGTAGGAGTTGCAGAGCAAATAACTGGGGGTTATTGGGAAAACTGCTGAATTAATAGATTAGGAGGACTCAAATGAATGCCTCTGCTGAAGGAGAGCTGGAGCCAGCATGTGCCTTCTCTCTCCTAGTCCAGTGCACAGAAAATGTGGTGGGTAGAAAGGGCTAGAATTACTTTGATAGAAAATTGAAGAGCAAAAGGCACAAGTCCTTAAAAAAACCTTTGGTAGTTCATCTGTTCATTGAACACATGGTTAAATGATAAACAAAGTTCCTGTGCTTTACAGTTTGTCTAAGCATACAAGAAAAATTTGTGGCTTAAGGAAGATTTATGCTGTCTGGTGTAAGTCAGTATAAATTAAGAAATATATTTGAGATTTCAGAGAACACACAGTGGCCCAAGAAGTATAATAGAAGGGGATTTTCTTGCTTAAATAAATGGACAAAGCTCAGCCTCCTAACTATTTCTGCAGCCTGAGGTTTGGCAGTGAAATTATGAAATTCTGTTTTGAGTGCTTGTATTTCAATTTCCCTTCTCTCTCAATCTTTTCCTTAGAATACTCTGGCTTTGTGGATGGGTACCACACTGTATTCAGCATGAGACTAACTTCTGCCATCCCATCTCTTAGCTTTGACCTTATTTTTGTGGATGCAGCAATCAGAATTTGGCCTCAGACAGTATCTTCGCACCATGGGTTTCTGGAATTTATATTACATCCACTGGTCTAGCTTTTCTTTCAAAAAGTGGTTTGAGACACTGCTTGCATAGTACATTACACAAATGAAAGGCAAGTATGTCCTCAGCTTGAAATTAGTTGGTTGTCAGAGGTTTTCTTAGGTAGAGCACTGCAAAAGTTCAGGACTCTGTGGTAGTTCATTTGTTTATGGGATGCTGATCTAAAAAAAGTATTATTCAAGTCAAATATGGTTATGTGAAATGAGGGACAGATTTAGCTACATGACTTCCAGTAGATACAGGAATTCTTCAGCTTCCAGTTACCTTCTCCAATAGGTAATGACAATGGATACAAAAGTATGCAACAGGCAATGTTTACCAGTTTACAGTATTGGGCCATTCTTCATCCTCTTAATGCAAAAAACCGTGTCCCAGTCAGTGCATAACGTGGGCAAAGACTATCCCTTTTATTTGCAGATAAATTTAGAAGATTTCAGCACATGTAGTATATATAATACTGTAAATAGAATTATCTCTAATAACTGAAATCATTATAATTCAAAGTATTTAAGCTCATGCTTCTGTTTAGTTTTATCAAAGGACTTTTCTTCAAGTGCAGGCAGAAAATTATATATATGCTTGTGTTATATGGAGAATTGAGGGGTTTGCAATTTACTGTGTATCTGAAATCTCAAATTTTTATCCTCCCCTAGGGCATAAATATAGTCAAGGTGCAATGCTAAGTACATCTCCAGCTTATGCGTATAACAATTTGTTTTAGGTAAAGCAACTCCTGTTGATATGTTAGATAAGATGGTATCTTATTTTTTTCGTGTTCCTAAACCATTTTTAACTCATGTCCCAAAAGAAACTTCTGTCTGTCTAGAAGAAAGATGAAGCCTATTTTACACCTGTCTAAGGTATCTGCCAGTGTTTTTTCCTTCTGTTTGAAGAGCTTTGCTATTGCAAATATCAGCTGTTCTGGAGTGAATTCAAACTCAGCAATAATAGGTTTACTTTTTTCTTATCTTCCTCGGACACATTTCACATTTTTCATAGATTTGCAGACCTGACTAGAGATTTACTGAATAAATTGGGAGTTAGGAGTCCCTTACACAAGTAAGCTTTTCAAGAGACTGAATAATTAAGGAAATGACACCCCAAATTCTTACAGTCTGTATTCACAGCAGGACAATAAGAAGTTGAGCTGTACAGTTGTATCTGAGGATGAAAATTCAGAAAACAGGTTTCGTGTTTAGGATTCCAAAAAATCATGGAATTGTAGAATGGTTTGGTTTGGAAGGAACTTTCCTTCCACCCCTCCACCATGAGCAGGGACACCTTTCACAAGATCAAGTTGCTCAAAGCCCCACTCAACCTGGCCTTGAGCACTTCCAGGGACAGAGCATCCACAATTTCTCTGGGCAGTGTTCTAAATGAAAATAAACAATGAGCAAAGATGACATAATAGTCCTTTCATAAGGCTCTGTTACAAACTTGAGTTACAGCTTCACTGTGAGTGAAGATCTATCAGTAAAGTTTGATATTCAGTTGCACTGAATTCCAAAGGATAGTTTCAGTTCAGGTTTGTGCACCTGCAGAGGGTTGAAAACACCTGGTGACTGTCAGTCTGCTCTGCTGTAGGACTTAAAACTAAAGTTCTGTGAAAACTTTTGGTTTGTCTTCCAGCATTTGCCTTGAATTTTAAGGTTTTTCAAAAATATAAATATTGGGGAGGAGTGAGGGAAGATGTTCAGATGTCCTGAGTAACCTGCCCAGGCTGGCCCTGCTTTCAGCAAGTGGGTTGGTCTAGATGTCTCTGGACAACCTTTCTAATTTTGGACATTCTTGGATTCCCCAATTCATCTGAAGCAAGCACATGTGAAACCTAAGACTAACAAACATATTGCAGGCCTTGCTGACCTGTATCTAAATCTGCCTGTGGTACCAAATTTTCATACTCTTTTTACTTGTTGCTCTAAGGCCTTGTGAAGGCATGTAGAATGATATTTTGTTCTGTTACGAGGTCTGTACCCAGACTTCACTCATTTAGAATGAAAATCCATCTTCAGAACACCTGGTGACATTCAGTGTTTCTGGCTAGTATAGGTTTGCCCCTTTGTGTTTTTTTCTGAAAAAAAAAACCCCAAACACCCCAAGTGAAACAAACATACAAAAAAACCCCAAAACACTGAACAGAAATCTGTAATTGATTACAGATTCAACAGAGCTGTTGCATTTCAAGATTTAATTTGGTGCCATCTTGTGAAGTTTGGTTTTTGTTAAATCTAACAGTGGAAGCAATGTAACTGATAGCAATATGAATTGAAAAATTTTGGAAGGATGCTTTGGCAGAACTGGCCACCAGAAATCCACACACAGCCAGAAGATGACAGGATGGATGTTTTCTGCTTACCTGGATTGTGGTTTTCCAAAGCCTCTGTTTTGGCTGTGTTCAGTCTTGTATGTCCTTAAAAAATTCAGAAAATAATCATCAGAATATTTCAAAGTGCATATCTCACAGAAAAGGACTGAGGGGTAGGACTGATTTTTACATAACATTAGCAGACACTACAGAATGTTTCAATAGGAACAGGCAAAGAAACAATTTAATGTGGCTCTACTTTAGCCACTTACAATAGACAGTTAAATTCCGTGGATAGTGAAAGGCTGCACCTTCAGACACTGATTTAGAGCCAGAGATCATTTCAGGAGACTGTCTAGCAAATTGATGCCTCACTTTGGTGTGAAATGCTTCTTGAAACTGCAAGCAATTTTCATTGCATCCCTTACTGAAATTCTGTGATATGTTTTTGAAGATGTAAGTTCTTAAACTTGAGTTAATGCAGCCATTAATGCAGCTGGACTCCTGGACCAGTTAGGACCAATTTATTTAACCTGAAAAATGTTTGAGGAAAATAAGCAAAAATGGTACTGAGCTACATTTCTCCCTTAAATAAAACAAGAATTTGCATATACTTTAAAAATATATCCACTCAGAAACTTAGTTCTTATTGAGAATGGCAGTGTTTGGATCCATTTTAAGAAAAGTTATATGTGAATAACTTTCTGAGAGAAGAATACATGGTTTTCTTCAGTAATCACTGCTTTTAATTTTCTTAATGCACTTTTCACTGTTGTTTTGTCTGAATACATTTTTATTTTTGTTTCTCCAGACAGGATCCTGCCACAAGCGTTTTTAAATCAGACATTAATAGCATAGTTCACAGTTGTTACTGCCAGTGCTCAAACACAAATACTGCATTTGTGTTCAGAGGGAAAAGCAAACATCAGATTTTAATTATGTGCATTTGTGCTTTCTTCTGTGCTTAAACAATCTGGCATAAGGGGTTTGCATCACTATCGGTTAACTGTAGTCTGTAACTATCAGGATCACCAGCTGTATGGTTTGCATTGGTGGCATTTTTGTCCCATTTTTTGCTTGCTGTTTTTAAATGGCAGAATTACCAGGGAAGCTTTGTGATTCCTTTATCCATAAGAAAATTACTGGGAGAGACTTTTGTATTGAATGCTTAACTAAAATAATTCCATTTACTTGTAGACTGTTTTCAAACAGTCTTCCTGGCATTTTTAGGCATATTACTAGTGATAAGTCATTCAGGGTTTGGATTGCTGATCACTTGTTAAAAGCCATTATTGTGATCCATCAGTCTCTGATGGATCACTAGAATCACATAATATTCATTCCTTTTTCCACATTGTAAGGTGTGGGAGGTGCTGAACTTCAGCATGAGTAAATTCATATAAAGGCAATTATTCTTCGCAAAGTACTATAAACAAGAATGTTTTATATGCTGAAGAAGATGAGGAAGGTCACAGAGAAAATTCTCTGTTATGGATCTTGGCCAGATATCATTTGTAGAATAAAGAATAGAATTGGGCCTATGATGAGTTAAGTGCTAGCGAGTGCTCAGACAACATTTTAAATCTTGGCATTGAAAAACTTTCTTGTATTGAATTAGTTAAGTATAAGAACATAAATAGTCTTAAACTGCTCTGTTCATGGAAGCACAAATGAACAATATGACTCTAGAATAATGTCATAATAATTACTGTGTTTTATTTCAATGATTTAATTAAGGAATGGTGTCACATATTGCCATAGAAAATCACAATTTACCTACCTCTATGACGACTTTTGGCTTTAGTAACAAACAAGAGCATAGTCCTTTTCAGGATGGCTTTGAAGGCATGAGATGAAAATCTTATTCAAAAATGGATAAAATTAATATATCCTTTTAGAAATACATACAGTGACGTTAACTGACCTGCTCAAGACATGTTAACAAAGTGTATCAATAGTCAAGAGCATTTAAATTCCTGACTCCATGTCCTTCTTTTTGAATTTTTTTTCCAGATCAGTCTACAGAATGGTGCTCTCACCAGTGACTGAGGCAGTCAACAGAACTGAAATACTCTGCATGTATTTTTCTCTACTGCGAGTTTTCTTCTTGTAAGTAACTTACCTCTTTAGAATTTTCTGTTTTGATTTTTTTTTTTTTTTAAGATGAGAGGAAGAGAAAGGGAATGGAGTACATAAAAAATGATGCAAGTTAAATCTGAAATAAAACTTCTACATTTCATTTTGATACTTCAGAAGGAAACGGACATCCCCATAAGTTAACAAAATGAAAATGTATGTATATAAGAAGCAGGTTTTTGTTATTCTTGCCATGAGTAGAAGGCCATTAACTAACAATGGTTGGGGTCAGTGGCCAGGAAGAATTCTTATGAGAGATTTGTAAGAAAATTATTATTTCTTCTGGGTGTCTAAAGCAAAAGATCATATGTTACTTTCTTCAAATCAACTCATTTTATGATTTACTTTGTGGGATGTAAGACTGTCAGTCTGTACATTAAATCCATGCTTTCTGGGGTTGTTTTTGTTTGTTTTTTTTTTTTTAGTTTTAGTTTATGTAGCAGTACTGATTTATCTGGTGCACAGCAAATTCAAGTTGCTGTCTGAAAATTAAACTTTGAACCCTGGATGAATATTTGTGAGGGTACCCTGTATGACCCCTGAAGTTCTTTCAAAAAGACTTACTTGCCTAGAAATACGTGTAAGGATGTAGTTTACTTTGGAGAATCTATGCTGTGTTGCTGTGACTTAGCTATTGCAGGGGATGTTATGGAATGTGCTAATGAGTAAAAATTCATTATAAAAAATCCTGTGTTTAGTTGTCTTCCAAACCAGAGAGGGATTACAGTTGGTGAGATGAATTGGATGATGTATTAGCAAGGATACAATGACCCAAATCATATTTTCTATTGAAACACTGCTAAAGATGACTGTTTTCATCTCTATGGTAAACTTTAGACTCATTGCATATGTAGAAAATTTTGCTACTGATTCCAATAGGACAAAAATACAATATGCAGCATGGCTGGGAATTCTGCTGACTTTTCCCTTTGAATACCTGACTCTTACGCTTTTTGGTATTATTACTACAGATTACTTTAGTCTCTTTCTGTTGTGAATGTTTAACTTATTTTTGTTTACTTGTTCTGTTTATTTTGCTTTAAAACACTTCCCTTTTCCACTGCTTTTTAGCCAACATTCATCAGAGCAAACAAACACCCATCAGAACTAGTCCTTTTAATAGCCATGTAACAACCTCCCAACACACAGAATTCATTGATCCTACTCGTGCTGATCTCTGATGTTGTACCTCACACACTCCAATTCCTCACCGTTTCACAACAGTTGTTCTTACCTGCTTTAGTATTGTTTCTGTGCCATGGGTACTAACACCTATTTTTTCTCTTGTCTGGCGGTTTGAAGTCAGACACATATTTTCTAACCTGATTTTGGCTTGCTGTTTGCTGTTGCTTTGTCGGATCTGATACAAGTATTTCTTCAGAAATCCATTCTGTTGAAGTGTAGTCACTTCTCAGATATTTTCCACTTGTGGATAGCCACTGTGGAACGAGCCACAAAAAATGTGGGTTTCATGGCAAAATTGGAGACCAAGAATTTTAAAGTCCAGGAGTAATCTTGAGTGCTTAACTGGCATTAATTGAGGAGCCTGATTTCTTAATATTAATGCATTCTCTGGTAACTCAGGTAGTTTTCATATAGTATATGTTCATTCCAAAATTAATCTATGAAAAAGCCTCAGAAACATTGGAAAGATATGATTGTAAAATGGATCTGAATTATGGAATCGAAGTTTTTCTTCGGAATTCAAAATTCCTTGAGGCAAACATAATCTTCTCAGGACAAATAAACCTCTTAGTGAAATGATGCTTTTTAGAAAAGCATTGCCTTGAACAACATTATGAATCTGCATGTACTTCATGGTTTTCATCTCCATGTGTTTAATAGTTAACAAGCTAACACAGATGAACAAAGGCTGATATGTGCTTTTTGACAACTTGGGACTAAGTGAGTGAAAAGCAGCATAATTCATATGAACAGCTTACAGGGAAGCTTTGAGTGTTGCCATAGGTGCTACCACTCATCTGATCTCAAGAGTTATATTGCCCTGTCTTCAAAGGTTGGATGCATTCTGTGTCAGACAGTCTTATTCTATAAGTAACATACAGCATAGTTGAGTTCTCAGAACAAATGAAATAAAAGTTAGTGGGGGAAGAGCAGAGGAGCTTTTTCTCTTTATTAAATTTGTGATGTATGACTCTTAAATTTCTAGTAATACAATTTGTTAAAGTGCTGGCCCCTTCTGATAGTGCTGCATGTTCTGAGGCTTTATTTCAGGAATTAAAATTTTTCTGTTTGCGGGTCACAGTTTGTCATCTTTCAGTTTTAATACTTGCTGTGTGGCTGTCTCTGTTTCTTATTAACCCCTTCTAAAACTAACCGGACCAGAAACATAATTTGTTACTGTGATCTAAACACTTGAGCTTTCCTACCACTTCAGTAAGGGAAGCAGAGCCTGGCTTTTACCCTCTTATTCCCTAGCTTAATCAAATGTACAAAAAAAACCCAACAAGTAAGCCCTAAGTGTATGCTGCTAACTGCTCCAGTACTTTTCACAGTACCCTGGCCTGTGTGGTTTTCTCTAAAGCTGCATTGTCAGACTTCAAGTGACCAAAAATTGCTTCTCCTTCTGCAACTTCTACTGCAGGGTGTGGGTCCATAGCAATATATAACAATGAAAGGTGATATAGTGTTGTGCTCCTATTCCCATGATCTCACCCTTTCCTGACAATGGTCGTGGCCTCTGTGTGCTTAGGGCCTTATTCTGCTTGAGATTAGTCACTTTTCTGTTAGTTTTCTCTGAAGTGCTTCTCCATTAGAATAGAGCAAGCTTGGGATGGAGAAAGGTGTGGGGTAGCAGCAGCTACAGTTCAGAGGAGGTTCTCTTATGGGGCCTCTCCCTGGGAACACACCCAGGTTATAATCATGGGAGAAACTACTTCCCTGTCTGTTGCAGCGTGGTAGGGCTCAAACTTTATAAGCTTTATAACAGAATCTGTCACTTTCAGCAAAAAAGACTCTGTTAAATTTGTGTTGAGCAGTTAGGAGTTCCCAAATTTCGCTGAAAGGAGAGTAAAAAGAACAGTAAGAAAGATACACAGATGGCCAAGCTGCAATTTGAAGAAAACGATTCAGCTTTTCCTTCTTTTTCTATATTATGAAAAATTTATTTTCTCTAGCTTAATATTCAGAACTGTTAATCAAATAGCTGTGGGCATTTGTTTGTGGTATGTATTTTGCACATAGGTGACTACCTGCGTTTGACAACTCAAATTCTGAGCTGAATATTTTTGATTGGATGTTTAGGTCACTTGGTGTGTTTCCATTCTTGGACTTACTGATTTTCATTTCTTTTGATTAAAGTTTCCTCAATAAATGGTTGCTTCTTAAATTATCTGTAAATAATTCTTTATATGTATGAAATTCCCTGTTAACCACTTGTTGATAATTTAACGTACAGCTAAGTATCTATAAACAAAGGCTATGTCTGAGAGACTGAGGCACAAATTTAAGCTAATATTTATGGGTGGAAAAAAGAAAGAGTTTTTCAATTGTGTTTCCACACTAGAGCATGCTCTGGTGCTGCAATGCACTTTTATGCAAACAATCTGGCTTTTGGTCCTAAACTATTTTCTGTCCATGAAACACCTGTACATTAGAATAATTCCATCTGAACCTTTCAGCTTAATACTGATTTAATACTGATTATAATGTTACTATTGTGGCATATGGCATGAATCCTGTTATCCAGCCTGTTAATTACATACATGCTTTGTACATCTTCACATCTGCCACTGCAGAGTTGTCTGAAAATGTTCATATTCTATATGCTGGTTACTTTGTTTACTAGGGCCTGTAAGGATAGTGCCTGAACTGCAAAAACTAAAAGTTTTTTTAAAGGGAAAGCAGTGGAAGAAGAAAAATATATGCCCAGCTTAAGCATTTTATTTTAACTCTGAATTGTAGTGAGAAGACTTGGTTATAATACACTGTGTTGTTCTGGGAAGTGAAAGAAGAGGTGGAGAGATGGTCCTCCAGACCAGAAACTTTGTATTTCAAAATTTTTTATTGACAAAATTCCACCAAATTATTCTTACAGAGAAATATCTTAAAGTTTCCAGTAACAAGAGGGTTTTTTTTGTTGTTGTCTTGTTGTTTTAAAAGACACTTTCCCTTACAATTGCAGTGAATCCTTGCTTGTGTTTTACTATAACTAGGAGCCCATCCCACCTGATGGACCTGGATGTCATATCAAATTCCACATTGTAGGAGTAAGCATTTAGAAAAGCTGAGCAAGGGCTCATTGATAGCTTTCTCCTTTACCTCAAACTTTGGCTTCTGTTTTGTCACCTGTGTTTCCATTTACCTGTGCTTGTTTCATTTGGGTAATTGAATTTACTTCAATACCTCCTCCTTTGCCTGTGCAAATGAATCTTGGGTCCAACTTTGGGTTATTTTTACACATGTTAGACTTTGTTAAAATCCAAAAAATCAGGGTCTGCTCCTTCTCATTCTCCTCATTCATTGTGTTTTTTCTAGAACTAAGTAGCACTCGTACTTAGCAGGTTGTGTGGGAAGATGCATAACACCTTGACTTCAATCGCAACACAGACTGCAGTACAAAATGCTTGCTTTGTTGGTTATTTTATAAATTGTTTCGTAGAATGGTGCAGAACCGGATTTACGTTCAGCTTCTCGACGTTTAGTAAATGTGGAAAATGCAGCGTGTCGCCATTCTGGGCTCTCAGCATTTACGGAGCTGTGTCTTTTATCATCACCACATGACCGGGCTGCAGCTGGCTGCTCGGGTGCCAATCGCACGGGCTTAGCCCCATCCCCTTCGCTGTCTGCCTTCTTGCCACCTGCTGGCAAGGCTGCAGCGTGTGGAAATCAGGCTTCCTGCTTTTGGGGAAAGCCTCTCTCCTGCTTGCATGGTGCACAGGGGACCGAGTTCTACCTGTTTCCCAACAAATCTGGGCTCTCTCTGTCTCGAAGTGGAGCACTTTACTTAAAATAACACCAGAATTTTCAGAGGGGTCCAAGTGTGTTAAGCATTCAGCTTGAAAGAAAAAAAAATTAGCTTTCCTAGCTCTTTTCTCAATATCAGCTTAAAATGGTTTTGTGCTCCGTGTTTGAGGGGTGAGTTTCTCTTTGGTGAAATAAACAGTAAAACTTATGTTGACTTATGGCTTCGTGCAATTTATGTGTATTGGAAGTAAATATAAAGTAAACTAAAGTTTACTTCTAAGGATTTCATGTTGTGTTGTAAAGTGGTAACATTAAATCTCTGCTGTTAATTTTTTTAACCAGTTACCACACCACAGCAGCTGAAACACAGTGAAACAGTTTATTGGAATTGAAACAGAAAACAGCACCAGGAAAATACATGGTGAGTTTGCAGAGTTCTTTTTTATTTAATGGTAGTAAGTGAAATTTTTAATTTTCATAACTGTTCCTAAATTACTTTTAAATGCAGCCCTCAGTTCTTTAGGGTGTACTAGTGAATCAGTGCCTTCAAAGGTAATGAACAAAAGCTACTATACCGTTGAGACAGGAATTCTCTAAATGTAGGACAACTGTTCCAGTGACTCTTGTGACATTTTAAAACAATGTTTGCAATGTTTTGCTACTTTGTGGGATTTTTGTGGTTTTTCTTATAATGGGCTCCTATTTTCATGTAATTTTTAGCTGCTGTTTATATGAGGAAATAAGGTACATTATTTTAATAATCTTTGTTGTACTAGTTGCCTAACGCAAGCCTTATCACTTCCCTAAGGATGCCATTACTGAGGCAGTTATGGTATATGTATTAATGACTACCAGTAGTAAATATATACTTATCTGATTCAATTTAAAAATAAATCATGATACAGATTTTCAATATTTTCCCATACGCAAGGCTTTGAAATCTGTAACATAATGAAATATGTGGTGTAGTATAAGCTGAACTTTTGTTTTTATGTGTATATGTATAAATATAAAGCACATGAGTATGCACACAAACATTCCAACATACCTCCTTCAGTGAAAACTATTTCTTCATCATATGCTCAGACGTGCTGCCTTCAGTTAATGCTGTTTTGCTGTTGGTTCTGTTATGATGCTTAATTTTTAATGAAATTAAAATGTAGCCTTCTTTATTCTTGGACCATTTCACATTGAATTCCTCAAGGAAATGTGCAAGGGCAACATTAGGTTTGCATTAGTGTTATTTTTCAGATCATGCACATTTTGCAGTCATTGAGGGTTCAAAGCCCATGACAGTTTAAATAAGGGGGCCATTTAAATTGTAGACCTGAGAGCTTTTCAATTTTTAATGTTTGGTTTCTGAATAAGAAGATGCTGATATAATATGAGTTATTGAATGGAACACAGTGAACTGCTCATGATGTAGGTTTCACTGAGGAAACCCTGGCAGTGGGACTGGTGGGGTTCATGCCAGTTAATCAGTCTGAGTATAGGAATTGGAATCTCCGGCTGTGTGGTGAAGCCTGGACATTGGCTTTGTAGAATTATTATGTCCAAGATCAGATAACTGGATAAGAACTATCAGGTTTTCTAGTTACCAGCAACTACTGACGCAAGGGCATTCATTCTTCCAAAGCATACAGACAGGCTGTTAATCTGTTACATTTGTTTGAGCAAGGCTATAATGGCTTCGCAAAATACTAGAAACATCTCCAGCTTGCAAAGTAACTTTGTAATTCCACAAACTGCTTCAGATGAGGGTGAGCAATGCTACACCTCAGAGGTAGTTACACTCTCATTCCAACCAGCTGGTCATTCCAATAATTTCCTCTCCTTCCTCTATTCCTACTCAGCTGTTTATGCATGGAGTAAATCAGTAAATCAGAGAGAACTATCTTGAGAAAGAGTGAACTGGCTGATCCCAGTATAAATGAAGCTGGAGAAATTAGAGCTTGTAGCATGAATGGGTTGATTTCATCATCACGTGAAGACAGTGATATGGCAAATTTGAGTTGTTTGTGTAATCAACAACCTCCTAAGAACATGTTATGATAATAAAACAGTACTCATGCTGCTCTTAAGGAGACACTTATTAGACAAATCACTTCAGAATGAGTTTTTAGTAAATGCATGCAATAGCTGACAATTCAGGTTCATGCTGTAACTTCTTAATTTTGGTATGACAGGTCAGAGCCCCTTGAAAGCATGTGTTAAGCTCTGTCACCTTAATCATCTAATTAGTCCTCACTATGAAGATTAAATTTTCTTGGTCTCTGTGAAGCACAAAAGCAAATAGGAGTTCTGTTTTTCTCTTCGTTTGCTGGGGTGAAAACAAACATACATGGTACAGTGCAATCATTGTGCATTTTACTTTCACTGACCATATTTTTCCAATATCCTTCTGAGTAATTAAAACTCTGGTCTAATACTAACCAAGTGACAAAACTGCCTAGTTCAGTGGAACTGAATACCTGCTACTTAAGGGAATATCTCTGCTGTTAATTTTCACTGTGATTGGTTGAAGACTGTTGACCTTTTTCATGCCAATATCAATGGCTAATTGCGCTTTTTATGTCTTACAATGCAGCAAAGCTCCATCTTTGAATATGTCTGAAACACTTTTGAAAGTCAGTCCGTTTGTATCCTAAAGTAAATTTGAAAAGGGAGCTGAAAGCTTGCTCATTGTTGAGCTGTATCCCAAGGAATAAAGAAAATGTTAGATTGTACAGAGAAGGAGAATAGCATGGGAAAGTTAAAATGCCATTGTTGAAAACTGGGACTTTTATTTATTTGAATTGCCATGATCTGGTTACAGTTTTCCAAGAGAAAACTAGTAGGTTTGGAGACAAAATAGAAATCACCAAGTTTTTCTCAGGAGAGAAGACTGAAAATATTGTGTTTAGTTTCAAATGTGAATAAATAAGAAAGTACATGGTAGCCTGAAAATAAATAATAATTATCACAGATTGAGAAGGTGGAATAGAAGAATCCAGTTAGTGTTAAGTGAAGCTTTTCAAAAGTATAAGGGCAAATTTATAGGTAACTCATGGAACTCTGTTAAAAGGTACTGAACAACTTGAACATCAACAATGATGGTGATCCACACAGAAAAGGGGCAATTCAACCACTGAAATTTTTGAAGAAAAAACGATGCTCTTTTCTGACAAAGTGACAGAATTTCCTCATGGCAATGCCAGAGACAAATTCCTTTCTGAAATGTGGGAAGTGACAGTCACAGCTCCAAAACAGTGCTTGTACTGTGTGGCCTCTGCTCTTGCCATGCATCTCTGAAATGCCTGTTCCTGACCTCTTTCAGAGAAGGGATTAAGAGCTAACCCCAGCTTGATCTAGGCATAGCTGGTGTCGCAATCACTGCTGTGGCAGGTCTTCAGCCAAGATGTGCAACAGAGAAACTGGTCTGTAAACTTGGACTACCCTCTTAGCAGAAACCAGAATATCTAGTTACAAGATGTCTTTCCAAAATAAAATTGTCTTTTAATGAAATATCTCTGCTGAACAGAGAAAAAGTTCTTTGCATACAGTATGTTTTCAGGAGGGTCTTAGGCAGCAGAAGAGCCCAGATACCTGAGCACTGTCTATTGCACATGTGGAACATACTGTACGTGTACATGTTTATACATAGACTTAACGTGTGTCTATATTTGCACATACATACAAAAGCAGATGTAAAACATGTGTATGTGCTCCTGTGTCTTCCCAATGTGTTTTCCCAGGGTTTTTCTGGGAAGGAATGGGAACTGGGTAGGATTCTGAGACTGATGGCTTGGAGGAGCCATCTCTTGGCTCCAATCCATTTTATAAATACTTTTGTATTGTTGCTGTGCCAAATGTAGAACATGTGTTAAGCAACGACAATTACAGTAAGGGCATTCTTATGTATGGACTCTGCTTGCTGTTTGAGTAAAAAGTTATACTCTTTGAGAAAAAAGATAGTGTATCTATAGTCATCCAGTATAATTTTCTTATTCCAAATGAGAAACCATGTACTCCTCTATTTATACAAATTGTCAAAGTGCAGCTGATAGTGTAGTACAAAGCTGATGGAGCTGAGGCATTTTATACTGGCTGAAGACCTTGTCTTGTGATCTCAGAAGGAACAGTTCAATGTCATGCCAAATGCTTGGGTTGTTTGCTCACAGAATAACTTCTGTACAAAGCTGCAAGCTCCAAGAAATGTCTCAAATGTAATAATCTGAAGTACTAGCTTTTGAATTACTAAGAAGCATCCAGAACTACTCATGAGCTTACATAATTTTGTTTTCAAATGATATAGTTTATAGAAGGCTTTGGGTATAATACGCTACTCTTTCCCTCTTCTCTGCACTGTACAGAGAACATCAATATTCAGTGTCTTGAAAGTGACAATGAACACTGAATTGCTTCCAAGTAACTCTTGAATTGATAGGACAGAAACAAAAAATAGTTTGAGAAACCCAAGGAAAAAGCCCCCATAAAAAGCTCAACAAAAACCCTATTGCTACATACACTAAGATTTGAAAACAATTTTCATTTTGCAAAGAAAAATCTCCTGGTTTCATAGCACAAGTGCAGCAGTCTTAGCTTGTTGCACATCACCCACAATGGCAGTGCAGTGTATTTTTGCACAAGTCTCTCAGTAAGGGTGTGTCAGTGGAATGGGAGATTTGGTCTTTATGAGGGATTTGCCTTGACTCACATTAGACTGCAATGTTCTTCTGTATATGAAGGTGAAGATTTGCTTTAGGAGAAAGCCTGCTTGAGTTGGTTTGTGATCTGAGACCTGAGATCTTCTGCAGCTCCTCAAAGGCAGAGTGTGGGGAACTGAAGTGTCCTTGATTTGGGTAAGCACTACCTAGCAACAACCAAAACATCAGTGTGTTATCAACGTTCTTCTCATATTGAATCCAAAATACAGCACTGTGCCAGCTACTAAGAAGAAAATTAACTCTCTCCCAGCCCAAACCAGGACACTTCTCCTACTGGCTTGTCTTTCTGGTGACACTTCATCTTGTGACTTACCTCTTCTCCATTCTTACACATTGCAAGTAGGAAAACTTCAGCAGGTCAGATTCTTGCACAATCTCAGCTCTTGGACACAAGTGCGATAGTTGTAAATGGGTCTACTACATTGTAGGTCATAATTTGTAGAAAGCACAAGACTCAACTGTTCTTCCACACGAGTGAGTTATGTAAGGGTTGACAGTGATCAGGAGCTGTGGAACTTTTTCCTGTGAGTGAGTAAAACATCCAGCATCTAAGCATTTCTAAGGGTTGACAGTGATCAGGAGCTGTGGAACTTTTTCCTGTGAGTGAGTAAAACATCCAGCATCTAAGCATTTCTTGGATAAAAGTGGCTTTGGAATGTCAGAAATAAGTCCTTAAGTAAAGGTCCTTATAAGTCACTTTCATATAGGTTTATTCACTTTTGATATATTATAAATAATGCAGATTTAATGTCCATCTGGACATTAGGTTTTTGCCAACTGCTACCAGACCAGCTGCAAAATTCACTGACTACAAGCTTTGCAGCTGCCACATGCAGTCAGTGCCAAGAAGGAGCACAGTGCTTGGACTGGTGTGCTGTACTGGGAAACAGATTAACAAGGAGTGAGACATCAAACAGGGAAAGTAAGGGCTTATGTATGGGTAAGAACATTAGTTTTAAGAAGGCTGCTTGCAGAGAGAAGCCGGCTGAGATCTAATCACCTTTGTTTGCAGTGGTCCTCATAATTCTTGTTTCCTATTGTAATGCATATTATCTGCACTTTATGTGGTATGTTGTAGTAATAAGAGCCACAAAAATGCATAGAATCTCTACATAACCCATGATTTTGATGTCTCCATCTGGATGCTTTTGTTTTCCAGTTTGTTTAGTCTTCCTTGGCTTGTAGGTTGCTTATCTGAATGAAATGGTAGATATCCTTCCTTAGGGACAAATTGCTGTCAACATCTTCAGGCTGTTTTGGCCCCTGTGGTTTTGGATCTGCTTGGCTCTTTTAAATATTGGGGATACCCCCCATTTCCTTGAGCAACTCATCTGCTTTGTTTGTCACTCAGGATTTTGTTGACATTCTTCCAACTGCTCTGTATTTTGGAATGTATGTCCCAGTGGACCTGAAGATGCTGAAGAGGAGCCTAGGGCTAATGCTCTGTGAATGAAACCCAGAGCTCATAGCAAAGGCGATTGAAACTCCGACACCGGGGGAAAATACAAGGTCTAAATTGAAGATGGATCTAAGATTATTGCAAGGTTTTTTTTCATTAAGAGGGTGTTCTTTACCTTCAGGGAGAGTCCATGCTTTTTGATCGTTGACATTAAGTTGGCTAATATATTTAGATTTCTTCAAATACAAAGCCTATACTTTGGACACTCACTGTATATATTAGCTTTACAAAGCAGTGTTAAGTTACAAAAGGAATAGAGCTTTCTAATAAAGAGTTCAGCTGGATAGAGGTAACTACCTTAATTTGAAGGCATCTGATATTCAGCCGTGTTCTCCAGCTGCTTTAAGGTTCAGGGCAGATTTTCAGCTGGCAAAAATCAATGTCAGCTTTTTTTACTGTATTGGATCTATGCAGGTTAATGTGAGCTGAGAAGCCAGACATTACTTTGTTGTCTTGGTGTGTGTCTGGGTGATTCTGTGTTGCTCTGTTCATGTTGTTCAGCAATCCTAGCGCTGCACTTGAGAGTTTTCAAGAGCAGGAGGAGCAAGCATTTTGATTATTTTTTCTATCTTCTTCCAGACCACAGTGCATGGCCTGGTGGGAATCAGTCTTCTCTGCCACAGAAAACATCATCATAGTACCCTACTGGGGAGGCTTGAATAAACGTGTATGCATAACTGTGAAATGCCAACTAGCCTTTCAGCACTAAACTTTTCTAAAAGTCCTGATTCTGGGAGGTTGGTGTGTTATTGATGAGTGATCCACAACTTTTCTTAGTGTCAGTCACATTATACTTCATGAGAAGAAGGCTTTTATGAGAGAAGCTAGGTTATGCTAGCATAAAACTCTGGTCATTTCACAGTTTGTGTTCAGCCCTCCGTTGCAGTGGTCTGGCTTTTCATACACTGGTTGTTGGAGCTACCCTGAATCAAAAACTTTGTGAAATACAGATCCTTACCTCATATTCATGTCTTGCCTCACTTCCACATTTTCGTTTTTCTTTAGAAGACTGTCAATATTTCATCATGTAAACTTTTTGCTGCTCCACAGTACTATTAATCAACTTATTTTTTGTTTTATATGGTAAATTTCCCATATAATGAGATCTGGTTTTGTTAATTTTAATAGACCTCTTATAGCTGGAGCTGAATCCTGAATGTTTTTAATTAAATTAGACAAATATTTCATTTCACCTGGATAGCAGGTTTCACCCAGAGAGCTCAGGTGTTTATGCATTGTCAGTTGATAAGCAGATATGTAGTACAAATAAGCCTTCACCAATACACAAAGCAAGGAGAAACTATGGGAGCAGTTCAGCTGTATCAGTGTGACTGCCCTTGGCTTTAAGTTCTGGATGTGCATGCCTGCTGTCCTAAATGGGAACCCCAGTTCTGCCGTGCAGCTCAGATTGTAGTGTTGACATCTCAGTAGTGTAATCTCAGTGAGGAGAGAATATAAAGCATAATCTGGGTGATACACAACGTGCCTATCAAAATGGAAACCAACAGACATAAGCAGAACTGATCTATTAATGCTTAAAATAGTGCAATACAGAGGTACTAAGTTACAGGATAATCTAGATTGAAAGGGACTTCTGATATTCTCCTTCTTGCAGGGCCAACTTCAAAAATAAAGTTAGCCTTAGAGTTGTGTTTGTTTGCTCAGGGCCACAATAATGTCATTCTGAGTAACTCCAACACTGGAGTTGTTACAACCTCTCCTGGTAGCACAAAGACACCCACTGGATCCTTGTCTATTGTAGGAGTGCGAACTGAGACTGTTCATTTCTTTTAAACAGTAAATACATTGAACAGAATATGCTGGGAAATGTGATCCTGTTATGTTTCCAGTCCTGGCACCGCTGTGTGTCTCCAGACAGTCCTGTCCTTCCAGATAGTAAACAGCAATGGATCCATGTTGAAAGTGATGGCTGTATTGCATCAGAGGTTGGAATGTACTTTGTCATGTACAATCTTCTTCACAAGGTTTTGAGTTGTGAAAATCACTTTTTTGAAGCTGATGATATCTCTGTACTCCAAGTTAATCTTGAAACCGAACAGATAAATACTAATGTTCTTACAAAATCATGACCATTCCTAATGAAGAAAAGAATAAAAAGCCCAGGAAAGTTTAGCCCCCTAGGCATTTATGTAAGCCCAGTCAGCACAGCAGTGAAATCTGCCTTTCCCCAACCACTAAATGAGCATTTCTGAGGTTATTCTGCTCATTCTCAGGGTGTTCTATTCTGAAGAGACACATGCTGGAAGGATCACCTCTATTGGAAAAGCTATGTAGCGGTCAGAGCTGGAAGCCCGTGCAAAGGCTTACCAGACTTTGGAACATGTGCATGCCTGATGCAGCCTTACTAATCCTGCTCTGGCCTCTTCTGAGGCTCAAATGCACTCAAGGTTGCTTTTTTGGGGCTGCCTGTGTAAGGATGATGTTTCCTGGCTGGTGTCAGATTCACTCAAAAAAATGCTGTGATGACAAATTCCACGTTCAGTCTGAAACAAAGAGCTATTAAAGGTTACCTTCTTTTTAGAGATTGCAAGCCTCTGCTTGTGTTCTTCATACACATGTTTCCTTAGGGAGCTTCTTTCCAAGTGTCATTGGAACTGGACTGTTACTACTTCGGGATCAGAGCCTACACAAACTGAAATATAGAGTTATTTAGTGCAATTTATCTTTTTCAAAAAGAAAGAATTATGAATAGTGATTTCAAGTTGCTTTTTTAGAGATATTCTTGGAGACAAGAGAATTCTATCAGTTAATGAATTGACTCAAGCTGCTAAAACTCATAACAAAATTCGTAGTGATGTCCCAAGCATTTAAATAATTGCAGTGAAGCCAAATCTTTCATTAACTCACAGGGAGCATTGCTGTAATGCTTATTTATGCAAGTAGAAAAAAGAAAAGTGGAAAAGTTTTCTTTATGCAAAGTAAATTAGACTGATGTTGTTCATCATTTTAGGTGAACAAAAGTCTCCTGCAATACGCATTATTTTTGCCTAGCATTGTAACATGAGTGACTGGGGAGAATGTTAGTTTCCAATGAAGAAATTATAAAATTTTAGTTTTATATATATATATATAATTACTTTGAGTCAAGTAGAAACACCATATAGAAAATCAACAGAATTCTTTCAAAACTGTACTCAATCTGGAAATATTTATCCCAAGACCTAGATGCTGGAGCTGGCTGCCTTTAAAGATTCAGAACTTCAGATGCCTCCAATTTTATGGCTTTCATGTTCAGCTGTCCCATGTATGTTGAGAATGAGCTTTGGGCTGGTCATTCAAATAGTTTGCTAACTGAAGTCCAGTGACAAAACCACTTAACTCTGGGCCCTGTGCACACTGAGGTTTTATAAAACCTTCCCATGTTTCTGAGGGACTCAGCCAGCGCTCAGAACTGAACTTCCCCAGATGCATTCAGCTTGGCCCCGTTTCTATTAAAATCCATTTTGTGAGAACAGGTGCTAATATCAGCTTGTTACAGAGCACAGCTAATGAGTTGGAGACACCCATCATAATGATGGGGTGAGTGTTGAAGTCCAGTCATGGATTTTGATGGCCAAAGCATGCCATTGTGGCCTCTAATATGTGCCCTAGAGGACTTTATTGCAGCTGTAAAAATAGGACTTTTAAAATACGAAGCATTTTTCTAAGAATTTACAATTAGTCAAAGATTGCTTTTGAAGGAAATACTGCAACATAAAGCAGCTAATTGAGCAATATAAGC
The DNA here is from genome assembly GCA_035222235.1 of Margarornis squamiger. Taxonomy (NCBI): domain Eukaryota; kingdom Metazoa; phylum Chordata; class Aves; order Passeriformes; family Furnariidae; genus Margarornis; species Margarornis squamiger. The sequence goes on from JAWWTY010000160.1 coordinate 27,787,116, forward strand.
CATAAACACCTCAGGGAAGCTCTTAAAGGGCACTTTTAAAGCTGACTTGAGAAATCTGCTGGGCTTTTTTAAAGTATTCCTGCCTCTAGCAACACTTCTTTCAAAAGCTGACAGGCAATGAGGGGATTGGAGACAGAACTTTGCTTCCATGAAAGGAAGTGGTAAATTCCCATTGACTTCCACTGCTGGTCCATTTTCATAAAACAAGGAGGTAGAAGAACTGGCAGACACTGGTGGAGTGGGGAATGGCTTTGGGGGCCGCAGGGTCTTCCCTTTTACAACTTTGTAAAATGACTCATGTGAGCAGGGTGGGGGAAGAAACACATATTTTTCACTGTTCATTTTTGGATCTGGGTCTGTATGACAATAGGAGCAGAGATGAGCACAAGGGTTATATGTAAATTTGAGGAAATTTTGGCTTTAGTGCAGCCATTGCTGAAACTGGCTCTTCATCTTTGTTGAGGCAGTGCTTCACCTTTACTTCATGCAGTGTTTGTACCATTTGAAACTTGCCTAATCTCTGCCTGCATCACATGCAAAATGGAACAATATTTTTGTAGTTCCCAGGAACTGGTTGTGCTGGTCACACTCTCCCTGACCAGTAAGTTGAAGATATTACATCATTTGCATTGGAGAATTTTCCATAAACTTCAAATGGACCATTAATCAAATCAGTGAATTTTAAGGCTGCTCAAGATTGCCTGCTCTTTTCCTCAGTCTCTCTGTTCATCAGAGTGTATTGCAAATATGAATCAAAGTTTTAGAAGTATTTCAAAGTTGTCTTCACACCTCCTATAATATGTTTTCTGAAATTTTGCACTGTTTTAATTTTGTGATTTTATTACTTTAAAGTTTAATATTTTTACATATTATTCCTTAACTACTGTAAGCTTTTAAAGTATATTTCAAATTTATTTAAAACTAGTTTTCAGTTCTCAAGTTCTGTTAGCAGTGAATGAATATTTTTGTACCAAATTTATTCAGTTTCCATGTAATATATGAAAACTAGCACTTCTACATGAAGTAATTCTTATGATACTAAAATATGTTGGGCAAAAACTTATTTTGAAAATTCTGACCAACACTGTGCTTTTCGTGGAAAATCCTGTTCACTGAAATGTGCCAAGGTGGTTAATTTGACCTGACTCCTTTTCAGCTGGGTAACGTAGTTCCTCACAGGGATTTTTAAGTTCATGGCTTTCCCTGGTAAAGCAATTATTCTGATGATGATTGTTATCTCTCTTCAGGTTGAGATTTATAAATCATAGAACACCCAGTGTGTTTGAATCCTTCCAGTCTTTGCTTAGTACAGGAATGCAAAGAAAGTCTCAATGGAAATCGTTATTCATGCTTTAATAGCTGCTATGGACATATTCAGAACATAAATAGAAGAGATTGAAGCCCCTGTGATATGCTTACTCTGGTGTGGTGGTTAAATAATTCACCATCAGATTAAAGAACTGATTTGATGAATTTGAGGAGCTATAGGGAATTGGCTGAGACACTGCCAGTGTAATTTGACCCGTATAGTAGGATTAATTATAAGTCCCAATCAAGCTCTCTTTGGAGACAATGCAAGTTTCAAATGAGCCCAAAATGAGGCCAGAGATTTGGGCTGAGATTTTCAGTGCTACTTAAAGTATTTGTGAATTCAAATCCCACTGAGATAAACAGAGGCTGGGCATCAAACATAGGTGGCTTGCAAATCTGGCTTCAATTTTAGCAGTGATCTTTCAGTCTCACTGAGACATAATACATGGTAGAAAGGAAATAAACAGGGACTTTAACCCAAGTCTGGCATCTTTGTTAAAACAGGCTATGCCAGAACACATGTGAAAAATTGCAGGCACATCCATGTGCTCTGCCTAATGGGTCAGCCTATTTGACTTCCAGTGATGTTCTGTCCTTATTACAAAGTTACTGCTTGGGCAAGGAGCTTTAATATATTAATAATCAGTGCCTTAGGCCAGGTATCAGCTGGCTTTTATTACAGCAGTCTGTGTGGTCCCACGTTTAACTCCATGGGTACAGAAGTAGAGAAACTACTGTCACCTTCATTTATTTCTCAGATAGCTGAACAAACATCTTCCAGATCTCTGCTCCATTGCTTTTGCTAAGCAGTTCCCTTCTGCATTATTTCAACAAATAAAGAGATGGTTTCTGGCCAGAGATGGTTAACTATTTGCATACAGACAATCCTGCTGTTAACATCAAAGCAGTTGGGATCATTCTGTCTTTATTTTCTTTTTTTCTTTGTCCAATCCCCACAAGCAACTTTGCACTGTTTGGTTTTAGTGGCTGTTTGTTAGCACTGGAGTGGACTTCAAGAATGACATCAGTTATCACTACATATATCATGATGAGTTTATATCCTGAATGAAGCAGATAATGCCTCATCTTGAATAATATTTAATTAAGAAAGAGAGAAAACAAAATTACAAATAAAGTTTAATTTTTAAATTAGTGAAGAACAGCAGAAACTGCTGACAAATTTGACTACATTGGTCAAGAACCAATTTTGTGATATGGGGAAAACAGAGGATATTAAAACATTTAACATGATAAAAGTTTAATACCAGTAAAATAAGGACATTTTTTTAGCAAGATTATTTTCCCTCTTTGTCTTTACCCATAGAGTTGCATGAGAATTTAATTTTTCCTTAAGAGTCTAGTTCTCCAAGCAAACTAAATTAATCTTAAAAATGCACATGGAAGGTGCCTAGTTACTAAGCTACCAAATTCCAAACTTAAAAATGTTGGCTTTAGTTTTCTAAACTAGAGGGAGGAAAAAGAAATTAACATCCTGAGGAATGTTTTTATGTTTCCTGTAGTGTTAGGGGCTAGCCAGTGTAGCAATTTCTTTTCCAATGAACATGATAAGTTCTGTGTTAATTTAAGGTTCTTCTTTAATCGTCTACTTCTTCAAATGCCTCCATGCATCCAGTGCCAGAAGGCGCCAGGGAATTCAGCACCAGATGTGTCTCTAAACTGTCCTCCTCACTCCGCTGTTACGTTCCCTTTTCAGAGAAGTTACATTTGGAGCATTAGCTTGCCCTAACTTCTCAGGTGCACACACAGAAGTGCCCTTTGGAGGGCTGTGGTAAGGTTTGCACCTCTGTGTTGGTCTAAACACCCTTTGTTACAAATAACCTCAAAGCTCAGTGCTGCAAATGATACACAACTGCTGAGATAATCTGGGCTGTGTATTAAAAGGCGTTGGTATCCTGTCAGCACAGTAGTATTTCCAGATGATTGTAGCTTCTGGTTTATTTGCACGTTTCATAGTTTCAAACTGTCATTTTTACTTTGATTACCAGGAGTGAACATGGAGTAATTGCTGTTGCCACAGGTACAACTTCTTACTTGTCTGGGCAGGTGTTTGGTCATGTGAACTGCATGACCATTAGCTGTTTTACTGCCCTAAAAATAGAGTATTCCAGTGCTGGCAATCTACAGGTCTGCTCCTCTGAGTGGTCACTGTGAAGAAACTGCTCTGAAAAGATCTGTGAGAGTTGGGATTATGTGGGATTGGTGAGGCTGAGCCCACGAAAATCAAAACCTTTATGAATAGCTCCCATGCTAGTACAGCCCAGGGCACAAGAACCTTGGTGATTTTGTCATATTATCAGTTTGTTTCCATGTGACACTCAAAGCAAACCTTAGAGCGCAGGAACACAGAAATAAAACCTTCATAACACCATCTTAGTGAAGAATGATAGACAGTAACAATTACTTGTAATAATGTAATGATCTGTTTTGAGTGGTCAATAGGACCACTAAGAAATGAATAGCGTCAACCTTGGGGCCAGAGAGGAAGCCTCTACCACTGAAATTATTGTTCACATTCATACTAGTCTGCTTCAGTTTGACTCCTTGCATTGAGTGAATGAGAAACACAAGGTATGAATGTTTCAGAGACTGATATTCCAACCACAGAATGGATTCACTTTTCTACTGTAGGTCCCTCAATTAACAAAATAAGAGGCAATTTCCATCAAATAGCCTCAATTTTATATTTTTTTTAAGAAGGGAATGTTATAGTCCCTTCTCCCTTCTCTTTTTCACTCATTTCCGTAATTAATTAGTAACTCGTATTTATTGAGTATTCACACTTATCTAGGACCAGACTGCAGACTCCAGTGGAGATGGATGTAAACTACTTCCATGAAGAATCAATAAGCTCTGTCATGTTGATTTATCATCCCCAGCACAATTTTCACTAATATGCCTATAGTGATTTAATTGTGAAAAAATATTATTAATCAATGACTAGTTTAATTTCTTTCTGATAAAGGTTGAATAACTGCATTGTGGCAACAGAGAAGAACTCCAGCAAAGTTTATGCTATGCTAAGTGCTGACCACAATCAGTCAAAAAGAATAATCCTTGCCCCAAAAGGCTTCTAGTCAGCATAGAAACTGCAGTGCATGGGCAGAAAAGCACAATACTGAACACAGGTATCCTGTAAGTGTTACAGCAGAGGATATGGAGTGACATGGAAGTGATCAATGAAATAGTTTTACAATTACAATACAGGAAAAGCCATGTGGGATCAAGCATGAGGAGCTTTTCTGAAAGTATAGCAAGTGGGTAATGAATGCTTGCATTGTGAAATGGGGTGCAGAAAGCTGTACTTATGACAGAATATGAGAGGATAAACTAGAGTAAGACTTGTTCTTGAAGGCCTTAAAATAACAATAGTTTCTTACCCAACTCCTTTCTAATAAAAACTGATCAAAGTCGAACAGTTATGTGAGATTAAAAAGAAAATATTATTTGTTTTTTTTATTTGGTGATTGCTGTATAATTAATTTCCTGCTTTTTGAGTGTCATGAAGTATCTGGATAGTGAATTGTCATAATCCGATATATTCAGAAGAGGGCAGCATCAACCTAAACAACAAGTGAGGACACGTTTAATTTAAGGATTTCATTCTGAACGGGAGAGGCTCCAAAAGGTGACACAAATACAATTGTTAAGTTTGTTAAATCCAGAATTAAGTTTACATTATGATATTATGACAAATAAAGTCCATTATCCAGAGTTTTGGGAGTATTATAGTGTCTCTGCAATGACATTGTCTTTGTTGTTTTCCAACACTAACACATTCCTCAGAGTAGTGGTTACTGCACCTTAGTAACCTACAGCCTTCTGCTTAAAGGTGTTTTGAAACAAAAGTGGAAAAAAAGGACCAAAATTTTGAGCATTCTGTGACTGAAGTCACATGCACATTTAATGCAAACTGAGTATCAATACATTTAGTAACATGGCCCTGAAGATTTCAGCTGATACGAAAACTCTCAAGGACATCAGCTTGCCTTTGGATCTGGGATTGAGTCAGATGTAAGATTTGGCCTAAAATAGGCAAATACTTGTTTAGTTACATAATGATCTAAGGCTTAAGGGAATTTGCCAGAAGTTTTGATTGAACAAGGACTGGATGAGTGCAGTTATCAGGTTATCCATTCCTCACCTAGCTGCCCATGGCTAGCAACGCTCCATATACTGAGGTAAAATCTGCTCCAACTAAATGGACCCATGTGAGTTGTTAGGCATTTACCGCATGATTTTACTTTAACAAAATGCTTGCAAATTTATGCTCAAATGCCACTGATGTCAGTGATGTGTGTGCTGAAGTGCTTTGCTGAGAGAAGAACTGTGAAAAGAAGTCCAAATCCTTAGGTCATCAGGACAGCAAGACTATCAGCCTGTACAGTGGCAGTAGATGATCCAGGCACAAGCGTAGGAGCTTTTCTTGTAAGAGTTAACAAACTATATTCTGAATCAGGGCACCAGGAGATAAAAGTGTACATTGCAAACACTGTTGTTCTCCTACTGATGAGATTTTTTTAAGTGTCTGGGTTATTACAGCTTTTTCCCTGGATGTATTTAGGGTTCTTTGGCTGAAGAAGGTGTATCATGTTTCCTGTGATTCCTTTCTTACAGGCTAAAAGAACTGGAACAAGTGAGCTGTTCTATTTTGTGAATCTCAAGGTGGGTTATTTAACCTTGAATTATGTGTCAAAATCCTGCTTCAGCTTAAAGACTACATATGCATGCGCCTAATGGATAAGACCCTAAAGATTTGTAAAGAGCCTAAGTTTATATACTCCATTAAATATGATCTTCACAGGCTAATTAGTTAGAAATTTTACCCTTGCTTATAGTATACACCATTTTATGGTCAATAAGAGTAAAATCTATGTAAACCATGCTCTCTATTAATAAACATTATATGCTTCTGGCTTTCAAATCAGGAAATTGATTACTTGTTTTTCTCTTGTGACTGGACTGCTGGCAGAGTAAAATCCAAGCAATTAACATTATGGATAGATTGCTTCATGTGAGATATGAAAGCAGTACAGATAATTTTGCTTTCTATCTTTACTAGTAGGGTAAAGAAAACTTAGATCAGCAATATCCAAACTCAGAGATTTCAGGGAGGGTCCGAGGTCTCTGGGGATTGATATTACATACTGTGACTTTCCCCTTTATGTTACGGGGTTGGTTCCAACCAAGATTAGTGCTAGCTAGAACTGGTTGTTAGCTGCTTCTTGTTGGATGGCTTCTGTCCAGCTTTTAGTGGTCATGCATATACTCCTAAAACCTCCTTTGGAAATGGCACTGTTGACCTTTCTAATGCAGGCACTGGAATGGAGTGATCCGGGATGTGCACCACCCTCCCCATCCCTGCAGGGGCCTCTCTGGGTTAGCATTTGAAATACAGTGGTGGAAGGAATGATCTCTGTGGAGCTGTAAGCTTATGTGACAAGCTGTTGTTCTGCCCATGCACTCAGACATGATAGTCCTTTCTGTTCCAGCCCAGGAGCTCCCCAGGTGATGTGTACTTTGGGGATGTACATAAATGGTCAACTCATTTTAACTTCTCAGCTAACACAATTTTCAGTCTAAGCCATCAGAAAGTATCTGTGCCCCTCACTTTCCCACTGAGGGTCACTGCCCAAAACAAAACGGCCCCTTGTCCTGGAGTGACAGGTTTGCTGTGTACTGTAACAGGCATGTATGTTGTGTACAAAGGCCTACAAACCCAGGGCAGAGAACAAATATCTTAAATAAGGGTCTCCTGTGATAGAGGTCTCTCTTTTAGCCACACTCTATAAACAGATGCTGAAAAAATGTTAGTAATTCAATTAGAAAAATCAATCTAATGGTTCTTCTGGTTATAAATAAGAATTTAGATTGCCTTTGTACTTTACAAATGTAGTTGTTTAGCTCCAAAGGGAGACTTTGGACGGGATAAAGAGCAACTGACTTTTTGTAATGATCACGGTATATTGGCCTGGTCTGAAGGAAGCAGAATTTTCAACTGGTTTTGTTTAAAATAGTAAGACTAGCACAGAATATGTCTCACTCCTCCTCCCAAAGGTGTTCCCTGGGCACCAAATATAGTTCATAAATATATGAAAATTATGTGACCCAGTATCCAGCTAAAAACTAATCACTTCAACATTTAGAAATGGAGCTGTTAGGTATGGGAGAATTCCCTCTGTCCTGTGTATTCCATTCTTCCATTTTTGTTTTTATCAGGCACAAAGTGTATTTACAAGAATAGCAGTTCAGGAAACTTTTCCTACCATTTTCTGTCCTCTAGCAGTTTTCCAAAATACCTATGCTGAATTTACTTTATAGGTCACAATTATTGCTGAGCTGGAAATCCTGAAAAGTAGGAAGAATGAGTTAAATTTTTCCACAAGTTCTTTTCCCTAAGCAGCTTTGCACTCCCTGGAGCATCTGTGGATAATTTTTTGCATTACTTTTTTACTAGGCTGTGCAATGGCCAGGCCAAGGCAGAACTGACTCATGTAGAAATAAATACTTCATTTCTGGGTGCTAGGACAGTGCCTAGTTGTGAAACCAGAGTCTGATTCGTGTATGATCAGTTCTCAAACAGGTCTCAGGTATGTCCAGGTGCTGAGAATATGACTGAAAGGGCCCTATGTAGTGGATGGATTGTGCAGATGAAGGGCAAATATTGTGCCACTTATGTCCTCTCCTTTCTGTAAAATTTTTTCTTCCTCTAAAACAAACTTCTGTTCATTGCATTTTTAGATGCAGTCAGAGAAATGGTATTTTCCCAAACTCCTATGGCTGTTCCTGGCTCCTTGTTCTCACAGGTAATTAGCTGCCTTCACGTTTTTCCCAGGCCATGGGACTTAACTACTGAAGTCCTGTTTCATACACTACTGAAGTTGCCTAGCTTAGAATATTTAGGAACATAATGGAGGCATGACCAGAACAGAGGTTTTTTTCTCAAAATACAAGCTTGGAATGGGTCATTAACCAAGCTGATTTGATACTCCTCAGTCTTAAAGGAAAGCTGCTGCTTCTGAAAGTGTGTTTCCAAAAGTAAAACACTTTCTCTAGAGAAGCAAAGGGAGGTGTTCAGATAACACCTACAGAAAACATCTACAATCAAAGTTCTCTTAGTGTGCTAAATCATAAGGACTGGGAGCTTGACTGGCTGCTTTTGTTGCTAAACATGAAAGCAAAATCATATTGCTACTCGGATGATGGATTTCCCTTAGCAGGCAGCCACCATCTTGTTTACAAGGAAATCTCAACCGTTAGGGTTTGTGCAAACTGCTTATGGCCAGCTTTTAGCAGGGATGACACAAAGAACAAATAAGACATATATTGGATTGAGGTAAGCAGCCTCTATTACCACAACTGTATTACTAACTTATGTTTAATTGCTCAGCATTTATGAGGTTCATAGTTTATTGTCTTTCTTGCCACACAATAGGCTGGGCAAGTTAAAAAAAGCTCCAAGTTTCAAAGGCTAGAGTTTTGGGTGCCTGCCAGCACTGATCTGTTTAGCAAACAGGCAGCAGGGTGCTTATTAGTAGGTTGTGGTTTGCAAACCATGAAGCCTGTGGGGCCAGATGCACTGATCAAATAGTGAATCTATAGATCAGTAAGCCCATTAGATGAAAAAGGGGAGCCCACTGAGTATAAATATATTTTTCATAGGCTTCAATTAGCCACCATAAATGACTCTTGTAACTCTTTCTGTTGACCCAGCAGTCTAAATATTAAACATTAGAATAAGCAACATTTGTTCCAAATTGCTTCTCTTAGAACTTCCCAATGACTTACAATTATATAGTACTTGGTAGTAAAAGAACAAGTGCCAAATTACTCTTATTATTTCTATTTATTTCAGTGTAACAAATAGTGCCTACTTGCAACTCAAGGTGCTTATATATAATTCATAAAAGCACAACAAAAATTGGCAGTGAATCAACCACTGCATAAGACCAGGTGATTAGCTGGTCTGAGTCAGCGTGGTTCTGTGGAAGCCAAGACAAGTCTGAGAGTTCCCTGAAGTCACTGGGGCTATGAAAATTTCTAGTTGTTAAGGATCCTCCAAAAGGATTCTGCAAATGATATTTCACCCTTTGAATTTTCCATTGGAACAAATGAAGCATCAGTTGTTGAAATTTCAGCCATGAAGTTTCCAAGAGCAGATTTTTCTGTTTTAATTACTTCAACTGCTCTGATTTTTTTTCCAATTGCTTCTGCTTGTGAATCACTTGTGAATGTCCTGTGATGGCTACTGCTAAAAGTAGTTGATTTTCATGCTGTTACTCATAACTTAAGTCATGTGGCAGGGTTCCCTCTTCCTGACAGTGTACCTGCTGAACTCTGGCATGTCGGTGACAACATTCCCAGTCCTGCTCCTTTCTAACAATGTTCTTGTGAACACAGTTTTACTCTTATAAATATTTGCAAGATAAAGGTGAAAGGTGTTGTAATGCCAATAAGCCATCACTTTTGTCAAGTAAAAATCTGTGCATTCTGTTTTGTAGTGAGGACCCAATTCTGGTTTCAGTTGCCTCCTATAGGAAAGATCAGTGGAAAATAAAAAAGACCTGAAAGAGTATCTTGAAGGTCAGTTTAAGACTTTTTACATAATAAAGAGGGGAAAAGAAATTAATTTCTGCAGCTGAGAATCTTCTGTCGAAAATGCTCAGTCAGAGAACAAAACTGAAGTACTCTCCTCTCGGCCTATTTCCACTCTATTGTCAGCATCTCCTCTTTGCTTTCCTTCTGTTGAGTAACTCAGGGCTGCTCCAAATTTTGAGTGAGAAAGAAAAGAAAAAGACCACAAAGGAAAACATGATGGCAGTATTCTTTCAATGATTATCTCAAGCTTTGCATGGTTGATGTGAATTAACTTACTTAGAAGGTATTGGTCATTGGCAAAAAAATGTCTTCTTCATCTGTGCTCTCCATGTGAACAAAAGTCAAGTGCTGCACGAGTTTGTAAAAGAATTGTTATAAATAACCTTTTTGGTAAGATGTTTGGTTCAGGTGTTGGCACACTGCCAGAGAAACACATTCACGTAATATGAAGAGTAATCAGAACCCATGAATGGACTTTGCAACTTATCAAGTTGAATATATTTAGAAGTTTGCAGTACCTGTAGTGGCATGGAGCTTTATTTTGGGTCTTGTGCTGGCTAGATACTTAAGTCCATAGAAGTGTTACGTATTTCAGTAGTTCCATGCAGACATACTGAAGAAAGTGGTGGGTTTAAAATTCGGCAGGTCCTTATATTGCTTAGAGTAGTGCAAACTGGGACTAGTGGAAGTGAGAGCGTGTTTAGCCCCAATGTCACCAACTCAGCAAAATTTTAAAATATAAAAAAAGTCAGGTTGGCATTTTCAGAACTGTGTGATTTACTTGGGTGTTTCTTACCCTTCAGTTCCAAGTCGTCTTTAATTCATATCATCTAAGGGCTACATTAGCTCTTTTTAGGTGGGAAACCAGAGTCTATTGTTCTGAGACTAAATTAGGACTAGAGGCCAGATTAATAAATAATATGATTCACTTTCCAGAATTCTTAAATGTTACTAGGCGAGCATACATCTGTGAGGCTTATTAGCCTCATTATTCCTGTGCAGAACTGACATCTAAGAGCACAAACAGGAACAAAGAGTAGCAGAAAAAGAAACTAATGCTTATGCAGAAAGCCTACATACCAGTGAATATAGGGCAATCTAAAACCCAGGAAGCTATATTACAAGGATCTTTCTTTTTCAAGCACTAGCACTCCAGGGAAATGCAATTACTCTGTGACCCTTATATTAAGCTGATCCTGAAATTTAGGTATTTTGATTCCCATTTTCTCCTTTTAAGGGCCAAGGTCTATAACCCAGCCAAAGCAACCATTCACTCCTCCATGTGCATGAGCACCCATAACCCTGTTCCTCATTCCAGTTTACGAGCAATCTGTTTTAAAAGCCTGTGAAGTTTCAGATTCATTGAGTGGGAGAAGGGTAGGTGCCAATAGGCCTCACTGTGTTGATATTCCTTTTTTTACAATATTCCCAGAAAGAACTGGAGGAAACAACTTTCTCTTTCGTTTGTATCAGAGGGTGTCTGTAAGCTTGTATAGCTGGAGTAAGAGGAAGTTCTTACAAAATGGCTCTGCAGGAGTTAATGCTTTGCAGTTGTTCTGGCCCCCACTGAAAGGTGTCCTAAAGAAAAAGCAGTAGCAGTTTTAATTTGCTAGAATGTCACTTCAGAAAGAGCAGGAGAACATTAGTCCCACACCTCTTCATGCTGATCTGAGTACCTCTGTCTGTGGCCAGCAGAGAAAACTTCTCCAGTGTCAGAAAACTTGAGGTGCTCTAGGTAATGAAGTGACAGAGAAATTAGCTCAACCCACAGTCTTTCTCCCTTCTCAGGTCTTGTTTGCAAGACCCCACACCAGTAAAGGGACAGAACTATTGAGCTTGCTCAGATGGCAAAGATGCTGGTAAAATTTTCTGTAGCCTCAGTTAGCTCAGACTGGCTAAGCTGAGTTAACTATCTTGATTTTAAAATGCCAGAGGAAAAAAGGCATCTTGGATTTCAAATTGCAATAGTACTTGCTATAAGCTCCTCAATTATCTGTTGCTTTAACTGATAACCTCAGTCAAAATTCGAGTTGTCTTGTTTCTGCTGCTGTTATAGCCTCAGGTAGGAAGCTGTTATAGCCTCAGGGAGGAAGTTTCAGCAGCCCCAGATATGAACCCCTCCCACCTCTGGCTGGACCTGTCATTTGAACCAGATTTGCTAAGGGGTAAGTGTTTGCAGCTCTCAGGGTTTTTTGCTGGGTTGGGGATGCTCAGGATTTCTGCACTTCAAATCTTTAATGATGCATGGGAAAACCAAGGAAAACACTGACACTCCAAAAATGCCACATGCTGCATGTCTGTAGAGAAAGAAAGATGAAAACTCTTTTATTCTACTAAACCAGTGGATTATAGATAATGCCATGAAACTGGACCAATGTTTTCATGAAAACAAGTCATCGTTTTTGAATTCACGCCATCTTGCTTTGCCTCAAATGCTCTATTTGGCGGAGGTTCAGCAGGGGTATTAGGAACTGCTGCTAGCTGAATGCAGAGCAAACTCTCACAGCCAAAATTAAGAACAGTGCTGTCTTCTGCAGGGTTTTTAAAACCTAATTAAAGTAAATACTTTGGAATGATTAAAAGGCACACACCATTTTAAGATAAAAGTTTATTATAGTTAAAAAAGGAAGCTCTCTAATTTAAAATGGAAAGTTTATGAAGCTTCAGGATAAACCTCAGCTAGGAAAAATAACAGGTTTCAGATGTTCCAAATATCATGCGTTAACCCCAAATGATCGTTCTGTAACACCAGTTTCCTTAGTCCATGGTGGTCAGAATTAGAACACCCACTCTGCTTAAAGGCACAATGCTCACTGCCACCAGCCATTAATCACCCTGTTCCTGCCCCATATCAAGGCTCCAGGCACCACAATTTTAAAAGGGGGTGATTGTGTATCTATCCCAGCTAGATCTGGTTTCATCATATCTAGGCCTGCTTTGAGTGGGAGGTGGGACTATGGACCTCCTGAGGTCCTTTCCAGCCCGAATGGTCCTAGTGTTCTAATAAAACAAATGACTGCTAGAGCAATATCTAATGAGACCAAACAGCTAGGAAATGGCATGTTTTGCAAGGCTGTTAGTATTCCAAGTAATGGTTGTGTTTGACAGAGAAAGGGGGAGGATATTCAAATGTTATTTACTTAAGAGTAGCTGTTATTTAATCTACAGAGTCAGATTTATTTGGATAGTTACTATAATTAAATTCCAACTGACTACTAGAAACATTGAAAGTTAACAACTATGTAATAAACTTTCTAGACAACAATTAAATGTGTTGGGGAGACAAGTCTACAAATCTTTTAAAGGTGATATGAGAAAGGAGACAGAAAAAATATCAGAAAGCTATGTACTTTAAACTATGGGATTAAATTTTAAAAGTGACCCTTTGGTTTGTCCTTTTGGGAGCACCCTCCTGAGAGTATGTAATAAAGGACAGCACAGGAGGATGCTAATGGAAGGACCTGCAACTCACTTTTGAGGCTTTCCGTGTGCTGTAATTGAAATCTCCAAAACTCGTGGCTGGAGCCTACTTCCTGAAAACAAAAAGGAGTAGTTAAGAGGAAGTTTTTATTAGGTAGGCTACTCGAGGTATTTCCTGGTTCAGAATTTACTCCCTCAACCTAGACCACTAGTGTCTGCCATTTCTAAGGCTGTGGCAAAGTGCAAACCCCATTTCTCTTTCTTTGTCCCCCCCGCCCCCAAACATATACTGCTTGAGCAAAAACCACCCCTCTGCTTTCTGTGTCATACCTGCTGTTCTGTTAGGCCTGGGCTGTCATATTTCTACAATGGTGCTGGATCAAAAGCTCTAAAGAGATCCTCTAGTGATAGTCATTATGTTTGTCTACCTTACTTTGCTTCAGGAAGATCTGGCAAGATATTATATAATTTGTTCTCCTTCTCATATACTGCTAGGATAACTTGTCTTCCTAACTCACTTACTTGGAAACACTTGGTGTTTCTGTATGATCTTATGGTTGCCACAAGTGTTTTTTAGCTCTGCCTTTGAAATGCAGAGAAATTGCCTAGGCTAAGAGAAGCTTTTTCAAGACTGGAATTTTATGATTGACATGCCATTCTTCAGCACTTTTCCCACTCATTTTTAATGCCCTTCATCACTGGTCATTCCCTTGACTATACATAGCTTAATCCTGTGACTGCTTGGCACTGGGCATTGTACTTGTTGTGGTGAGGGACATCCTCACAGTAGCGAGCGTCTGTAGGATTTGGCCTTCAACATGTAATGTCCTTGCAGTTGCAATGTTGTCATTCCATCTTTTGCTTCACACACTGTGCTGTTTTTATAAGCAGTGATCCAGAGCAACCCTTTGCAGCTACAGAATCCAATAATATGTTGTCAGCAATCAATTATAGAAACACACAATATTCAAACACACTATTTGTGTCATTATTAAAGTACAATAAGCTCTCTTGCTCAGAGGATAGTAATAGCAGATCAGATTTTTACAAAAGATACAATAAATCCCCAGAGACCAAACAAACCAGTCTCTTTTCTGTCATTTTCCCTTTGTTAAAAGCTTCCTCTGCTCTTTTGAAAGAGTAACATTCTTCCTTAGAGAATCCCTCAATTTTAAAATCATCACAGTAGATTCATGTCACCCAGATTTTATATTCTCTCCCAAAAGAAAAGAGAAAATTCTTCATCTACTAAGTCTTGACTGGTAGTTAACTCCCTCTACTTCTTTCCAGCCCAGCCATTGCATTCCTGCTGTGTTTTTTTCTGTGTTGCAGTCCTTGGAAAATATGCTGCAACACCACAGTCCTGAGGAAAGGGTACGCACTATGCCAATTCGAACTTCACTTCAGGATCAGACCTCAGTCACCTGAAGTTTCTTATTCAAACTTTTAAATAAATGAACCTAACCCCTTTCTGGGTGCACTGCTTTAAACACTTAGTTGAGCAAAATCCTTAAACCATCATATCCTGATCTATTGTATCTACTTCCCAAGTGAATTTTATGATCCATGTGCCCTCGTTGCCAGCCACGATGAACATTTTTCAAATGTGAGTATTAAAACACTTTGTGGCAGGTGGAACTTGCACGATAACCCTGGAGATGGTAAAATGCACTTCACAACAGACTCTCAACCTTATGAAGTTACCTGTTGAAAGTACAACCAAACACTAACATTTCTTGGCTAAAACTGATGACTGGCTTGAGTTTTTTTAAGTACATGATAATATAAATGTCTACTATGAAGACAATTCTGTGATTATCCAACAAAACTATTCATCATTTGGCATTGAAAGTTATCCCAGCTTGGAAAAAAAATTATGAAGCAAAGAATCAAACAGGCCATTTGATACTTTTTCATACTTTTATGGCAGATATTTTTCACAAATTATTTTTCTTCTCTTTTTCCACTATTTGATCTTAAGAAGATGTGCTGTGTCATTGCTAGTATACGTAGTGGATGTTATAATGAAGGCCAGTGCAATGTAAATGAATCTGTATGAACTAATGAAAAAAGGATCATCTGCTCTAATTTCAATTTAGATGAGATCCTAATCAGTCAGAGAACCCTACAAACCTGTCTCATGCACTCTTGTTTCACGAGTGGCATGTTTATTTGTATTTAAATGTTACATGTGGGATAGGCAAGGATTTAATCCTCTGCTTTGTTGACCAACATGCAATATTATGGCCTCTTGTTCTCTCTCAGCATGAAGGTGATACTGGTATCACAGTCTGAATGTGCCTGTCAGAAGAAAAGTCACTGAGGCAACTTTTATAATTCTCCTTTTTAATTTGACCATTCTCAGTTAAAGTAGGGTCTTTAGAAAGCTGCCTGCTTGTCACTCAGCTACATTTCTCAGGTGGCAAAGTTGAAATGATTTTCAAAATCTGTTTTTTAAGCTCCAGTTTGAGGCTGTGCATCAGTATGTTTGGAACAGCTGATAGGTTAGATGAAAGTTGGAAATAGCTTTCCATCTCTCCCCGTTTCATAAGAAAGCAGGAGGAATTCACAATGGAAGCACTCTGTACTTATGAAATGTGATCGGTTTACTCTTCACTACCTATCACAACATATTTTTGTAGGCTGCTGACTTGAATTCTAAAATCAGCCTCTTCATTTTTTTGTCCCCCCAAAAAAAAAGTTCAAACTTCTCTGTCTCTTGTAAATCCACTTACAGGCATAGGGCCTCTCAGTCTTTCTTCCAAAAGTAGCTGCTGTGCTTTCTTAATGCTCAAGGAAATGCCTAAAAACTAGAGGGGAAAAACCCTCGATAGCCTACTTTAAGTGACCTAGCCAGATTCTTCCCACAACTGCTTGCTTAGCACACAGTTTAGCTTATAGAGGCATGCGGAGTTTAATGAAAATGTGAGGAATGGAGGTTCCTTACAAGTTGTTTTAGAAAGCCAACATTATTTTAGACAACAAATCAATTTCTCCATCCTGAGAAGTCACAGGTCCCGTGGCCCACCAGAGATGCCAATCTGTTGCCTAAAATAGAGGAAAAACTTTTGAGACATTAGTATAGGGAAAGTATAGAGCAGTTCTTTAATGAAGGCTTTCATAATCTACAAATATATAAATTTATTTACATCAAATGTAAACAAACTGTTTGCATCAGTTTGACAAAAAGTTAACATAATCATTGTAAACGTTTCCAGTCATTATTAAGTTAATTTCCTAAACTGCTTGTCTCCTTCATGATAACTTCACTTTTTATAGTTGTTGGTACTAGATTTTTGGCTACAGTGTTTCTGTTAAAGTAGACCACCTATTCACGTAGAAATCAGTTGTATCAGCAGATGCTGCATAAGGGTGTCACCAGTCCATTATGATTCTCTTAGGTATCCTTAAATTTTGGTACTTTGACACTATAATGAGTCTTTGGTGAAACAGCCTAATAAATAAGACACAATCAAAGAAATTGGATGTAAAAAATATTAACATTCATGAAAAGAGGACTTTTCTAGGTTTATTCTAATACTTGCTTGAGATGGGCTGGATTAGTTTTCCAGACTATAACAACTGCAGCATTCTTCAGGAATTATCTTCCTGAGCTGTTTGGCATAATTTATGCTGAATTAACTAACGAAGTGTAATTTTCTCTGCATGTAATTTTGTATAATCTGATAATAAGCACAGTTAAAAAAATTGGCACATGCATCGTGTTTTCAGGGGCGCAAGTAGTTTTAACAGCACTTCTTGACCTACTGTGAATTCCTGTGTGTCTGAATGGAACTGAGGACTGTTGTATCCACAGGAACTCAAAAGACTCTGCAGTGCAGCACATTTTTAGAAGTAGCTTGATACGAACTGGGAAGAGAACACTAATCAACAGGCTTCTGAGTGCTCAGCTTTATCCACTTGACTTCTGTATCTCTCGTGTTCTTAAGCACAAGGAGGCTTATTGATCTCTTGCTAACAGCTTTAACACATCTTGTGTTATCAGTAGTACTTGCTGTGTTTGGAGTGGACATCAAAGTATTTGTCTGCAGCAGATTGAGTGGAAAAGGATAGTCACTCACCTCTCCACCTTAGAGGTTCATAAAGAGACCTTAGGTTAAGGTTAAGACCCAAAAAGAGTTTCTTGCTTTCTTCTGGAGTCCTGGTAGTTTTTATGCTAGTGACAGAAGAGGTGGTATTTCTGTCTCAGGAAAAGGTCCTATGCAACCTGGACTAGGTGATATCCTGAGGTGCCTTCCAACCTCACCCATTCTGTCATTCCTTACCAGCAAGTAAGGACTGATCAGTCAAGAACAAGAACTTCTTTGAACAAACACTTATCAGGCTCTTGAGAAATACAGTCAAAGAGACCCAGTTTACTGCCTGCAGCCCTCAGCATTGCCAGTTAATGGAACTGGAAACCTTTCTTCACAGAGAAATGCTGCTGCTCTTCCACTCACTAAGTTACCAGTTTTCTGGTGCAAAGTTTCTTAAGGTGTTTTAATTCAGTTTATACTGTGAAGTGCCAGAAGCTCATTTAAGATGTTTTAATTAAATTTGAAGTGGCCTATATTAAGTTAGCTAGAGAAAAGTGAGCCCCAAAGGAACAGCAATCTTACATTGCTTTTTTTTCCTCTGTGGGAAGATAACCCTTGCAAAAGTTGAATGTCATGGCCATTAGAAATCAAAAGCAGAAACTCTGTTCTGCTGTCACTGACAGGAAGTATCAGCCATTATTATTTATGATGCTTTGTACAGCAGAAGCTACGTAGAACAGTGAGCCAGTACCTGTTGTGCTTGGTATTTGCTGCCACAGAAAGCTCCATCTAAGCACCTGTAATTATGTAGACCAGAATTTGCAGGGTATCATGAGAGGACTGTCATTTTTCAACTAGTTTTACAAACTAATTGTATGTCCTTTTATTATAAATCTGTGGTTTTATTTCTACAGTGTATTTATCAGGAAAAAAAAAAAGTACAGTAAAATAGGTCAGAGAAGGAAAAAGAATCAAAGATCCTAATCCCAAAAGGAAAATAATTATGGTTTATGAAAGGCCAGGTAATAAGCTAGTTATTTGTTTTGGGATATTTTTTGGGAGAGTTCAAAGGTCGAGAGAATTCTACCTTGAAGATTTCATGTTCTCCCATAGCAGACCTCAGTACAAATGTGACTATAGAAAATTTATGGAATAAAAACACTTCCACCACATTTGTGGAGAGAGAGAATGAATATATTGCATAAGACAGAAATGACTGGAACACTTCAACTAATTTACAGGAACATAATATCTTCAATTCCAGGAAAGGGAAAATACCAACTTGGTGGTGAGGAGAGCAATCCTAAGTGCTGATAGAACAACAGTATTTACAAGTTTCCTTCTGTCTATAGTCCTCTGCTTGCTGTACTGGGTTCCTTTGTAATGATCTGGTTTACCCCCAAACACTCTAATACTAGAAGGATGTGATCTAACGTCCCTTCTTTTTTCCAAGTGGAATGACATAGCAGGAAACATATGGCATCAGTAAAAGCATATCCAGCTTGGCATATAGAGTTGTGCTGGTAATTTTTATTTAAATAAGAGTTGGTTAACTCACCTTAAAAAATAGCCACAAGGTTACATCTGTGGAAGCTTAAGGATTCTGCCTTAAATACTGGCAACCACTGTTGGCTTATCAGTAATTGTTTCTGTTTCTTGTGAGCCTGGGAGCTTGTGAAGTTTTAAAAATGCAAACTATGTCTGTGAAATTCTTTGAAGCAGGCTATTGTTTTCTTCTGTACCTGTGCAAAGCCTAGGACAGCAGTGATCCCATACTTCGGGATCCCCAGTGACATGGCTGCACAAATGAATAGTTGACAGTAGCTGGTTTCCTTGCATTTGAAATTAGTAGTTCAGACTGAGTGCCTGGGGAGTTAGGATGTATGTCTGTGTGAAAGGACAGGGCAGCCAAGGCAGAAAGGTGTTCCCACTGCATTTACAAATAGCATCTGAATGATCTTGGCTATGCAGGCATAAGCAGACTGAGCAAAGCCATATATTCAAACTTCTGGTGCAACGATGCATGAAACCAGCCTCTACTTTTTGTATATAATAGCATTTGATTTTCCATCTGCAAGTGTTCTTAATTAATTTGAAGGAGTATTCTTAGCTGTGCTGTTGTTGAAAAATGTAGGTCTGTGTTTTTTTTTGAGGAAACCATATAGTTATGAGGCTGTGGTTAAAATCTTACTAAATGCTAGTATATAACTTTATCTGGGTGGAAAGAGAACTGAGAATGCAGCCTGTTTGTTCTCACTGGACCCCGGGGGTCTTTAAATCTAGGGAAAAGGCCTGCATATATACCTTTGCCCGCAAGCAAAAAAAAACAGAAAAGGGGAAAAGAGAGGCAAAGGAGCAAACCCCTTCAAATTTGTATCGCTTTGTAAACAGAAACGGGGTAACTTTCACAGGATGATGCTTGTTATTAGCACGACCCTACCCCAGGAGTTATAAGGTATTTCTAAAATTTGAGAAACCCTGTACTAGAGCGTGTTTCCAACTGTGGATGCTTTGCCAGAGAGATTGCATTTTAGAACCTATATATACATATAGGTGTATATATACCAGAAGGCACCAAGATCGATATGACCAAGACCACCTTGCAACTCAGTGGCAAAGAGAAGTTTCTTAAGTGCTTGCGACTAAAATGCCCCGTTTCTCCAAAGAGGATCTAATAGTGCTCTGCCTCTTGACTGATCACTCAGTAGCCCTTTAATCTTCCTGCAGACTGGACAGCAGGTGAAATTGCAGTTCTCTGCCTGCCTCCACGAACAAAAGCATTTCCTTACTCTTGCTGTGCCCTTAGCCCTGGTGTGGAGGGGCCAATAAGGGCAATTCTATCCACATTGTGGATTTGATTTTTGGGTTCTCAGATGAGGCTGCCAAAGCAGGGAACAGTTAATGCCAATTAGAGTCGTGGCTTTTGTGTGAAGAGCATTAGTCCAGTAAGAGCTGTCCCGGACCACCAAGCTGTTTGACAGAAGCCAGCAAACAAGCCACCCAATGGAAATTATTTTCAGTCTTCAAAGTACAGTGTCTTGCCAGAGTCTTTGGAAAAGCTGTTGAAAGTAAGAAATTCCTTTCAAGGCCTTGGTAATGTCTCCACCTTGAATTTTTTTTTCTCATAATGCACTTCTGTTTTTTTACAAGTACTTTAACATGATCTTCTAAAATGTGATTAACTTGTGTATGTACTTGAGGCTTTCATGAACAAAACAGATTTTAAAGTGACTTTTCCTGTTAACATAAAGTTACATGTAACCAAGAGGCTGTGCCAAAGCGTACTGTGTGAAAGGTTCTGTGCCAGGTAGGTTCGCATTTCACTGGGGTAGCACTGATTTTTCATTCCCCAGTTTACATTTCCAAACATATCAGTACACAGGTACTGGAAGACTAACTTTATGTCTTGTAAAGAGATTAACATTGTTCATGATAATGCACAGCCTTTGGTATTATTACAGCAAGGCATGAGAAGGTTCAACTCTTTCATTAGCTGATTGAAAACAAGGAAGTCTTAAGTTTCATTAAAATCAGATGTAATACTTGTGCTCCAAGATCAGTTGGAAACTAATAGGAATAATCCAAGCCATAATATCCCAACTAAGGCTGAACTGTGCTAATCACATTGAGGATCATACTGGAGTGATTCTGCATTAAAATATGTTGTATGGCCATCCCAGCTCCTGGACGTAAGCTTTAGGAGACGTGAAGAGTTAAGGCAAGACTTTGTGGGCTTGGCTTATGAAAGCAGATATATGGGATTCCTTCCTGCCTGACACATTGGCTGAGGGTGCACCAGCACTCTGTGGACTCCTTAGTTTGGAGGCTGTACGGAATTGATGCAGGGGTTAAACCATGAAAGAGAGGAAATCCCTGCATCAGCTCTTTATATTTAAAAGTTTGGAACTCAATAGCAACTCCTGATGTTAAAGAAAAGGGATGAGGGATCTGATTGCTGTTATCCAAAGAAGACAATGTGACTTAAACAGCAGCAGTGCTCAGCACTAAGCTTGTAGCTCCCCTTGCTGGACAGGGAGTCATAGCCTTCACACCAGCACAGGAAAAGGGGTACACAACTGAAGGGTTATCATGGATTCTTCCAACTGGGTTTCTCTTGTCAGTTTCTTCTAATCTGAGGCAAGAAATGTGGTTAGGGACTAAGCAAAAATATAAACAGATAACTTTAACTGGTCCCTACATCTAACAGAAGAGAGAGCAAAGTCCAGTTTTACCATCCCCATAGTCCAGGCAGTATTTATTCTCCCTTATAGATGGTTTGGCCTGTGCAAAGGCAAGATTTTAAAATGAAGAAGGCATAAGGGTTTGGTTTGTTTGTTTTTTATATTTAAAAACACAAAAAGTCTTACCCAGCCTGAAAGGCAAGGCTATAATTGTGAAATGAATAAAATAATTACACGTAATCTAAGAGAAAAAAAAAAATGAACCATTTAAATGTTTTGTTTGGGTTTTGGATATTTACTTAATTTTGGTAGGTAATATATTGGAGAAAAGAAGACCTTGCTAGAGAGGGGAGGACCATATCTGTTGAGCTAAATTGCAAAAGCTCTCACTCTGTATGCTCTGAGGAAATCCAAGGAAATAAGAAATCCTAGGAAATATGGATTAAACCAGTAGCATGTTTAAAATTAGAAGTCATTCTCATAGGAAGCATGACAACAATGGCAAAAAACAATGACCTTTGAAACAACAAAAATTGAGAAGCTCTATTAAAAGGTTTGTTATGATTTAAGGGTTTGGCCCTTACTATCTGTTTTCTATCGGGAAGCCACAAATGCTGAAGCAACACAGAATATTATAAATCACAATCCATTGGCTTTTTCTAGAAATGTATAGAGAGCTCAGTGGAAAACCTTCTGAAATTAAGAGAGAAAATTCCCAGAAACTGCAGTGGCTTGAATCAGATGCAAAATCATTTGGGGTCTTACTTCCCAAAACTTAGGCGCTGGAATCCTGCCTTTTTGTTAGCTCCTGCAAGGAAAAAGTCTGCAGTGAAGTGGAATGAAACACAATAGAACAAGCTGTGTCTGAACTTCAGCCAGACAACACACCCCTTTTTGGATCCCAAGGGAACTTTGATGTGCTGGCAGAAAACTGATTTGTTAGAAAGTGTGACTACAATAGAGGCATCTACACAGTGAAGGAGGCACGACTGGGTTGGGAGAGAGCTGAGAATATAAAAGCAATGCAACATAACCTGTGTTTTGATTCGAGAACCCTCACATGGAATGAGCTGAAGGAATTAAGCTTTGCAAACCGTTACAGCCTTAGTTGTGTCTTGGTATCTTTCATCACACAAAATGATATTCAGCCCAGAACTAAAACATTAAATCAGGAGATATGAAATGAAAAAATAAGAAGCAGAAAACATGACTTTTGACTAAATGAATTGGCTGTAAAAACAGGGGTGAAAATATGGTATAAAATTATTGAAGCTCTCTGCAATTTTTGCAGCACTTTCTCAGCCACAAATATGCTTTCCCACATAAGACAGTAACTGTGTTTCTTTGTAGAGCTATCATTAAGTATAGCAGAATGCCAAGTGAATGTCAAAGCTTTGAATGCAAACTATTAGTGTTTCCTTTCCTCCTTCCTTCCTTTGGAAAAAATTGAGAGGTTTGTTTCAATTACGCATTTTTAACAGATTCAGATTACAAAACAATATATTCCACACACATATAAAAATGAAGATGCCAAGGATTTCTTTCAATAAGATCTTTCCAAAATATCTGTTCTTTCTTGTGGAATGTGCATATGAGAGCTTTGGAAAGGTGAAGAATATTTTCAGCATACAGATGGCAGTCTGCTTTCTAATTCCACTTTGCCTGACTGGCCTGGCTGAACTTTCTTACTGATCAGTAGTGACTGGATCATGCATGAAAGCGTGCTAATGCACAGTGCTGAAGCAATGGTAGTTGACTGAGAACAAGTATTACAACTGTACATCTGAGCTGTGTTTCGGTCTTCATGATTTTTGGAGCCTTGTTAGGTTTCTTCTTCATAATTAGCTCGTGAGCACCATGGCTGATGAAATGTAATCATCACAATTCCATCTAGGACTGAGGTTGCATTACAAGAAATGTGAGTTATGTCTACATGACACAATGCAGGGTTGTGTGGCTGTAGCAAGTTAGCTCTGAGGACCAGAAGTCTGGCCTTGTGAGCTGCAAATGCACCCCTGGTGCTGTGCAGCAGAGGAAGCTCAGGAATGCAGGCTGGTGGCAAGGTGGCTGCAGCAGGCAGACTGAGCACTCTCTGTAGCCATGACCTCCCTCCTACTGCTCTGCTGACCAGCACGATTTACTTCGGTGTTCGCAGTCAGAGAAAACGGCAGGTACACATGTATGTTCTTTCCACAGTCATGTAAACCCTAATGCTGGGCATGCACTGGAAGGAGTTCTTCAGAAGGGTTATGTGATATAGTGCTGAAGAAGAGGATTTTCTGGATCCATGGCCTCTGCTCCTCAAAGTTACTGTGTGTAGCCCAGGACTCTAGCAATTGGTCTGCCAATTTTATTTATTTCTGTTTCATTACCTCTTAAGCTGACTGCAAGGTTTGGTAAAATATGATGTGTTTCAAACAGTGTCTGCTTCTGTCTTATCTTTAGGAAACATGCATGTTTAAATCTCTGTGTCTTTTATTAATGTACTGTTCTACTGGAACTGAAAAATCTAGCTGCTTTATTTACTGACCCATGTGCAATTTCAGCCACTAGAAAAGGAACTGCCTTTCTGGAGAGTAAGCATTTGAGGTTTGCTGTTTTTTTAACTGTCAGATCTCATCTGGAGTATTTTAGAACAGGATTAATCACTTCCCAGTTTTCTTGAACCTGAAACAAGACTTTCTGACTGAAATTCATATAACTTAATTTTTCTGTGGCTAGCACTATAAAAACCACCAAGAAGTCATGCCATCCAGCAAGGAGGCTTTAATTTGGTTTTAGGGAGAAAGAGGCTCAGTTTGGCACACAGTCATGGGGTAATGGAAATATTCATACAAAAATAATACACCATTTTTTTCTATACCCTATACCCCTTATGAGATAAGCTTATTTTCATTTGCAAAAGCAGAGACGGTCTCACAAGGGTGTCTCCTTGTTCTGCGGGAAGGTGGAATCAGTTGGCAACAATCAGAACCTTGCTTTTTCAGTCCCATGTTGCTTGCAAAGGGAGCAAAAATGACACAGATTCAGCACTGGAGTGAAGTAGGTTATTTGAATACAAAAAATATGTATAGAAAAAAGAAAATAATTGAATATGGGAGTAAAACTTGCATAACACGTCAAAATGCTGCTCCAGATTATTTGCTGGAGTCTGTCCTGTTGCATGTTCCCTGCAGTTGTTATCAGAAGGTGAGGGAAATGAGAGCCTGTCTGAACATGCCATTAGTTGCTGTAATCCATCTGCAGTGGAACTGATTTACCCTGCACGTCCTCCATGGAAGTGCTTCAGCACACATGGTAAGTCACGCACATCAAGAGGCAGATTGACCAGTCAAATCTCACTTCACATTTTTGTGTAGTTAGGATTTTGTTTCCTCAGGCTGCAATGCAGGGCCACAGCCTTTTCAAAAGGGTATAGGCATGAGCCAAGCACAGTTAGTGCAGACCACTGAAACCCACCGTCCTGTGTGTTGCACATGGAGGGTGGCACAGGAGGGAGGCTGCAGAGCTCTCTAATGTCTGAGGCTGGAGCCAAATATCAAACTCTGTACTCAAAGTTTATTTGCCGTACTGTCTAATACAATGACCTTTTCTTGGTTACATAAACTAATGTGTCAGATGCAATAATCAGATCAACAGGACATGGCACTGTCTTGTGTTGGAAAAGAATTCACCTTCTTTCTAAAGAGGAACTAGAAATCTGCTCTTGTTAACAGTCATCTTCAATTCTGCAGGTAAATAGTCTTATCTGTTTATTCCAGAGCTCCTCTTGTCCACTGCTCTTGCGATGCAATAAGGGAAAATATCAGAAGCATTAAAACCATTTCTCACTGCTGAAATGCTAAAACCGAGGCAGAAATTACTGCTAAAATGTGCTTAGATATTCTTTATGAAACAGAGCACACTACAAACCACTCACAGCTCTCAGACAGCAAATTCTTCACCAATAAAGGATCAATAAACTTCTAAGTGTAGAGCTGGCCAACAGTTTCGTGTCGAAAGATTTTTAAACCTTGCATGGTCTACTTTTTCTTAACAAGAATTTTCAGTGGCTGTTAAATGTTTACTTTTTTACTGGAGAGATGTGGTTTTAAGGAAGAAAAAAAATCCATGTTTTTTTAAAACAAGTGAGTATAGAATATCAAAACCTTTTCATGGGGAAAAAAAGGCAAATAAATGCTAAAACAAAATGCTAAAATCAAATGCTAAAAAATAGCAGTGAAAATCATGAGAAAACTTATTCTTCAAGTAACATGAAAGCTATTTTCCATATTTGAGCTTTTCCTGTTACTCTGTGCTGAGAGTAAATCGTTATTTCATCATAAAAATCATCGACAGCCACATGTATGATAACCAAAGTTACAAGCAAATGATAAATAGTTTTTGTATCTGGATGGTATCTCATTCACAAAACAGCATTTTAAAAATGAAACTGGAATTGAACAGTTTTCCATAATGTACTGGCTTCCATAAAACCCCAATAACATGTCAGTAACTCAGTTTCCATCTCTTAAACTTCTGGGACATTTGTGGTTTAGTGTTAATAGCTTTATAGACATAGAATTCTGACTCAAGCAAAGTATCATGTTAAAGCATTTATGCATTTAGTGTACTGTCAAGTGCAAATACTGGCATTTAAACCTAGCATTTTCCAGACTGCCAGCCAAACCTGTGTTTAGGATCTCTGGCTGTAGTCATGTTGGGTTTGGGGTTTTCCTACTGTTCTGTTGTCACAGGTTGACTTCTATGACTGACTCTTCAGCTTGTTGTCAGTATGAATGTTACTTCTTAAGCTTTGAATATTTGAAAGTATTTTCTTGTTTCAACCAAGTTGGGATTTAGATATCTGAAATCAAAATATCTGCTTTTCATGTATCTTGTATTTAGGGATCATGGCACCTTCAAACAATCCAAGCTGATCATGATGCTAAAATAAGATGCATCGCTATATCTTCTCTCTTTCCCAGAACAGTGCTGTGTATTCTCTCTCAGTGGCCACGTGGCCTCCATATTTATGGAAGTTCCATCAGATTTCCATCTACCCTCTGACTTTTCATAGATTACTTGAGGTACAGTTATTCGTCTGAAAGTATGGTAAATATTCTTTTTAATTACATGAAAATTGTACTTCTGCACAAAAATAAGAGCATAAATTTCTGCAGGACATACCTCCTACTTGCTTTGTTTCTGTCCAAGTCTCTGTATTTCAAGGATGAAATAGATGATATTTGGAAAAAAAATTTATAGCATTTTTAATACCCAAGGATCTCAGCATGTTATGTCAATGCAAACACACATCACTTTGCTTGTTCACTGCCCTTTTTCCAAAGTGCAGTAAGAACTGTTCTGTTGATAAGTGTTACTCACTGTTGTTGATAGAAACCAACAGAGAATTTATCTTATGTGATATATAATGAACATGATGCTCAAGTGTCTTGATGTAGGGCCTACGTGTGTGGCTTCCTGACTGTGTTAAGACAAAATCTTTGCACTTCTAATCACATTGCAAAGATGGGCAGGAGCCAGTACTGTGTGGCTGCCCAAAATGGTGATGGGTACAGCCCCTGCAAAGAGCATCTCTGCCATGGGCTCACTGTAATAGCAGAAGCATGTGTTTGCTCACCAAATTCCTTCTGCACCTGGCCCCTCAGTGAGGTAAGTTGGTCCCCTCCAAGTCTGCTAGTAGTGACACATCTGCTTTGAGAGTGGAAAATTAGAACATCTGCATGGAGCGGAGACTGCTTCCACCAGGGCACGTGGCCTGCATGTGAAGCTGTGGTCTTCTTGGGACCTCAGAGCATTCTTTACAGGGCAGTAGCAAGGGCCAGCCCTCTTTAGGACTGATGCAAGCAGGAGTTTCCAATCCTTGGCAGGCAGTTAAAAGGCTACAGAAAAAGAAAAACTTCTATGGATTCCTGGAAAGTTTTCTACATTGCCTCTAGCTGATCTGACAGACCTCCAAGCACTCTCTGGGAGGAATGGCAATATTCTCCAAGCATCCAGCCTGCCTCTGAGTTTGTAAACTTGTGCTAGAGCCATAGCTGAATATGAGGTCTCTAGGAAGTGCCAAAACCCATGATTAAAAAAAAAATCCCTTTGCTGAAGATACTGCAGCCTCCTGCTGGAAGGCATGAGGCGCTTGTGATATCAATCCCGTGATACAAAAGTACTTTAACACCTAGAAAACATCTTTGTCTATTCCTGGTCAGAATTGTGTTTAGTGTCAAATTAAATGCTCATGACAGTTCACCACAACTTATTATATGTTAGTTGCTGCCACTGCTACATTGCAAAAGCCTCACTGATGGCACAGTAACATGAACTCATAGCATTTGATACAAAGAGTCTTTCAGAAGAAAGACATGCAAAGACTTTTAGCTTTAAGTTATTTCATTGCTATCGTTCCCTGAAACAGATATGTGAGACAAATTAATCCATCATTCCTCATCACATCATTTCTTGTTGCTCAGTTGTGGAATTTTAGGATATTAAGAAGCTTGTGAGACAGGGGTGTTGATTGCCAATTCAGCAGAAACTTTAGATGTCTGTGTCAAAACTAAGTTTGTTTGACATTCGGGACCAAAATATTTGCAGTTGTATAAGGATGAGGAGGCTTTGGCTTTTGTTTTTGGTTTGTTTTTTAAGTAGTTCTGGGATAGCAGTTGATGTCATGTTTTGTAAGGCACTAATATTAGAGCACTCTTTGATGTGGAGAGTTGACTGCACTATTTCTTGGCCTGAAACACTAGAGGTTGTTGCTTTGTGATGGTGAACAAAAAGTAATGAAAACTGTAGCAATCACTCTGCTGGGATGGAGGTCTCAGACATACATGGCTCACAGATGAGCATGTGCTGCTTTGAACATTGCTTATTATTGTATGTGCACTGTGTGTCTGACTCATACATTCCCGTGTCTGCAGGGCTGGCAGGAAGGTGGAAGCTGGGGCGATCTGAAGGACATGCCAGTCCCTTGATTATGTTGCCTGGACTGTAGGTTTTTAATAAGCAGCTGTGAGGTCTTTTTCAGTATGCTAAGCCATGAGGATTCTTAGTGACTGACATGTCACCAGGAAAGCCTGAAACTAGTTGGGCAGTGGCACAAGAAACTCTGGTCTTGGAAATTTTGGCCTGCTTTGCTCAATTTTAAAATGAATTCTTTTTATTCATTGTAAGCTGTTAAGAAATTATCATAGTAGCTATTTGTTAGACCCCCACCTGGAGCACTGCATCCATCTCTGGGCTCCCCAGCACAGGAAGGACATGGACCTGTTGGAGCAAGTCCAGAGGAGACCACCAGGTTGATTAGAGGGAGGGAGCACCTCAACTATGAAGAAAAGCTGAGAGTATTGGGATTCTTCTTCTTGGAAAAGAGAAAGTTTTGGGGTGACCGTATTGCAGCCTTCCAGTACCTGAAGGGAGCCTACAAGAAAGATGGAGAGGGACTATTTACAAGGTCATATAGTGACAAGACAAGGGGGAATGGCTTCAAACTGAAAGAGATAGGTTTATATTAGATATTTGGTAGATTTATATTAGTTATTAGGAAAAAATTCTTTACTGTGCGGGTGGTGAGGGCGGTGGAAGAGGTTGCCCTGAGAAGCTGTGGGTGCCCCATCCCTGAAAGTGTTCCAGGTCAGGTTGGACAGGGCTTGGAGCAACCTGGTCTAGTGAAAAGTCTCCCTGCCCATGGCAGGGGCTTTGGAACTGGATGATCTTTAAGGTCCTTTCCAACGCAGGCAATTTTGTGGTTCTGATTCTGCTACTGCATTTGTTCCAGTACTACCTGTGACAGCAATGCAGACCTGACACTCGAGGTGACTCATGTATTCCCAGGGAAAGAGAAATGAGTAGTGGTGGTTGTTATCCTGTCTGTTTGCATTGTTTGAAACAATGTTATCTTCAGACATGTGATTAGTGGGATTGTTCAGCTGTTTTTATCTTTGGCATCGCCGTCCATACCCTCCCTCCCACCTCCTAAGGAGCCTTCTCTTGGTGAGAGACTCGCATGAGGAAATAGGCAAATCTATACACAGCATTTGTTCTCCTTGGCAGCAGTCAGCTGTCAATCCAGGGAAGCCACAGTCTCCTGCACGGCTCTGGTTGATGGCGCTAGGAATACAGAATCCTGCCTACAGTCTTTCAAACATCAGTCACAGATCCATGGATTCTTGGGATTGAGCCCTGTGCTCTTCTGTTCCTATCACTGCTGGAATCAAACTGATTAAGACTCTACAAAACAATGTGCCAGAGAGGTCCCCAGAAATGACATTTCATCCACCAGAAAATACATGGTCTTAAATAAGCACTTTGGTTAGTTTGTAAGAGGATAACATATGCTGGTTTAACTGCTTCTGGTCTCTTAAACAGAAGAAAAGTTTGTAGTTAAGTTGCTGAGGTAGGACTCAGAAAATCTTTTCATTGTGTTCTGCTGCAGAATTCCTAGGTGATCTGAAAAAATTCTTTAATCTCGGTTCCCATCTAAAAAGACACAGCAAGAAGTTATTTTATTTCAATTTTCACTTGTGAGGTTTGTCAGCAGGGATTGCCTCATCCTACAGGGGTACAAGGTATTCAGTAAGATGGAACATCATTTCAAGCTGAGCATTACAGTCGTGTTTTGCTGTTACGCAGTTGATAACAGTACCTATGAAATACAAATGTCCTATTACTGAAGATAAAAGGAAAAAGTTATGTATGGTCTCCAAGGCTTTTCACATTGTCGGGGGATTTCTTACACAGTCCAGACACCTGTATTGTTACAAAACCAGCCAGAGGCAGAGACTGAGAACCTGGAACTGCCCAACAGGGAAAAGGGAAGAAGGGACTCTTGTATTGAAACAAATCCCATCAGTGCTCATCTTGTCTGTGGGAGAAGGGAACTGCTGTGCACACCAGAGCAGGTGGGTTGCTGAATTTGGTGCACAAAGAGTGAAGTTACTGCTGGGACACAAGCTGGCTTCCTTTCATGTTTTAGGTGGTAAATGCAGACATAATTTGAGAGTGACTGTGTGGCTTTTGATTGAATACAAAGGGGCAGACGGTTCCACTTAGTTCTGCAATGAGATGCAATCATATCTGTGAATTGCACAGTGGCAAATCACAGTAATCTGCCTTACGATGCATCGTGCTGCCATGCTACCAAACTGCAGGGTCCTGCAGCAGCAGCAGCAGCAGCAAATCCTCCTCCCTGACCTGGGCTGGGTCTGCCTAAGGCACAGTGTGTGCTGAAGTGGTAAGATACAAAAAGAAGTGCTTTCCACCACAACAAAGAGCAATCTTAACAGGAGTCAAGTCTCACTAATCCAGGACTAACATTGTTTTATTCAGTTTGCATGACTGCATGTTCTTAATAGTTATTATTGTTGTTGTTGTTCTAAAAATAACTTGGCATTTCCAAAGTTGGCTACTTGAACATTAGCAGGGTACACCTTGAGAATAAACTGCATTTCTCCTGCATTAGCTGCCACTTCTGCTGTCTAGAACAAATGGTTAATGAATTTTACCTGTTCAATAGGAATAGGATCAGGAAATACCCCTACAAGTATCTTTCTCTTCTCAGAGCCTTTACTCTTATTTAAATCATTAAAATAGCAAACTGAGGTCCTGTAAGCAGAATGTAACTAACATGAAAGCCAACTGAAAGGCTGATGAAGATCACAACCCAGGGATTCATAAATACCTGCCCTTCTTACCATTTTCCCCTAGTCTCTTTTAAAGCAATAAAATTATATGGAGGTATTAGAGCACTGAAAGGAAGACAACAGACCAACCACCTTATCTGAAAAACTTGAACTCTTTAAATATGGCAATTCAGTAGCTAGCAGGTAGAGAATGAGTCATAGAGATCTAGAAGAAATCTATACTTCTCTGATTCTTTTAACTCCAATATTTAAGATTATAGATCCTTAGAAGAAAGAAATTAGTAGAAGTTTATCTTTTCTCCAGACTGAAGATTATCTAAAGAATTTTTCAGAATTGGAATAGAATCTAAAATTATTCTGCTTGATTTAGTTTGTCGAAACATCAGGAATTCTTATTCTCTGGATTTTTTACCTACTGTAGCATAGAAAAGTAGCTTCTGTGCCAAAGGATTCTCATTTCAAAAATAGCCATGTATAGAAATATGTGTGCAAACCAAAATTTTCTTAATAAAACAACCGCTATATTTTTTTTGAGTTTTTAAACAAAAGACTTCATTGTGCATTAACTACAGGAAATTTTGCATTTGGTTTGTTAGTTAGGGTGAAGAGACACATGAATTAATGACATAGAAAATGTTCCTGTGACAGAGTACAGAAGATTTTTTTGCCTATGAGGAGTAGCCCTTTCTGGGTCTGTGTGCCCAAATAAATGGCTAACATTTTTAGAAATACACATGTATTCACTGGTAATGCTGATAATGTTGATAACTAGTGCTCAATCTCCTGCCTTCAAAAACCCCCATGTCTACTCTTTAAGCAGACTCAGACATTGCTGGCAAGTCCTGAGCTTTATATCTATAGTCTTTCGTTCTAGTACACAATCACATTTCCAATCCACTGTGTTAGAGGGGAGTGTACACCAACTACTAATTTTTTATATTAAAAAATATACAAGTGAGCTAACAGCAAAATTGCTTAGAAGCTCTAGGATATTAGGATAAAGTAAGAAGGAATTGAAAATATGCAAATAAGCAAGAGAGAAAGTGTGATATATCAAAGAGCATGTTCATATTCATATACTACAGTTCTGTACTGTAGTTCTACACTCACAGGAATTGCCTCAGCCTGTTCAGCTTCACAGTGGAGAAAAGTGTTCCAGACCTCATTCCAGCCTACTCAGAAAGGTGGTATGCTACTAGCACTCCTGTGCTGGTGGGAAGAGGGAGTGACCAGGGCAGGACACTGGAGTTTGCATCAATATCTCCTTCCTGAGAGAGGAGGAGAGAGCGAGTTGGTGAGTAGAGAGAGCACACAACTATGGGTTAGAAAGGATGTCTGCAGGACAGACCAAAAAATAGGTCTAAGATGCTGGCATGTATTTTTAGTGTGTGCTAGCAGTGCTGCTTTAAGCTCTTGGGATGTTGGGGAGCTCTGATCTTGAAAGTAAAAGCAAGGGGTGCCAAGCCAGCTGTGTTGGATGAGCTTTTGACACACACTCATCACTCAGGTCAGAGGAAGGGTCTGTGGCAAAATACTGTGCAACTCTCTGAAGGTGCAATGTTGGCTGCTGGTCAACACTGATAAGAATGTTGCTTTATGGCTCTTGCTGTGCACTGGTGCAACAGGACAGACTTGTACACAGCTGTGTCAGGCCTGCACTGCAAGGCATATTCTGTGCTGGTGTGAAGCATTCAGTGCTGTAGGTGCTGGAGTAGCAGCCTGGTGCAGAGATGCTGTGAGCTGGGAGGGGTGCACACTTCCACCACGGAGTATTTTTCTATAACAAGGCAAGCAACTGTTTTATCTCTTTAACTGCACAATGCAAATGCCTCTTGCCAAGAGCCTGTCTTCTCAGTTTAAAGATGTGTTAATTGAGTAATAGACAATATTTGTCAGGATGGAATTATATGTCTCAGGGATGTCTGCCACTGAATCACGACAAGTTCTGCAAAGTAATATTTTTTTAAGTAGCACATCCCTGCTTCACTGTGTGGGTTCTGCTGTGGCTATTGTTCCAGACAGGACTGGCCATAACCCCTGGAATAGAGCAGCAGTGTGAGCTTTGTTTTGTTATTGTGGTAACCCTTGTAACCTAAGAAGTCAATAGCTGACTTTTTTAGTTTCATTTATCTTATAATACAGAAATGGCAATGTGCTTCTGGTAAAGAAACCCAATTCTGTTTATTTTTTCCAGTCCATAAAGAAACATTGTGCTCATAAAATCTTGCTTCTTCAACCATTCTGAGACTACAGTCTTGAGGTTATGTCCCTCAAAATCCTATAAAGGATTGCTCTGTCTAAATATTCATGTCATCTCAAAGTAATTATTGTATGGTTTTAGTGCCTGTCTCCATTTAGGATATCAAGTTACTAATCTTTGAGAAATTTTGGAAATGATATTGCAGAATACTCTCTTGAAACATCTTAAACAAGTTTGCCTCTCTGATGATAGATGCTAGAATTCACAAAAATCAGTGTCTTTTCAGATAGATCAGATACTAAAAATTACTAGTCAGTTTTGAAAGCTAGAGACCTTCACTGAGTGCTTTTTCATGATGTATCATGTTGAAATACTACTTGTTTTCTAACAAGTAGGGGGAGTTGCCTACTGAATAGTCAGAGGAACTCAAACTGAGAGGGGCCCTAAGGAATAATTGGTATCAAGTTATAGAAATTCAGTTATATTTGGACTTGGAGAGAAGCATCAAAAGTGCAGAGATGGCTGGTGCTGTTACAGAAGTTACCCCAGAGCTTTCCTCATTCCTTCCAGCTGTGCATTGGCACAAACCTGGCTGCTGTTGGGAGTGGAAAAGTGGAGAGTGACAGAGCATGGAAGATGAAATCCACACACCTTTGTGTTGTGTGTGTGAGAAGAGAGGGAAAGAACAGCGTGAAGAAGCTCATAACATTGCTGTGTGATTAGTGCAGGTGTAATACACCTGGAAAAGAACTTAAGTGATTTCTAATGCTAAAATCAAGGAAAAGGGGTTAGTTTGATACTGGCAGTATGGAAAAAACTGGCTGCACCATTCTGGAAGGGATGTCTAGGACCAGGGCAGGGGACATATGTAAATGTAACAAGTGTAAATGGCAAAAGATTAGTTCTTTCCTTCCCTGCTGCTGCCTCAAGTTCTTATTTAGATCTGGGCAATTAGGCAACAGTTGCGGGAGTTCAGCTTTTGAATGTGTTTTTATATTTTATTACACACAAGCATTTGTTAAACTGAGAACTATCCCAGACATGTTCACATCTTTGGACCATTTCCAAATGGCTTCTGATGAATTGATTAAGACTGCCAATTCAAAAGTAAATTCTAAACCATGCAAGGTGTTTCTAAAAATTGTGATGTGTTTTGCATGCTGTGGTGAGAATTTTCACTGAGAGAAAAGAATTCAATCCAGAAACAATTGTCTGACTCGCCTCACTCTCTGCTGGGCAGAATTGCAAGTCATTTTGCGTCCTTTGTGGTTCATCTCTGTGCTGGCCAGTATTGCTAAATCTGCTCTCCAAATTGCACTGGGACCATTTCAGAAGTCACCAGAGAAGGACTTGAAACACAGTTTCCAGAGAAGCTCAAAGGTATTCACCAACCATTTTAACTTTTAACCATTTAACTTTTTTGGAGAATCGAAGCCATCAGATCTCATGGCAATGAGCATAACGTCTCAAGTGAAGGGTTGGATTGTGTGATAATGATTGGGAATGCATTTTGTGATGGAAAAAAAAATAGGAGAATAGTTTTCTGCCAAGTCAGCCAGGTGAATTAGCTCACCAAGGAGTCCACCAAAGGGTTCTTGGCCAAGAAGGAGAAAAGGCTGTGTAGTCAAGAGGTGGCAGAAAGGAGTCAGGTGGGTGTAGGTGATGGAAATCAATCTTACAGGAAAAATAAAGACTAGAAGTGTTAGGATGCTGAGAAAGAATTGTTTCCTATGTGCCCACGGAAGATTTCTTGCTAGTTCAGAATGTGTAAGGTCCCTGAAATCAGAAACCAGGGCATGGAAACTAGATCCACGGCTAATTCTCCCTTGATGGACTTTGTTATTGCCATCTTGATTATAGATATGAAAAACTATGTGGTTACAGATACAAATCTGGCACATGGAGGAAACAGTTTTGACTCCCTCTTTCCTCACGTTTCCAATGCTGCCCTGAGGACTTCTCAGTGCTTTGTTCTTTTCTTCTTCTCTTGACAAAGGGTCATTAGAAACCATAAAAATTCATTTTGTGAGTGTTCTGAAAACAAATGTATAAAAAGTGGAGAGTACTCAGGCCCTGTGCTAACAGTGACCATACTGAGACATTAGGTAGATGGCATTATACATTAATTTCTGCTCAGCAATGATGAAGAGGGTTTATTTCTCCAACCCTTTTAGCTTTTTACTGAAGGTATTGTATATTGTCTCAAAAATATGCGTTTCTTTCCATCAAGACTTTCTAAGCTAAATGATTCATGGAAGAAGGGAACAAAACCCCATATTTTAATATGATTATAGATAATTCAATTTCCATGCTGGTGATTAGCAATTAATTAGTAGCTGAAAACATTAATCCAGTCTGTGAACCACAAAACTACAGTCTATTCCAATAACTCCAAGATAGAGCAAACCTTTGGAGCCAGTTTAGTAATATAAGTAGAGCATAAATCTGACCAAAGTGATCTAATGAAAAAGTTCAAGCACGACCCAATGGTCTCTAGAAAGTTAGAATTCCAGAATAATTGAATTCAGAGTAATTTCATCCATTTGTGTGGGCTTCTGTGAAGTGGGAGATGGACAAGAGTTTTATTTCATTCTGGCTCATCTAAAGAAATCTTAGACTTTTCCTTACTGATCAGATTACTCTTAGTTTTCTGTATGACATTTTATAAGAGTTTGTTGGGACTGTCTGCTATTGTTCCTCACGTAATCTTATGGAAATTCTGGGTAGCAGTAAGCACAATGGTTTTACCACCACGATTGGTACACATTTTCCACATATGATAAATGCAAGTGATTTGCTAAATGCCTGCCAATTACATACTGTAACTTTCCCTTTTTATGCAATTATTCATACGCTGGAGACTCCAATCAGTGCTAGTTCACAATTCTGCCTTTATAACAATTAAACCACTTGTGGTATTAAAATGAGTTCTTGTATCTTCTGCTGGCAGCTACAATTTTGGTTAAAGGAATGGTGAGTATAATCTACAACAGTTCCAAAAGGGGGAAGTACTGCAAGCAAATTCCAGTGCAGTTTTTTGTCTGGTTATTTGTGAAGTTCCCAGCAACTTCCATCTGTCTCCCCTGGCTTCCATGTAATATGTTAATAGTGCGATAATAGCTGATGAACGGGGAGGGAGCAGAGGAAGCAGCAGAGCTGTGCTAGGAATGGCATGATGTGCCCTTACAATGATAAACTGATCCCATTCCATTAAATCACAAAGCTGTCTCCACTCTTCATCCCACGTGAGCAGCTGAAGAAAAAATCATGGAATTGCTATCGCTCACTGCAGCTGTCAGGAAATGATACTAATTAGTTTAATTTGCAATAACACAAGCACTTAACTCTCCAAATAATCTAAGTTAGTAAGTCAGTTTTTATATTATGACAATGACATGTTTAAGAGCCTCTGGAGCAGTGATTTCTTTAACCTCTGACTCAAATGTCTTTCAAAGGAACACAGCAAAACTCTTTGTCCCATGTTATTCCAGTACCTGCTTGTGAGGGCAATTACTTGATAGGAAATTGTGGCAGCATTGCTTAAAGAGGAGAAAACCTGACAGCTGTCACACGCTGGTATTTTGCAGGGCAATGCAAAGAAACATTTTTCAAAATAAAAAGGTCTGTCCTATGGAATTAATTACCATAAGATGATACCAAAAAAGGATGTTCAAACTGACTTTTTTCCTCATTTCATGTCTTTGTGATGTTCTTGAACGCGGTAGTTTCTTATTTGCTTAGTTTTTCTGGCATTCACACAGTTTTCTGGTATTGTATGTGAATTTCTAATGCTTCTGGCCAAGGCAGAAAATGTTGATGAAATATTTGGAAATACTAGTCAAATGCAAATTGAAAAAAATGTCACTATATTGGCTTGAAAATGAGGTTAAAAAAACCCCAACAAACCAACAAACAAAACCCCCACCTAAAAATAAGGCTGGGTTTCCCTGCTCTCTCTCCTTAGACCTCTCTTATTTCGTTCTGGACAGTCATAGGAGGTTGTTCAACATTGTGAAATTCCCTGATATAATTAGCAGCAATTTAATGTAATATCAACATGCTAGCTTTAAAGTTGCAGAGTAATCAAACCTTGGAAATGAATGGGACACTTTGTACCTCTGGAAGCTCCTGTTTCAGGCCCTACACAAACTCAAATACGATATTAATTAAGGCATTGCTTGTGTTTTTGGTGATTACTTTCTAGTTGCTTAATATGCTGATGATAATGATGGTGTGGAGAAAGAGGAGGAATAGGCACACACTGTCATGGCTGATCTTCATTTCTTAATAAAGACTTACATTTTGGGGCAGAATTTTTTACGAAGGTGGAAAATTCAGTGGCAAGTTCCTCAGTGACAGAATTGTGGAAAGAGTTGTCTCCTGGAAATAGACACAGTAAGCTGACTTGGAAGCCTTGACTGACTTTTCTTTTAAAGACTTCAGTCAGACCTTGAATTTTAAGACCTTTGTGTAATCAGTACAGTATCAATCAATACAGTTTCAATCAGTACAGAATCAATCACCTCAGAATCCCCTCTGCTTTCTGGATTTTATTTCAAGATATCACTTAGAGACATACTCTTCCCAGCCTTTACAGTACAGTTAGGGTCATTAAAACCTGAATGCCAGGAACAGTGGGAATAGTTTTGAAAATGTATCAGTATAGTAAACAGGGGAAAACAGTCTCTGTAATCAGGGAGAAAAAATAAGAAAACAAAAGCTCATTTGCTTAAAGAAAAACCCCTATAATTCCTAGTTTCTTCAAACTTCATAATTGAGTTTATCAACTGTCAATAACAAAATGCATGTTTCTTTTTTCCCAAGAACTGATTAAAGCTGTGGTCTCCTCCTTAATTCATGGCATTCCATTGTGTTTGTTTCTCCTGGAATTTTCAGGCTGAATTACTGTAACTAATATACCACTAACTCTGTACTGCAAGAGCCCTGACCTTTTGAATCTCTCCTTCTTAGCAGAAAATTGGCATAGAAAATTTCAACACAATAAATGCTTTTAATGTTTTACTTTATCTTGATCCAGACACACATATACACCATCTTATTAAGTTAGTTTGCCACCAGTATCAGGTTAGGTTAGAGAGTTCAGAAGATGAGGAGATAGGAAAAGATGAACTATTCCATTTGCAGTGGATTAGCAATAACCAAGAAAAGACCAAAAATACAGTCCTTTTGGCCTCACTTTGAAATGGGGCCATACTGGTGTATAAACGACAATCATCTCAGGATGCTTATGTGCTAGTTGAACCAGTTTAGAAAGACCATGTTGCTGCTGAGGCTGCTTTCTTTTTTCCTAGTGGTGTGAGGCAAGTGTTGGTATTTTTCAGGCTGTGGTTCTGTAGTACGTTGCTTTTGCAGACACATTCTACACTGATATAAAAGCAATAAGCTTCTGGTAAATGTGGCAAAAAACATAAAGTGAAATCCCCCTTGGCCAGGGACTTCTGTGCTGTCTGGGTGGCTTTTCTCAGGCAGAATGAAGCCATATTTTCCCATGAGTTTTGGATAGACTGCAGGTATGGCATATGGAGGAACAGGCAAAGTACTTGACCCTCTGTATGTAAAAGCAACACTGAGATCACACTGCACTCTCTGTGGCAGCAGGAACTGCAAGATCCCTTTGAAGAGTAAAACCTTGCTCAGCACATGACATAGAAAATTCAAACTAAAGGTGAGTTGCCACTGGAGGACCTCACTGTACAGGATCGAGAATAGCAATAAGCTACATATTTTCCTAAAAAAGTAGTTTCTGACACCTTCCTCTTTAAGCTGAAGGTACTAATTTCACATAGTAACATGGACAGGACAACTCGCTAGTTTTCCCTCACAACTTTTCTTATCCATTGTTTCTGATCCTCATGCTTGATATACCCATTTTTCAGTGTTGACTTCAATGTTATAAAATATTTAGCTTTTAAATGCTAGATTAAAGAAAAAAATAAGCCACAGCTACCTTACAGCTGGACGAGACAAATTCTTGTACAGATGGATGTTATGAAAGTAAACAGATAAATCACTCAACAAAATTAAAAGTATTAAGATTGTTGATCAGCAACAAAAATTCACTATTTAAATACAGGATTTTCAAAGTTCTACATTAAGCAGAATTAAGTATTTAAGGAAAAGCTTTTTGTAGCTTTTGCATTGTTTGTACGTTTAGTTGGAACCAAAGTGAAAAACAGATTTTTTAATGAGTCTGCTCTCTGAGGAAAGCAATGTAGCTGAATTGAAATACCGACATTCTTTCTGCTGGACTTTTTTAATGGGTTGTTACGTTCTAAAACCACAGTGAAAAATATCTTCTTCTAAAGTGTATAATTACCCTCTGTCACTCTCAAATCTCCTCTGGTTTCTGAGCTCATTTAATAATAGTGAGCAGATGAGCAAAAGTTATAAATGAAGGTACTATCAATTTGATACTCAGCACATAAATACCTATAATGATAGTGTGCTTGTCAGCATCCATTGTTTCCAGTCCTGCCCATTTTCTATTTCTACAGGGAGTTCCATCCTCTTTTGCAGACAGTAAGAGGCAAACAGGGATTTCAGATGATGCAAAAAGGGCCCCAAGAATCAGAAAGCAAATATAATGGTCTCTGTATTCCCTGAGGTTTTAGATTGCTGAATCAAAAAGTTTTACCTCGAAGGTGAAAGATTCACATCTGCAAAGACCAAGTCTTGCAAATCCAGATTGATTTGCCCAGTAAAAAGAAGCTTGTTGAAAGACTGAATTTGAGCCAAAGGTACAGGCTTACCTCTAGTTTGTCAAAAGCACAAGCCCATTTTGTATGTCACATTCTCCTTAATCAACTTTCTATCTAAATGGACACACCATAATGAAGAAATGTTCATAGAAGTGCAGTGGAAATCTCTGACAAGATGACTGTGGGGAGATTCATGGACAGCATTAAGTTGTGTGGGAAGGAGGGAGTGAAAGGATATAAGTCAAAGTGTATAAAGCAAAGAATCCCTCATTATTTCCATTACAGATGTTTTGACCTATGACTATTGCCTTGTTCTTGCCACCTCTCAAAGCTTCCTGGCAGACACCGTGCAGCTGTAGCAAGTATTTAAGTGTAAATGTTGCAGTAGTGGTTGGGCTCTAGTGGACTGTTCCTCTGAAAGCTGTGGGCCGGTTTGGCTTGTTGTGCAGGTTCGGCTTGTTGTGCAGGTTCCATTACAAAGTAGAAAGTTGCATGGGCATAGGGAGTTTTTTACTATGCTCAGTATTCATGCAGAGCTGGTGGAACACTGTGGTGGAAGGAACCATGCTGCACGCAGCCCTGCAGATTATATGTAGGTGTAACATTTTAGCCAGTAGATTGACTTGGAAGGTTCTGTCAGGGCAAGGGCTTCCATATGGCATTTCAAGTATCTTGGTCTATAGAGGCAGGCCTGGTGAGGATTTTGGCTTCTCACGTCACCCTGGGAGTGCTGTACAGCTTTGGGGGTTTTCTCACTTTCAGACATGCTAAATTCACATCCATATCCTACAGTCTGTTCTAAGAGAAAGCCCCAAGCTGCACTCCAGAGTTTGCTAGAAGTGAAGAGACATTGCAGACCCAAATTTATTTTGCGTATACACTTTAGATCCAATGGGTTTTGTGACAGTGGGACCATGGGGCACACATGGATGTGCCTGGACCCTACCACATCCTAGGCCTCCCTTGCTATAAGTCGCTCTCGTGCCTCAGGTTTCTTGGACCTCAGGTTTCTGTACATCCAGTAAGGACACAAGGTGGGCCAGGCACGGTTGCAGTTACTGGCTGCAATTCTAGTAGAAAATGTGTGGTCCATGTAGGTATAAGCAAGTACACGCATAATTTCTTCTGCTGATTCTCTGTTTTCCTGAACCTTTCACTTCAAACTAAGACATGCTCTGAATCTTTGTGAACCTGGCCCTGCTACCTTTTTGCTGGTAAAGCACTACATTGTGCACAACTTTTAATATATTCATTTCTTAACATTTTAAATGAAAAAAAAAATTGCCACTTTTCTGTGTAACATTTGAAACATCCCTATTTACAGCATAGGCTTCTCCAAATGGGTTGCACTGATGTTGCCCTGAGAAAGCACAGTACAGATGGGACAAGGCTAGGCTGTGACATTTTTTATGAGCAGTGGGAAAATCCCCTCAGGGCAATCATTTGCTTTGCTACACACAGACATTCCAGGGCAGAGTCAACAGCAGTCTCTAAGATACCTTCCTCTGGAATACATCCTTGTTATTGGGATGTAAAATGTAGGGCTTCATCAGTGCTCTATAAGCAGTGCTCCCATAAAAATATGTATCCATTATGTTTATCTATTGCTTGGTTTTTTCTATAGGGCGATACCCTGCGTATCTTAGTTCAGAAAGGAAATCCAGATTGTCTTGGGTTGTTTGCCCTATTGTATTTTCCAGAATTGAAGGTATTTTTCACTTGCTTTTAGTAATAGCCCCTTAAAATATCCGCTAAGCTGCCAGAACTCCTGGCAGTTAGAAAAGGACATGCCTGAGTTCTGATTGAACCTGATCTTTCAATTTAAACCTGTTCTCGTTCCCTCTCTGTCATTTCTTTGAGTATCAGAACTTCAAGCTTGTGATGTCTATATGTCTATTGAAGGATGAAAGAAAGGTGTCTCCCAGAATCAGGCTGTGAATAAACCCTTGAATTTTGGTAAGATGAGGACAAGGGTGAGCCCTGCCCAGCAGCAGTCCTGCTCCCAGCCCTTCTGCTCCTTCACTGTGAGGATTCCTGTGTGTGGGAATGCACACATGTGCATATGTGCTTGCACCTCTACAGGAAAGTGACGCTATTATGTTATTTATTCACTGTATTCCACCAATTTTAATTTAATTTCACGAGGTGCACAAGACTGATGCGGATAATAAACTATAAGCCATATTCACAAAAGAGGAGTAATAGCAGCCTTTATTCTGTTCTCTGTCCTTTGTATCTTCTTTCCAATTGTATCTTTGTTCATTTTGTTCAGATCAAGTTGTTTGTTTTTTTTAAAGCACTGTCTGGGATTTTTTTGTACTAGTTTTATAAGAAAACAAGTTCTTTGGCCACTTGTGTGAGTTGAAGTGAAGATTGAAAAATGAATACTCTTTTACCTAATTCGATAAAGCCTTTTTTCAATTAGCCTATTGAGACTAGATCCAAATTCAGGCCCTTGTCACACAATCCAAAAGCAGCCCAGGTGGTAAATC
This sequence comes from Margarornis squamiger, assembly GCA_035222235.1. Taxonomy (NCBI): domain Eukaryota; kingdom Metazoa; phylum Chordata; class Aves; order Passeriformes; family Furnariidae; genus Margarornis; species Margarornis squamiger. The sequence goes on from JAWWTY010000160.1 coordinate 27,829,733, forward strand.
CCTGGTCCCAAGGCCCAAAAGCCACAAACCAAGTGCTTGCTGCTATGCAAATACTCCTCACTGATCCCTTGTTTCCCTCCACCCCCTTTCTTTGCAAGTTTTGACTAGGAGCAAAATGCTGTCCCAAGCTCTACCAGCAGAATTTCTCCTTTGGCATGGGTCCCTTGCTGGTTAGTGCAGCAGCACCAGGGGCTCAGCTCTCAGTGAGAAAAAGGTGGTAGCACTACATGATTCTTTGTGCATTGAGCTGTTCCCGTTGCGAACAGCATGAACTGCAGTGCTTCCATTCCAATGTAATGTATGGGGCAGCAGACACTGAGACTAGATGAAATAAAGGAACGGGTTATGTTTTTTTATTGATTGAATAGATGTTGAATCAATATAAACCTGAGGCCAGATTTGTGTTGTAGCAGAGGCCAGTGATTAGTATCACAACTGTGAATGCCACAATCAAATTCTCACTGATTTTATATAGTACTTAAAAATAACTTGCAAAACCACAAGGTGATATTAGCTTCCTATAGATCTTTTTTCTTATTAGTTTTTGAGTTTAATTATATTCCTACTTGTTCTATACCTCTCCCAGGCCTACCTCCCCATCTCACAGACACATGTGTACAAATGATGTACACAGTATATTGAAAGGGCCCAGAGGTGCTTTGCAAGTTGTGAACTTGATTCTCTCTTTTAACCTATTACCTTTTCACTTGTGAAGGAGTGTGACAAGCCAGCTAAGCCAGTGTCTGACATAACTACACCACATAACTGCAGTGGTTCAAGGCATTTGAAAGCAAGAGAATATTTGGTGCTTCAGATCTTGAGGTTCTTTCCTCCAAAGAAAGGGTCTTCTCCATCCCCATCATAGTACCTGAAGAGACTGCTGGAGTTAGTGGCCTTTATATGTATGCACACATGGGAGAACAGATGCCAGGTTAGAAAAACCAAAACCAAACAACAAAAAAACAACTGTGAAAAAGGAGGGGAAAAGTCATCTGTTTCAATGACCTTCTAATTCTGCTGTACTGGTTCTCCAGAGGACATTGCTGTCAGTGGCATTTACATGTCTGAACTGCAGTGGGTGCACGGCCATGAGATGAGGACTTTCATCTCCTCTTTGAAATTGTTAGTTGACTCAGTTCCCCCAGTTCCTGTTTGCAACAGAGGAATATTGCTTTCCCAGAGCATTGATAAGATCTAGTTTTTGTTTTCTGCAAAATATAAGTGCAGGAGAGACAACTGTCAGGGTTCATCATGGTCTTTCAAAGGCAGCAAGTGGCATCATTACAGCTGACAATTGACCAGCAGTTCTAGGAGGAACACGAATCAGTCCACATGAGGGGTGGGAGAACAGGATAAGACGGTCCTGAGTGCATTGTGTAACACAGAGGTGTGTCCCAGGCTGGCCAGTGCTCAGTGGGGACAAAAGCCTCATCTGCCCCTTGTCAGGTGCTAGCCTAGACAATGTACAAGTTGATTTTCTGTCACAAAAGGTAGAATTATGTTTTACAGGCGGTTTCAGCAGTGAACAAAATCTGGTTTTACTGATGTATTTGATTCTTCTTTTAATTATCCCAGAGTTCTTATGTTATGTAATCCTGCCTCCTGTGCCACAACAGGTCCCTAATACTCTCTTTCAGATAATTCTTTCAGAAATCTTGTTTCTCCGTGTAAAGAAACCAATAAACACATCTATTGGGGTGGAAAATCCAAACTCATTGTACAAGTCCAGGTAAAGTTTGCTTGATAACAATGACCAGATTTTGCCAGCTGAAACTTGGGTGTGTTCAGTATACCTGAAAAGAACAGTTCTTGCCATTTAGAGTTAATATGTTGACATTCCATTTTACTCAGGGAAAAAACAGAGAAAGAATTTGAAGCTTTATTTGAAAAAGCTCTTCAAATATGGTTTATCAACCAGGAAAGCACTCAGCTATCATTTGAGATTATAAGGTTTGTGGAAGTTTGCATATCAATAAATAATAATACATCTGCCATTCAGGTCTTGTTCCTGAGAGCTGGAGTGGAAGAGCATAGATTGTAACCTCTGCAGTTTTGCTTTTGCCTGAGGCAAGATCCTGGCTCCATGGAAAGCAGTGGCAAATCTTGCATGAGTGTAGTGACACAGGATTTCATCTCAGATTTTCACTATTACAAAGGGCATCACACACCACTGACCAAACTGCCTCAGCCTCCACAGTATTTGCAATTGTTATCTATTGGGATGAAGTTCCAGTGTTCACATTACCAAAGAAAACCCTTCAGTTAGATTTATTAACACTGAAGCTAAAAATCAACCGTATGGTGCCTTTCCACCCAAGCAGACATGCATATGCATGAGCACTCCACATCTTTCCAGGTCTAAGCACTGGAGGAGTGGGAAAGTACACGTTGCTTCCAGAACACCAAAACCTCTGTTTTAATTTTACTCTTCAATTTCTTTCCACAGTTTAGAGCTAGATTAACAATTGTCAGGGCTCTGAGTGCTAAGAGGCCTTATTGGCCCTGATCAGCTTCACCTGGGGCTTCCCCTTACATGCCCTGCCCATAAAGTCATAGGGCCATAGCATGGGTTGAAGGGTTTTGTTTAAGCTCACCCCTGGCTAGCCTAGAGTGCTTCTTGGAAATAATAAATTTTGTGAATCAGGAAAGAAACAATCCACCCAGGAAAAGAAGAATTTAAGGTCAGATTAAAAGTTTTTTGTGGTTAAAGAAACTATATATATATATATAAACCGAGGAGTAAATATTTGGTGTATTTTTTTGCTTTGCTTTGGTGCACTTTTTTTACCTTTTTGTTTTGCTTCCTTTCTTTGCTTGTTTGTTTGGAGCTGTTGGCCTCGCTTTTAAGCCATTTGGGTTTTAATTTGTTTACATTCTAACTGAGAAAATCGTGATGCCTAGAAAATATTGTGAAGAAACAGTTGCGTCTAGAATAGCGTTTGTCTCCCAATACCTCATCTGCTAGGGGAGTATGGGGAAAAGGCCAGTAGTGCCAAGATCTCTTTACCTTCCCCATTGTTCCTACCTACAGCAGGAGCTCTATGGAAACTTGATGGCTCCTAAACTGCACATTGCAGGTTGCTGTCTTCTCTTTTCAAGTACTTTTTTAACTGAAGGCTAGAATCAGTCTGCTTCTTTACGAGTTCAAGAATGCAGTGTATTATACATTCTGAATAATGGTTCCTCTGTGTGTGTTTTAGTTTCTGGTAAATTCTTCCAGTTTCTTTACACTGTTGCTTTTCAGAACCGTGCTTTGCAGCAGCCTCATCTGCTGCCTTCCTAATTGTTTTTTAAAAATCTTCTTGGCTGACCATTCTGAACTTTTTTCATTAGCAATCAAGTGTTTGCTAAAGACCCACTGAGAATGGAAGGAAGATGAGAGTAGAAATACTTTCTTGAAGTAAGCATATTTCCTTTTTTCACACAAAATTGCTTTAGTGGATGGTGTTTCTAAAATATACAACTAACATAAACCCAAAGCAGCTACAAGAAATAAATTTCTCACAAAGAATGCCAGCCTATAGAAATATTACAATGTTTTTTTTAATCACAAATACCCCAAACACCATGTAATTGCCTTATTTTTCAACAATGCTTATAAGTAATGCACTATCAGGAAAAAAAATCCAAATTCCTAAAAATAATTTTTACTAATTATAGTCACCTGTTTAAACTGGATGTCTCAAGACCTTCAGATAGCAGGATGTGCAAGAGAATAATTCACCAAAACAAATAGTGTCCATCTAAAGTCAAGGTGAACAGTATCTGGCAACTAGCAAATGCTGAGGAGTGTATCCAAGATTTGCAACTTGGCCAGTGGCACAAAAATGAAAACTGATGATGTCTTCAAGGCAGGCACCTCAGTGATGCAGAGCTGTCTGAATGGTGGCTGAGTGGCTTCATTTATTGCCCTATTGAATATTCTAGGGAAATAAAATTCTGTATGTCTGTCAAAGAGCCACCCTTTGGAATTCTTGGATCCCAGGCTAGGCTCCTGTGTTCTTCTAGGTCTTCTCAGTTTATTCATGTCTGAACATGATTCATCCTGCCACAGATGCTGGTAAACAAGTTATAGTTTCTTCACTGTATTTAAAGTGCCCTTTGTTGTTTTGCAGGTACTTTGTATCTAGTCAGGGTTATCTGATTATTTTTTTCCAGTGATAATCTTTGTTTGGTTTTTTTGGAGTTTATGACCTGAGGGAAGGAAGGAACACAGCAATAAATGTGCCTGCTGGGCAAAGTTTGCTTTAAATCTTTTCCCTGTGTTATTGGCTACTGATTTTTCCTGTGCAGAAGGGGCTGCGTTGTTTTATTGGTATGGTGATACCTACAGCTCATTAACTCATTTGATTTAGTAACAGCAAAAGTAGTTTTTTCTGAGACAGAAATGACTTTGTTTGAATTAAGGAGGCATGATGGAGTACCCCAAAATAAAACAGAAGACAGAAAGACTGGGCAAGGCTTTCTTTTATAGTGTTACTTATTCTAAATTCTAGCTGACTTTATCAAAAAGTGTATTTTAATTTGTATCAGGCTGCAAAAATCCCGTATTTCAGAAACAGAATAGATGAGAAGGGAATTGTCTGAAGGCTTATTCAATATTTGAATGTTCTCTACAGCAGCAACTGTCAGCATAGGAAAGGAAATACTTATGACTGTGTTGTAGATAAGCCTTCAGTAAATCGGTCCTTATCGTTATTGAAAGGCAGAGTTTAGCTTAGTTATTTGTGTGACAGTGCAGAAGCTACTCCTGATGCCACTGCAGAAATGGGACTTTTGGCGTTGATATATGTGAGATTCAGCCCTGTTTCTGAAGCTTCTTTGCCGTGTTGATTGCTGATTCAGACCAGGTGATGGGCCAAAAGAAGTTTTAAAATATTTTGTATGTGTGAAAAAATATACAATAAGCATATACTATTTTTCCTGGGGAATTTCTAGATGTTACACATTTTGTCAGTCTCTTTTTATAGTAAAAAAAATATTTGTGTTCCAACAGACAGTGCAAAATGATTCTAAATATGGAAAGTTTGCAGATCATTCAAAATGTTCTGAGAGTCTGGATTCTGCATTGCATTTTGGAAATGTTTTCTCAGACTGGGAAGCAGACTGGTCTGGACGAACGCACAGAATAGGGAATCAAGAATTACTGGGGAACGTGCCAGTGAGCGGCTGAGTAGCCTTGGGCAATCACTCAGCTCTTTGCCTCCTTTCCTTCTTGCACTGCATGACCCTCAGTGCATGTGGAGGGTAAGGAGCTGGGAAGCAGCAAGGCAGGATCCTTGTTGATTTTTTCAAGTCTGCCTTCCTGTAGAACAGAACAGAAACGTGACTGTTCTGCAGGCACTTGGTTCCTCCTTAGGGAAAGGGCAAGAGCTGCCTTGGCAAGTTCAGTGTTAAGTCTTTACAATTGCAGCAAACAGATCTTTACAAATCTCTCGGAGTGCTAAGTGGGTCAGATTTGTTTCCTTTTACAGATGTAGGATGCAAGAGGTGACTTGGGAGGTTCTCAGTTGTGCTTTTGTGACGTAAGAGGGAGTGTCTGGCAGACTTGTTCTCCTGGGTCAATAATGTGCTCCTGAAAACTCCACCCAAGAAATCTCTCTGTAGACAGGGAATGGGAGGAAAACTGTGTCTGTAGCCCAGGCATCTGAGTGCACTGACCTTTAGACCACCTCTTAAAACGGGAGCTAATAGACTTGAGCTCCACCAGACATTAACAAGTGGTCGTGAGAAAGTTGTCAAATAGCACTACTACATCTCAGAGGAGAAATTCTGTTATTTGTTTTGTAGCTTCTTCCCTACTAGGCCTTAACCCACATCTGGCAAAACTGCTCCCAGACCACTTTGGCTTCTGTTGTGTGGGACACCTATAACCCTCCATACCACTGCTGAGTCTGGCTCATGCTTGATATCTTGAGGCCATATGTCAGCTGGTGTGGGCTTGCTATCCAAAGTGACTTCTGCTTTAGAGGGGAAGACTAGGACCAGACTTGGATGTTCAGAATGCATTTCATCTGCTTTTATAACACTGGAAGAAAAAATGTGTCACATGTATTGTTCCTAATTCTTAGCAAATCTTGGTTTACTGTGAGTCTGAGTGCTTTTAAATATCTGAGAGTTACCTAGCACCTCCCATCTCTATGTCCCTCCTCTTTCAGCAAGTTCTGAAATCTTTCTAATGAACCATAAAATAAAATGGGGAATGAATTGAATGTGGTGAGGACCCGTAGCAAAGTTTCTGCAGCCGTTGCAGTCAGGCCCCAAAAAGGCACACTAATCTGACTCTTCTCATGACAGGACAAGTAACAGATCAAAAGTCTGAGATAATTTTAGCATGGATCACTTTATGAAAAAGATCTGATTGCGTAAGTGGTGACCAGTGATTATCTGAATGGTGGGAGCATTGAGTGAGGAATGAAGAAAAATTAGGCATTTTCTTGCCTGTTTGATGGGGAAAAAAAAGAAGTTTTGGGGTTCTACATGTGCTCACAAAACTATTAAAATAGGTATGTAGTGTGTTTTCACTAAGCATGTAACTCTGCTGTACCTGAGAAAGGACAGATGTTGTAATGACATGAAGAATTAAATATTGATAGCACAACAAAGAACAGAATTCAGATTTCATCTGCTTTGGCACAACTGCACAGAAGCACATCACGTCAACATTGAGCAGCCTTTTTTGTTCATTTTCAGCCAGTTTATATGCACTGTACTGTACTGTGCATTTTTACACCACTGGGCAGGATCCTGGGGTCTCCAAAAGCTGCACTGATGTTTGCCTCATGCTCCTCCACCCTCCTTATGCAGGACTGACAGGAGCACTGTCTGTACTGGTGTGTCAGAAGGGTTCTGTCACTGAGGTTCTCTCACCTGCAACAGCCTCCATTGACACTCTCCTATGTTTGCCCACCAAAACAAGAAAGCCAAATGTGAATTGCCTTTTGGCCTTAAAGTCTGGCCTGGGCTAACTCTTAAGATATGCCCGAGAGCTGCTTCAGACAGTGCTAGTTGGCTTAGCCCAAACATGTGCCAAGAATCAGTCTCAATGTCTGGTGGCACAGGCCATTGTGTTCTGGGGCCCAGGAACGTTCCTAAAACTGCAAGGTATTTCCTAGTGCTGATGGATCCCAAGCTGGTACAGAATTTGTCTTGATAAACACCCATTAAAAATATTTGAAGAGTAATAACCAAATTTCAAATGTGTCAAAAAATGTAGTTTTGTTGCAGTGGAGATGCATAAGTGTAGCAAGAACATCAAAATATTGTGGTAAGGAGACTATGCAAAAAGTAAAAATGGTGAGAGCTTTCCTGGCACTCCAAGAACTCGAATGGGTATTGAATCTTTCACCACCTGAGCTGATGATAGGAATAACTAGATGTGCTGCTTTTTCATGGCTGTGCAGTGCCTTTGCACGAGGGGCTTTGTGCTGTTTTCCTAAATTATAGGAAAAATAGAATGGAGAAGGAAGGACATGTAATTTGGCAAAGACTTGCAGTGCAAATTATTTCTTTTTCTCTTTAAAGTATGAAACGCTCAAAATCTCAACTTTCTGTTGTGATTTGAAGTGGGAATTTGGTTTTGTCCTAAAATTTTGTTAAAACAGGAAAACATCTTCTGCCCAACTCTAAGCAAAGTATTGCAACAAACCTCTAAACAGAACATCACCAACAGGTCAAAAATGATTCTGCAGCCCACCAGAAGTCCTAGAGAAGACCTGGTGGTACAGATAAGGTTGACTTTAATTTGCAAGAAAAGAAAAAAATCTGCATGATTTTAGAAGCAGTGAAAGATAGCTGAGTAAAGGCTCAAGGAGCTGTGACTGCATCGAGGGAAGTGGGTGGACAGATCCCTGTATACAACAGTGCTATGAGATGTGAAATTGCTAAAATAGCCCCTGCCTAATGTAATCACCTTTCAAAGAATATTTGAGAGGCATTTTGTCAGTGAAATATAAACAAAGACTACGTTTGAAATTCAAAACTTGTCCAAAGTAATTTTTTTTTCAGAGACTGTTTCCTCTGCTTGTGCTCCTTCTAGTGCTTTGAAAAGACATCTTTTTAGAGGACAAGCTATTTTTAATTGTTTATGAAAAAACCCCAACAACCAAACAGACCTTTTACAAAGCAGTAAGGAAAACCAAATGCATCTTCAAGCAACTCTATTTTTCTAGAAGCAATGATGAGCACAATAGAAACTGCACAGAAGCAGTCATTACCCAAGAACTTTTAGGATGCTGGCACTATTTCTAGAGCAGTGTTCTCATGAGAATATAGAGAGAACAGCATGCATGGCACTAATAATTTTTTTGCTACTTACAAATAGGCTGTATCAGGACAATAACTTCAGATCTTATAATGATTTCTCATTCTAAAACATTCCAGATTGCATTACAAACTAGTAGCATGATCCCTTAGCTGTGCCTGTGTAAGACTCCTCGTGGCTTCAAAGGCAGGGTTCAAGCAGTGCTGTGTTCAGGCTGACACAGGGTCACGACCTTCACCCAAAGACAAATTATTCACTATGGTCACTTGAGCTTGTGCTGAACAGGAACTACTGAAAGAAAAGGCAGCAAACTGCCTAATATTTTCTTTATTAGCTGTTGCTTAAGGCAGGAAATTAAAAAAACAAAGCAAAAAAAACCCTACCTCTTGTTGGGAAGTCAGTTATGGAGGACGTACATCAGCAATGTTGAGATAGGATCCTGAATACATTTAAATCTAGGGTATCTCGAGTATGTGCTGATATCTCTTATAATCACAAATAATCACCTTTTGCATCTTGAACACTGAAGTTCCTGAACACCAGGAAAAGTGATGTGTTTTCTCGTGGCTTTGTGTCTGGTGTCTGACTATGAGCCATGACAAAGAGGGTTTTTTTTTCTGCAGATGGCCCGTTTATATCTGCTTTCCTCCTCAGCTGATTCTTTCTTGTCTAATAAGGCAGTTTGTCTTGCAACTTTTCTTAGGGCAGGTCACACCAGGGGAGCAATTACAGTACTGGCCTCCTCTACCCTTCTCCCAAATGTGCATTGTTGGCAGGAATTTACTGATCCTGCTCACCTCTATACTTCAGGTCTTTCTTGTAACTTTTAAACAATGGCATGTTTCAAACATCATCTACAAGTTTCTAGAGGGAGTTGTTAACATATCATGACTCTGTATGATTTGATTTAGAGGAAACTGAGGAGGTGGAAAAAATCACTGGTGCTATTTACAGGTATTGGTGGAAATTATCTCAAAAGGAAATGTGTTAATTCTTGGGCACTAACATAGTTTTTCTTGGTTGCAAGAAAATCACCAAATGTGATTCACCAAAAGGTTTCAAAACAAATATGTGCCACTGTATATGCTACCCTTTTTATGCTTGGAGATTAAAAAATGTAGGAGACCCCTGGGAGAGCACACAGCCCAGATCTCCTCAGACCCTTTATCATCTTCCTAGGAAATTCTTGGTTGTACAGAACTGGGGAGCAAGAATCCACCACCATCTCCACGAGAAAAGTCACCCCGCTGCCACTTGATGGCTTTATCCTGCTGTACGTGTCCACTCAGATGACCAGCTGCAGCCTAGGCCTAGTGTTTAGGAACTTGGGGAAACGAGTTGTGTATTATCCATCAGTCATAAATATATGAAAGAGAAATCCAGCCTGGATTACTTTCCAGTTACTTTACATGCCTGGTTTTCCATGCAGCCTACCTTCTATCTTGCTTCTTTATTAGCTGTTGCTTCTAATTTTTGTGAAGGGATCAGGAAGTTTGTTTTAGCCACAGTGCGTCAATTATCTTGGCAGAAATGAGGAAAATGTTAAGGGGGAGGGTCTGCCGCATTGTGCAGGTTGCTTAATTGACCTAATTGAAAATACACTTATATAAATAGGCCTCATACTTTGTGTCCTCTCGCTCTTTTTCCAGGCTGAAAGCCATCCAAGGCCACAGTGATGCCAGGGTTGTTGGGTGGCAGAGGGGAGATGGCAGAGCTCAGGGCACAGCCCCGTGGGGTCGGCCTGGCCCGCCCAGCACTTCACTCCCCTGTTTGCTTTGTGGGAGTGGACAGGCGCTGGGAGTTCGTCGGGATTTTACTGTTGAAGCTTTTGAAAGCGGTGTAAATGTGTGTGCAGGAGCTGCTGTGGAGGCCTATAAAGGCAGGACTGTATAATCAAGGAGGAAACTGAGAAGGTGATTTATTTGGTTCTCATCCTTGTCCTGCTCGGCTCTCAGCTTCTCCCAGCGGTATCTGAGCACTGGAGGGGGCATGGGGTGGCAGCTTCAGTGCTGCTGTGGGCCAGTGGGCAGCAAGACACACTTCACCTGGTGCTCGGGAGCCACCAGAGGTCTAGTTTGGCTTGTACACTTCAAAGTAGTCTGCAAATATTTGTTTGTGGTCGCCCCAGAGGCAGGTGTGCTGAGAGGTGCTCCCAGGGCCCTCAGTTCCCAGCCCTAGTGGGTCCTGGGAAGCCTGTGAGCCACAGGGCTCCAGTCCTGCTGGTACAGAGTGCTGCTGTGCACTGGGGGCAGAGAGGGTGGGGGGCTGGCCTGCCCTGGTGCCGGCTCTTGGGCAGGATCATGGCTGCTCGGGCCAGGGCCCAGGAAGCTTTGGCATGGACAGGGGGAGCATAAATGGGCAAGAAATGGTGGGCCTGAGTTGAGTAGCAGAGACATCTATGCCCCCATCTTAAAGATAGGTTGGCAGTGCAGTCCCCCTACACCCCGCACCCCTTTCTTCAGCTGGTACAGCTGCATATCCTTCAGACAGGAGGAAAACACCCAGCAGTGAAAACCCTGGACAACCACTTCCACTCGTAAGCATGTCGATGCTGCCATAACCTGCCAGAGGCACCCTGAGGAGCCCGAGGGCAATTGACGGAGTCAGCAGTGCTGCTCACACTCTCCCATCCAGGTAAAAGGGCTAGCCTCTGCAGGGAGAGTCGGCGTGCTGTGAGAGCGGCTGCAGCGCTTGGGGAGGCCAGGAAGAGTCCCCAAGAGAGCACAGCGGGAGAGTGGGAAGGCCCCGTGCTCTGGGCACTTGGCAGGGTCGCTGATGGTGCTTCAGCCCGGTAGTCTGTGATCTGCAGAACTCCCGGGAGAGGCTGCCTCGGTCTCCGGGCTCAGCCCTCCGGCCAGCACAGGCGGGGGGTCACGGCCGAGGGGTCAGGGCTCACCTCCAGCCCTGTGCCCCGCTGTGCCGGCCCGCAGCACCTGCCGCCCTGCACTCGCCCGGCTCCCCCGGCAGCCGGGGGCGCCGAGAGTCGCTGAGACCAAAAGTCTCAAAGCCGGGATGCTGTTGACACTTCCCTCTCGAGGTGGCAGGAGCAGGTCCGTCCTCTTCCCATCCCGTAGGAATTGGAGCCCAGCTCCACTTGCGTGGGGGCTTCCCCGTCAGTCCGGTGCTTGGCGAAACTCAGTGGGCCCTCCCTTTTCAGTGCGGCAAGCCGGCAGGGCTGTGGGCTCCCACGAGCTCGGGCAGCAATGACTGCCTGGGGAGGTATCATTGCCCGGCTCGCCGCCGGCTTGGGACTGGCTCGAGCTCCCTGGAAGCCTGGGAACGGATCAAGCAGGGCTGGAGGCTGGAGCCGCCAGGGAGCGGGGTGCCGGCAGCTCGCCCCTCCGAGGCGTGTGCTCCGCTCGCAGCTGGGCGCCCACTCGCGGCCCCTCAGTGGGAGCGAGACAGTTCTGTGAAAACCCTCTCGAGCTGGCCCGGCAGGGTGTCCGGGCTCCTGAACAGCCCCGCTCTTACAAGCAACTTAGAAAATGCACAGGGCTGAGAAACTTTGAAAAAGTTGGGCGAATTTCTCCCTGTTGTGTGGGGGAGGCTGAGGGCGCACGCCGTGACCCTCCCGAGTAAGAGCACGCACGGGAACCGCTGCCCCTCCGCCTTGTCCTTGCTGCGGAGGGCGATGCTGCAGCCCGAGGAATTCCTTATCTGATTCTTAATAGGCTGATACAGAGTCAAGGCACTGACAAAACGCCTTTCCACGCGGTAAACGCGCGCAGAAACTGTAAGGCTGTTGTTGTTTATGTCCATCTTAGCGGGGCGGGACGTGCAGAGCTGTTCCCAGGGACAGAACAAATACCTGCTAACAACCAAACGCACCACAGGTTGTTGCACAAATGCATTGATCCGGTAATCGCTAGGGCTATAACACCCTTATTTATGCTAAAGCATGTGACACAATCTTCAAAATGTGGTAGCTCAAAGTTACCACCTCTTTATTACTTATACAAGCTAATAGATGAAGTGACTTTTACCTTCTTTACTTGAAGGAGGCACAAAGAAGCAGACAGGTAATTCCGCGCTGCTAATTTTTCTGATGTGATGGGTAGGGAAGGGAGAGGTTGACGTAAAAAATGGGAAAACCGATTATGAAATCTCGGAGTTCATTTAGTAGTGACCATCTCAGATCTCATGATTGTTTTTTTTCTGAAACTGCGGTTGCAAATATGCTAGAAAATCTGGCACTTTATCTGCCCGTGTGTGAACCGGTTTTTTTCTGTCCGAAAGAGTGATTTGATAACAGGCACCTTTTTTTTTTTTCCCCTCCTGTGACTGATTTGAATTCTTGCCTAAATGTTAGCGTTCTAAATCGAGTGTTTAGCTGTTGCGTTTCAGAGTGCAGAGAAAGGGAAGCGGTCGCTATCTCTCCCGCTCCTGGGCTCTGCGGTGCCGAGGAGGATTGCACTCAGTGCCGGGAGCGGAGCGCGGATTTTTGCCGTCTGCCGCGGTGAAATTGCGGTAGTGTTGCAGTTCCGCTCGCGTGAGGCTTGCCAGGCTTAAGGCTAAGAGTGTCCCGTATACAAAATCGGTCAGAATATTTACAGGTAATTGTGACTGTCAAATACTCCATTGCGCTGACAAAGCGCAGAGATCTTGGAGCGTTTCGTCTTTCGTGGGGTGGGGAGGCTGCGGGGGCGTGGGGCAGCGGCGCGGGCCCCTTCGGCCGGGAGAGGGGGTGCCTCTGCTCCCAGCGAAACGCTGGCCAGGAGGGACTAACTAATCGTGTCACCCCGCAGGGGCGGTGTGGCTGAAGGGCTCTTCCCGGGGCAGCAGTGCAGCGGTGCACGGAGCAGAGTAAGCGAGACCTGCCGTCCCCGCTGGGGACAAACTCGCTTGATAGATGCTGATTTAGTTGGAGCGATTCCGTGACGGGGAGCAGACGAGCAGTGCGTCTGCTCTGGTTTTGTAATGGGATTTTAAACGGCGGATACCTCTCACCCGTCCCTTTACAAACGTGAAATTCGTCACGGGAGCGCGCAGGCCGGCGGCCCCTCCGGGGGTGCGAGGGCGGCCGGGGCAGACGCAAGGGCTGGAGGAGGACGGGGCTTTAGGAGGAATCGCGCCCGCTGCGTGGCAGCGGTGCGTGTTGCCGCGGGCACCGCCGCTCTTCCCGGGCACGGCGGCTCCGCAGGCGGCGGCTGAGCCCGCAGTGAGAGGGGGCAGCCCCCGCCGACGGCCGGACACTTGCTGCCGGCCCTCTCCTCGCCCTGCCTGCTCTTAGGAACGGGGCGGAGGTGGCACGGAGACAGCGCCGTCGGAGGCTGAGGAAGCAGAGCTCCTCTGCCAACTCGGCGGAGCCCAGAGGGCAGGGCAGTGTCCTCAGGCCCCCGCTGCCTCGGCATCTGTCGGGTAGGCATCTGCCTCGTTCGGCCGCACCGGGAAGCCACGTCCAGGTTGAAGGACGCTGCCTCGGCAAGGCTACCGGGGCTGCCTCGGGCAGGGGGCTACCTTTTGGCTGGCCTTGGAGGTGCTGGGAGCAGGCAGACGGCCCCGGAAGGGGCCGTTTCACGGGCCGAGTACCAACTCGTGACCCGAAACTCTGTGTTTGTGCATATTAGCTGTCAAAGTTTAGAAGTCGCGGGAAAAGGCGATAGGATTGCTTGCAAGAGGAAAAGCGACAGGATTTGGCCTTTTCCTGCCCCGAGGCCCCATGAGTGATCCCTCTGCAGAGAGCGCCCTGCTGAGCCCCGTTGGTAGCAGTACAGGGCTTGCGAAAGCCTAAAAAGCCTGAGCTTTACCCGGTCAGCCTCTCCCAGCTTTCCAGCTGCGGTCACTTCGCCTGGGACAAGCCTGGTTGGTAGCGCGGCCGGGAGGCTCTGAGCTGCCTTCCGCTCTCTGGACCCGGGCTGCGGGATGTTTGCGGCTCGTGTGAATTAGGGTGCGTTTCCTCGATCTGTTCAACGGTGTTTTCAGCCTTTACAATTCAATAAAACCCCTGTTGTTTATCTTCATTCGAAATCCCCTGCACTGTCTGTCCCTTTTCTCTGAGCATAATCAACAGCCTTCAACTATTTGCACAGAAAACTATAAATCCGCAGCCGGGCATCCCCAGCTGCCGGCCGTGCTCGGTTCTGTCACAGACTGACCTGCCTCTGGCTTCAGGGGAGCGGTGGGGAGTGAGGACGGGAGGTGGGGGCCGGCCCCGGGCCCCCGTGCGATCCTGCCACAGCTCTGCTCCCCGAGCACTGTTTCGCGTGGCAGGAGCCAGCGGGAGCTGCTGCCTTGTGTCGCAGAGCGGAGCGTTCTCCCTACGGCTTTACTGGGGGCCGTTTGCGTACGAAGATGAGAGTGTGTTAAGAGGCAAAGTTTGGATTTAGGAGAAAAATGGCATCCTTGTGGCACAGTGCTCGCTAATGAGCACTGCCGTCCTGGGCAATGACCGCTGCTCGTTGGGAAGTTCACGAGGAGGGCGCTCGGAACGGGCTCTGTCCTCCCGGTTTTATTAGGGTCTTTACTCTTATTTGGTCTCCGCCGAACCCAGGAACTTGGAGAGCGCTTGGGAGGCGATGGTGTCCAGCGTGGGCGGGTGATGCTGTGCTTTCAGGTCGGAGCCTGACGGGGCAGAAGGGCTGATATCTTGCTAATTTACATAAATCGTTGTAACTAAAACGATTCGTGCCTCGGGGTACGAGTCCCCAGCCTTACACGCTCGGTATGTCGTGGTGAGCTCCGCCGTCACTCGTTCCTAGCCCGTGCGAGAGCGCGGTTGGAAGGGAGGAGCGGGCTGCCCCGGCACCCCGCGCCCCATAGACAAGTTTGGGGTGTAAAGGCAGGTGCTGGGCTGGCTCCCGGGCCCAGGGGGGCGGCTCGCTGCTGCAGCCCCCTCCCGCATTCGTTCGCGCCGCAACTCGGGCAGTGCGTGGCAGGCGAGACGCCCCTTTTCCCGCACGGCCACCTCGGGGTGGGAGCGGGGGGCGCCGCCCGCATGGGGCAAACTGGAGTGGCCTTGGGCTGCGGCGAAGGAGCAGCCGTAGCTGGCGCTGGGGTGGCGGGGTTCATCTCAGGACTTGTTAGTCACTTCTTTCTCGGATCTAGGGAATTTTCCTTAATTGCAACGAAGGTGGCAAAACTCTCCCTTCATTTCCAGCTATAAGCTACTAATTTGAAGGAAAAGAGCCACAGGGCACAGGCGTTTCGGTCTGTGCTCTCTCTTCCTGACTGTTTACAAATCTTAACGGAACTATTTTAGAGAAGCTATACAATACTGAAGAGTCTCGCAGGTCTGTTAAGGTGAGGTGGGTCGATGAGCGTGATATCTCGCGCAGGAAATCCCTTGCGGTTAGCACTTCAGTGTGTGGTTGAGGGAAACGCAAGCCGGGCCCAGGGGGAAAGCCAAGATGTGAGGAACACGGGGAAAAGCTGCAGATCGCATTGGGGACCTGGAGGACATGAGAGAGCCAGGCAGGACCCCGGCAGCGGCCAGCTTAGCCCCGCACCAGGAGTCCAGCCGGCCCGGCCTGCCGGTGAGCCCCGCGCCCTGCGCCCGCCTCAGCCGGGGCTGCGCTGCCTTCTGGGCACCGAAACACGTTGTAATAACAGCTCCGGCCGAGTAGGTCCCTTCCCTGTGTACGTCTGGCTGTAGAGATTACCTCTCTATTGTCCACAGCTCTTTCTCCGTATGACCAGCGTTAGCGGCAAAAGACTTATTAATAAAGTCAGTGAGGGAAGAATAGAGGCGAGGGTAGTTCTGCAGAGATAGTGCTGTCCCGAAACGGTTTGGTCGCAGTTCGGACGCCGAAAAGGCTCTTTTGGTTTGTTGTTTTTACTTTTGCTTATTCCATTGGCACAGCACGAACGAGCGGCGCGGACCCTGCCGGGGCTGGGGGCAGCCGGCGGTGTGCAGGGGCTGGCAGAGCCGGCTCCCGCGGGGCCGAGGCGCTGGTGCCGCCCAGCCGGGGCACTCGCAAGGCTCCCCGTCCGGACATCCTAGGCTCGGGCTGCCCGGGGAAAGCAGCGGCTTGCTGCTAGGAAAGGGCGATGGCCGGCTCAGTGCTCCTGTCGGCTGGAGCCAGAGCTCTCCCCTCGAAGCGCTTGAGGGCAGGGCCGGGCTCCTCCCGCCCTTGGACTCAGGGACATTTTCGTTTCGTTTTGGCTTCACCTCCTGAACCTGGCGCCGAGCGAGGGATCGCGGTAGTGCGGAGGAGTGGGAATCCCTCCTGCGGCGGCAGGGTTAGATGGCTCGTCCCCGACAGGGAGAGCTTGATGCCGGGGCCGCCCCGCAGAGGCGCGGGCTGTGCCGGCTCGTCGGCTGCCCAGCGCCTTTCCCGGCCCGCGAGGGGAGCGCGAAGAAAGCGCGGCCGGGCAGGAGGTCGGTCCCCCTGCGCTGCCCGTGTCTGCGCTCTGCCCTGTCCGGGCCCGGCCCTCCGCGGGCGCCGGAGCCCCTCCGCAGGTGGCGGGAGGGCGGCAGGACGGAGCGGCGCTGCGGGGCCGAGGGCGCGGCGGAGGGTGGCGGCAGGAGCCGCCCGGCCCCGCGGCAGGTGCGGCGCCCTTCCCGCACGGCCGGGGCCGCGGGAGCGGCGGCCGCCCTGGGCTGCGGCGGCGCCGCTGCCCGCGCGATGGCGCTGTGCGAAGGCGGAGGCGCCGGGACGGGTCGGGCGGGTGGTCCCGGCCCCCAGGAGCGGCCGCGGGCTCGGGTCCCGCCGCGCTGGAGCCCGGCCCGAGCGGCGAGACGGCAGCACTCGCCTGCGGGAGCCGTCCTGCCCTCTCCGCCTGCCCCGGCGGTGCCTGCTGTGGCCGCCGCCCCCGCAGGGACCCTGCGCTGCCCCCGCGGGGCCACCCCGCTCCCATCCCGGGGGCCGCTGTGCCGCCGCGGCATCCCGGCACTTCCACGATTCGAGGCGGGGCACAAGTGTGCGGCGCCGGGGACCCCTCGTGGGCCCGGGCCGGGCTTGCAGCCCCGGGCGAGCCCCGCGGGGAGCTGCCGTCCCGCGGGCGCCGTGGCCCCGGGAGCCACGGGGCGGGAGGGGGACAAAGTGGGAGGCGAGGAAGAGCGCCCGGGGGCCCGGCGCATCCTGCCAGACACGGCGGCCGGTTTTCGAGGACTGCCCCGGCCCGGGGGCGACATCGCGGGCGGCGGAGGCCCGGGGGCCCGCGGCTCAGCCTGTGCGGGCACCGAGCTGCGATCGCTTCCATGCGTTTTGGCTTTAAAAGCGGTAGTTAATGAAAACCAAACCTTTCCAAGGAGGTGTTTTTGTTCAAAATTTTTTTGGCAATCAACCACTTAAGGCGTCCATGAACGGCAGCAACAAGGAGAGCTGGGCACTCGGAGCGCATGCACTTCTGCTCTCAACAGAGTGCGAAAGCAGAAAATTCTCCTACTGGAGTTCGTGTTAGGAAAAAAATACAGGTTTTTAATGATAATAATTTTTTTAAACCCTTTTTTTTAAAAAAAAATAGCGAGATTGAAGACGGATGAGGAAAGCAATGGGAAATAATCGCCCTTTTCTTCCAGTGGAAATAAGGACAACATGTGAAAATCATGCAACGGGGAAAAAAAAATGTTTGTAATTTGAAACAGAAAGAAAAGGCTTTATTGGGAAAAATATGTAAAAGAAAAATAAGCATCAGGCTTCATAAAATCTGTCTGAATTAAGTGATGTTTACAAAACAGAAGTTACCAACCAGAAAAATATATACGAACTCAGTCCAGTTTCCGTGTTTCACTAACAAGTCCCTTTGCTTCCGCGTCAAAATTTTCAAATTATTACCGCTCCCGATTTCAAAGTTATTTTTTCAAAGAGTATTTTATGTAAACTTTCAGTTTATAAATACGGAATAAACACGTATTTGGCGATCCTGATATTCCAGTGAATGGGCAAATGAGAAACCAGCTGCCGGTGAAGAAAAAAAAAACGAAAGCAAGAGAAAGGTGCAGGGGATTCATTGCAAATGAAGCAATCGCTACATATATATTTAAATGTATTTAATTGTATGCATTATTCAAATGCCCTTCTGACTAGTTTAATAATTTAGAATCGATAGTTTTCCTAAAAACTTTATAAAATATTTACACTTAATAAAATATTAATCGATTAACAAGCCAGTCATACTCTTATAGGAGCTTTACTAAAGTCCTGTAATCGCGCTGTCGCCACACGTCTCCGCTGTTAAGGAAAGGATCACTGACAAAATGTAAATGAAGATCTTCAGACGGTGGTGTTTATAAAATAGCTCATTAATGGGCTTGGATTGAATCTCTCCATCCATCCACATCATCAGATATAATAATAGTAACGAATCAGACAGGGAAGATCCTGGCTAAACCATTGGCATTTTTTTTTCCAGAAGTACTGAAGTCCTAAATCACCAATTCTTCCAACTTTCTGGCCATTGATCCGCGGGAATTCGTAGTTCAACATCAAAGGTAAGAACAAAACATTATTCAATTATTCGATAGCTGGTGGAAAACGTTAACTTCCATATAAGAGCTGCTGCTGCTGAGCTTTATCAAATTTAGGGGAGGGAAAAAAAAAAAAGGGAGAAAAGTTAGATCGGGTTATTTGAAAAGAAAACCGAGAGTTCTCCAAACTTTGCGGCTCCTTTCGGAGAGGGGCGGCAGTCGCTGCGCTCTCTCCTCCGCAGCCTGCGCCTTCCCGGCACCGGCGCTCTCTCTTCCGAACGCCCCGGAGTCCTGGCCCCCCGGCCTTCGCTGTGCCCCGCATCTTCCCCGGCTCCCCCAGACTTCGGCCGGCGGCAGGACCCGGCTCCTACCCGCGTTCACGGATTGCCGTCCCGGGGCAGGGCTGGCACCGCGTCCAGACTTTGGCGGCGGGTCCCGCTGCCCCTGCCGAGCCGGGGGAAGCCGCAGCTGGCGCTGCTTTTCGGGGCCGGGCCGGAGGTCGGGTGTGGAACGAAGGGATGGTTTCTCTTACCCTGCCCGGGGATCCGCTGCTTCTCCTGGCACCGCTCTCAGGGGCGGCCCGGAGCCCCCCGGGCGGGCTGTCAGCACCGCTCGAAGGCAGGAGGGGCGCGGCGGGGCCGATCGATCCCCCGCGGGGACCGGACCCTGCCCCAAACCCCGGGGCAGCACCGGGGCGGCTGGCGGGGCTCGGGGCAGCCGCTGCTGCCCATCCTGTGCTCTCCGGGCGCTCATGGGGCGAACGACACCCTGTCTCCAGGGCTGCCCGGCGGCCGCGATGATCCCGCCGGTCCCCGCTCCCGCCGTGCCCGGGACGGGGGGGGCTCCACTCCCCACCAACACCCCCCCCCCCGGAGCCCCCTTTTTTTTTTTGACCCTCCGGCGCCACCGTAAAAGGCAGAGCTCTTAAGGGGGCACGGCGGGGAGGGCGGCGCCCCGAGGGGAGCCAGCGACGGACGGGCGGCGAGGGAGGCGGGGTAGGGGGGCGTCGGGCTCTGCTCCCAGGGAACAGGGACAGGAGGAGAGGGAAGGGCCTCAGGCTGGGCCA
>JAWWTY010000160.1:27849419-28039419 GCA_035222235.1 Margarornis squamiger
GGGGGCCCCCCCCCCCCCGCCCCCCCCCCCCCCCCCCCGCCCCCCGCCCGCCCCCCGCGCCGGGAGGCACTCCCTCGGTCCACCTTAACGCGGTGTCGCTCCGCCGGCGGGCGGGCGGGGAGCGCTCGGCGGAGCGGGGCCGCCGCTCATTCCCCCGCGCCCCCCGGGCCGGGCAGGGGGCGCTGCGGGCCCTCGGGCATGGCCCCCGCCCGGGGACGCGCCCGCGCCGCCGCCGAGCCCGGGGAGCGGCGCGGTGCACCTTGCATCGGAGAGCGAGGGGACTGCCTGCCTGCCTGCCGGGTGACCGCCCGCCTCCCCGCTCGGCACCGGTGAGGGGCTCCATCCCGCCCCGCTGCGGCTTCCCGGCCGGAGCTCTGCCCGCCCCGCTGGCTGCACTCACGTAGCGCTGCCCTGCCCTACGCGGAGCTCCGCTATTAAATAATTTAGCGGCGGCAGCAGCAGCGCTTCCCTGCCCGCTTGTCACCTCCTCCCGGCCCCCGCCATCCATTATTCAGGACCACCCCGGTCACTGCCTGGAGCCGGGCGCGGGGAGCAGGGCGCCGGCAGGGCCCTACCTGGGGCCGCTCGGCAGCCCGGAGGAAGCGCGGCCGGCCCTCGGGGCGGGCAGCCCCCGCCGCACCGCCAAAAGTTACTGCCGCCTCGGCCCGGCTCCCGAGGGGGCGGGGGTGGGGGGCAGGACCGACCCAGGCGCCGCGACTGAATGCCGGTGGCGGCTTCGCTCCTCCTCGGTCAGTCCGGTATCCCCAACTCCGGCTTCCCCACCATCCCCCCCGCCCTTCCCCTTCTTCTCCCGGCTCCTCCTCCTCTCCTTCCCTCTCGGCCCTCCCCCAGCCTGACTGCCCCCTGTCCTTGCGCCTTGCTGCCCTGGATCTCTCCTGTCACCACCGCCTCGTCCTGCCACGCTTCCCCTTCCCCACCCAGCCCGCCCTACGCCCTCCCTTCGCGCGGCACCGCGCTCCCTTTTCGCGTGCGAGATGTATTATTTATTTATTGGTGTTTAATTTCCTGCCAGGTGGGTCTCTGCCTCCCACCCCTGCGCGCAGCGGGGCCGGGGCCGGGGCTCCGCGGGGTGGGCCGGGCCGGGAGGAGGTGGGCTGCTGCGCGCCCGTCTGCGCCCGGTCCCGAGATAGCACCGAGACTTGATTTTTGCGGGGGGGCGGGGAGGGGGAGGGGTGTCGGAGGCGAGGAGGGGTGGCGATGTTTGGGATGCACAGCCCTGGGACGGGAACGCTGCGCAGACAGACAGGCAGACACACACACAGGCGTGCACACACACACCAAACCCGAAACCAAGGACAACCCCAAAAAGGACTCACTTTGCCTCGATGACTCAACGCAACTAATAATCGTTTCTCCGCTCTCTGTGGCGAGTCCCTCTTGCCGCTGCTGTCGCTGGCAGAGGAGGGAGCGATTGAAAGTGACACACCGGGGGCCGCCGCCGCCGCTTCCCCGCGCCGCCAGGCACCCGCCGTCTCCGCGGAGCCCGGGAGAGCGGCGCTCCCTCCTCTTCTCCTCCCCCCGTCTCCCCCGGTATTGATTTTCTCCGCTGAAGGTGTGAGAAGTCGGCTCCCTCTCCCCTCTCCTCCGCGCCGCAGCCGGCGGCCCCGCCGCTCCCCGCCCCCTCGTCCCGACCTCCCCGCTCCGCTCCGCTCGGCTCCGCTAGCCACCCGGGACCCTCCGGGAAGGGGCTCTGCCCCTGCCGCCCCGCAGGCAGCATCCCCGGCCCCGCCGCCTCGGCACCCCCGGAGGAGGGCGAGGAGGGGGCTGGGGGTGGGGGGAAGGAGTAGAAGGAAAGAAAGCGGCGTGAGAGGAGGAAACAAGAAAACTTTCCACCCTGGATTCTCTACTTCTGATCCATGGACAGAGCCCAACTCAGCCAACTTACAGACAGGCTATAAGCAGTAAGTACAGCGGCAGCCGCTCGCTAGAGGCTTCCTCGCTAGCAGCCGGCTACCCCGTGGCTGCACAGCTGGCTGGCGCGGGGGGGCCGTGCCAGCGGGGCCGCCTGGACCGGCAGCCTCTTCCCCGCGGCCCCCGGGGGCGGGCCGGACCCAGCGCCGGGGCACAGCACCTGGCCGCGGCGGGCGGGTGTGCTCCTTCTGCCCGC
Organism: Margarornis squamiger; assembly: GCA_035222235.1. Lineage (NCBI taxonomy): Eukaryota > Metazoa > Chordata > Aves > Passeriformes > Furnariidae > Margarornis > Margarornis squamiger. The sequence continues at coordinate 27,851,548 of JAWWTY010000160.1, forward strand.
CGGGCGCGATGGGGACCGGGGCGCAGCGCTGCCTGCCCGCGGCAGGTTGGGGCCGGGCGGGGAGCCGAGCCGAGCCGAGCCGCTCGCTCCCACCGGGGCCGCCTGCGGCGGCGGCAGCGGGGCGGCATCGCGCCCGGCTCCGCGCAGCTGGGCCGCCCGGGAGAAACGCAGCGGGGGCCCGGGCGAGCGGGGCCCGGTGCCGGGCGGCGGCGCGGACCGGCGGCCACTGAAGCGCCCCTTGTTTCTCTCACCCTAGGTCCGTGCTCCTTCTACTGCGACCTGCCAGCGGGAGCCGCGTCTCCGAGCATGGAGCGGAGGAGCGAGAGCCCCTGCCTGCGGGACAGCCCCGACAGAGGCAGCGGCAGCCCCGATGTGAAGGGGGCCCCCCCCGGGAAGGTGGCCCGGCTGGAGCAGAACGGCAGCCCCATGGGCACCCGCGGGAGGCCGAACGGCGCCGTCACCAAGCCCGTGGGAGGTAACCGAGCGGCCGCGCTCCCGCCGGCCCCGGGGCAGCGTGCGGGGGGCGCACGGGGGGCGGCGGGGCCGCTGCCCGCTGTCCCGGCAGAGCGCTCGGCGGGCCGGCACGGCCGCGGGGCACAGCGCTCCGCGGCAGCAGCGGGGCCGGGCGTGCGGCGCGCAGCCCTCCGCCTTAGGAGGCCACCCCGGGCCGGGCGGCTCACAAAGGGCCGGGCCTGATCCTGCCGGAGGGTGACGGGGTGGGAGCGTGTCCTGCGCTCGACGCTTCCTTCGTGCGGGTCGCCCCAGGGCAGCCGCGGGCATCCCGCTGCCCCGCCGGCCGCCCCGCGGCACAGGGCATCCCTCCGGGCCAGGCGCCGGCAGCCGCGCTGGCCGCGCCGGTGCGGGGGGCACGGGTTAGGTGTGCTGCACCCGCCCTCGCAGCTCTGAGAAGGGGGTCTCCAGGGCGGGGAAAATGCCAGCGCGTATGTTTGCGTTTAGGGATTTTATTTTTCTTTCGGTAAGTAGCATTTTGTAGCAGCTGTTGTAAAAGAGGACAAGGCAAAGCATGTGCAAGCTTCAGGTCTTTTAGCAAATACATTGAGAATTAGTTTTGCAGCTTTCCTGCAATTCTCTAGAATACTAAATCTTTCATAATTTGCTATCAACTGGCTGCTCAGTTTTGTGTTTACAGCATGTTTAAATGACACTTGTGGTTGCGTTTCTCCCCCCTTTTGTTCCAAGCAGATAAACTTTCCTGTCACTTTTTCTAAGTGCCTTCTTTTTTTCCTTTAACTCTGCTCCTGTGCAGCCACGTGTTAGGAAAAATATATTTAAAAATCTTGAAATTAGCCAGGTGTTGCAAGCAGAATACTGCAGGAAAGTCTACAAATAACTTTACCTTAAAAAAAAAATCTCTGTAGTTGTGTTTTAAAATGGGCAGAGTGGTAACACACAACTGCAGTTGTTTATACACAAAGAGTTTGTGTAAATGGCGTTCCAAGAGATACTTTGATACAGTCGTCACATGACTCTCTATTACGTGAGGTTTATTTAGCGATTTTACCATTAGATGCTTGTTTTAGACCTCTTTGGCTCAATAGGCTTCCTAATTGCTCAAGTTTGCTAAGGAGCTGCAGATTTTATTTTAAAATCATAGGATTCATTTATATACCTAATGAAGGGTAAGAGAGCTCACCATTTTTTTTCTGTTTCCTGGATGACTATATATCTATTTTTTAAACTTCTCTGTGTTCTTCCAATGTATAGAAAAAGAAGAAACAGTTTTGCAGTGAAAGACTTGTTATACTGTTGCATTTACAAATTGGTGGGGAAATAATTTGTTGAGTAGCTGTAAAAATGAGCTAGCTAATGATATAAAAAGTAAGATATGTAGTTTTGGATGCCTTTCTTGAGACTCAGGCATTATAGCTGCTTGATCTTAAAGAGAATGTTAGAAGAAGTGCTGAATTTTTTTCCTTGGGGTTTTTATAGAAAGAAATATAATTTAAAAGAATGTTTTAAAATGTTTTGGAATATATATGTTGCTTTCTAGTTGCAGCTGTGTTATCCAAGAGAAATTCAGCGGCTTTTATAGTTATATCCGTGGCTCAGTGTGAATCTGGCCTGTTAAGCTATGGGAGATTTCTTCCACTTAAGGAAGAGACTTTCATTTCTGAAAGCAAACTTTTAAGAGGTTACGTTTTCATTCATTACTCTCCAGCTCATTTATAAAGATGTTGTAGACTGAAGTGTAAAAGTGTGGGGAAATAAGAAATGCAGGAGTAATATATTTTCTTAGCTGGTGTTCTTTAAACAGTCTCAATCTCTTTGCGTTTAGGCTGTGCATAGTAAAGGTTATTCATTACTTCTTATTGGTACTGAAAGCAAGAAGAAAATTATTCTTGTCTGAATACTTATCTAGGTTCTATAATACTCAATACTAAATTAGTTAAGGCAGATTTTTTTTTTAATAAGATAATGGTGCTGTTTAAAATTGATTTAATTTTTTTTGTCCTGGAAATACTCTCACAATAAATCAACATAGCTAATTTCCAGATATTTTGTCTTCTGCTGTTTTTCAATTTTGATGTTTAAGAATTGTGTGACCAAGTGATCTTTTCCTGGATGCAGATCACACCTGTTTCAGGTATTTTTGGGAGTCTGTATCTTTGCAGTGATCACTGTGGTGTTAATAATTTTTTTCACCTGAGTTGTGAAATGCAGCTGTATACATTTGTGGAAAGGCTTACTTTTTAATCTACTGGAAAATTAGTATAAAACTTCTTTCAAATAAATATTAATAAAGGTTCTCCTAGTATTGTGCACAGAGTTTGACAAAAAGGAAGCTAACCAAAGTCATAGTGAAATGATATCTAAGGCTTCAGTTGTCAGTCTTTCAGCGTATTCTTACTCCTCAAGCTTTAGAAAGCGCTAATATTTATTGAATGTGAATTTCACTTAGAACAGAAATGGAAATATTTTGCTAAAAACTAGAGACCACTTTAGTTTTTGTCCTGTTTTATTTTTAATTCTCTAAGGTGTATCTGAAGATTTTGAAAGCAAAGACAAATGTTAGCAATTCTGTTTTTTCATCTCATTTTGGGCCTTAGGTATGTAAATGCTGAAATTCCTTTCTATTTGTCAATTTTTTTTTTTTTTTTTTTGGTGTAATAATGCATTTCTGAAGTTAATTCCTGAGAGCAGAGCAATAAGCTCTCAACTACCTGGTGCTATGATGAGCCTGATGACCTTTGGTAACCAGTTTTATAATCGTAGTGTTTGCTGCAATTATTTTTCTAGTGACTTCCCTGAGAAATAGAGAAATATTATAGTGCTGTAGGTGTTTCTAGCTTTGTCTCTATTTTTATGAGTGAAAAAGTGTTTTAAAATAAGCTTTTGTAGTGCAGACAGAAAATCAATTGTACTCATGAGAAATTTTGCCTTGTGAGTCTCCTGTTTTTTCCTGTTCCTAACATGAATGTACTTAATTCAAAGGGCCATTACAGCAGCTATAATAAACTAGTGAAGGTCACTAAAAAGATAAACGAGGTCTTAAAGGTTGTGTTTAATAGAGGGTTTAAAAGTTTTGGTGCTATTTACAATGTTGTTACCATCAGTCCAATGTGTTAGAGTCCGCTTTTGGTTTGCTTGACTAACCCTGTGCTTTCTAAAATGTTTCACCGGTTATCTAACCTGTGTCTTTTAAAACCTGTATATAATAAAGCACAAGTGCTCAGATTTGCAGCAGAGGCAGGTTTTAGAAAGTTTCCTGGGAAAAATAGGCTAATATCGCTTTAAAAAACATATGAAGCCTGGGAGAGAGTTTAGAGCAAGCAAGAGCACTATGGTGTTGACAGCTTTATATCCCTGTTGGGTAACATTCACTTACTAGAATTGGCGTCTCCTCTCAGTTAGTAATTCACTCCATAAGGATTAAAAAAAAAGGAATGATTAATGATTAGGAAACTTATATTTACAAAATTATTGATTGCAGTTCATGAACCTGTTTGTGTAAGAGTGGATGTGCATATATATATATATATATATATCTGTATGTCTTGATTTTGAAGAACATAGAAAATAAGCGTCAAAAGCCTCTGAATGCAACTTAAAGTGCCAGTATGCAGAATGAGTGGTTCTGAAGTTTGTTTTTGCTGAAATAGAAACGTAGAACCAAAATATAGCCAAGGGAACACATTCAAATTTGGAGCAGGAAATGATTGCAAAACGTTTTCTGGTTAAATTAGTTGGATGCAGTCTGATAGTACCATGTTATTCATTTAACTGTTAAAAACTGTGATTCAGTTTGCAGAATATTAATGGAGGCGAAAGCTTTCAGGCAGTTTGGGCTAAAGTGTATGATTGGGATGTTAATCAGTAGTTGTGGTTACTGTGCTCGTACAAAGTCAGTTGTACCAGAAGCATGGATGCAGTGACTCTTCGGAGCACTGCTGCTAATTGCTGTAAGCCCCCCAAAATTGTAGTCTATCGTGGTCATGTGTGCTTAGGTGTAGTTAGAAATCAGTTTTAATATATCTCTGGGGTGACAGAAACACCGACTGAGAATGGCTAAAGAGCTGTTTGTCACAATATTTCTGCAAAAATATCGTAGGGTTTGTGCTACCTTTTGTATCTTTTACAAGGATTTAAGGTATTACTGGAGAGAAAATCCACTTCTGTGCAGGGAGGGTACAGCTTGATCAAATTTGCTCCTCTGTTCTAAATGGTTAGTTAATGTTGAGCTCTAAATGGCATCCTGAACAGAGTAAGGAAGCATGTTTCTCCTGTCCTTTCGACCTCAGTGAAGTGAAAGGTTAAGTTTTAGATCCCTGCCCAGCTCCTAGATGCAGAATATCTTCCTGCTGCCTGAAAGAAGTATGTAGCTATTTGAAAGAATTAAGCGTGCGATACAGAAGTGTGAAAGCCGCAAATCCGTGTTAGTTCGGGAACCAGCAGCTTATGTATATATTTTGTTTTATCTGTGGCAAAGTGGTTGGAAAATGTTGCTTTGTACTTTGATATAATTCAGTAGGCATTAAGAAGAAATGCGAAATCTTGGATTTTACGTGTTTCTGATACATAATGAGGAAGAGACTTCCAATTTAACAGGAGCAGTAAGAAGTGCAAGACAGTGATTTCTTTTTCAGGACTGATGGTTAGAAATGCGTTTCTGGTCTGTTTGCAGATTTTCACCCCTCTCTCCCTTTTCCAGTCAGATCATGTCATGTAAATAGAATAAACAGAGCAGTCATTCCTGAAGGGTCATGCAGTGTATCAGCTGTATTTTTGCTGAGGTAGAAAAATAGTCTTTTTTTATGTGTTTTCAGTACTTGGTCTGTTATTAAAATAAAGACACAGTTGGTTAAAATATATGTGCAATTGAACATACGCATTAAACAGAATATACGGTATCCACCCAGTCAGTGACCTAGACATAATTTGATGTTTAGAGTAATTTTGGAACTCTTAAATTGCATCTGCAGAAAGCCACCGACAATTTTGAATTCAAGATTTAAGATTAGCGGTAGTAAGACTTTTTTTTTTTGTGCCCTGCAACAGTTCCTAAGTGTTTCAAGTCATCTCCCCACTTCTTCCCCACCCCACAGCCATGACCCTGCTAGTTAACTGCATGCTGTTATTCTCATCATGAACCAAAGGAAAGGAAAAGAAACCAACATCTTTGAAATAGTCCATGTTAATTCTCTGTTTCTCCCTGCGTTTATAAATTGGGTCCTGCCTTTTCTTAGTTTCACTGGTATAGAGCATCGTATATTTACTGTCGTTTATTTTAGGGCAATCCTTTGAAAACTACTGTTAAGGTGAGTTTGTCAGTGACTCCCCAGAATTGTTTTTATGCCTAAAGAAGATGGCAAAATCATATTAGAACTATAAAAATGCCAATGAGGAAAGATATTTTCAAGAAATTAATAGCGACATATTTCTCGCTCAGAATTTATATGAAGAATTCGGGCATTGAAGGAAGACAAGTAGTTTTTTGTTGTTGTGAATAAACACTTAAAGGTGAAGTTTGAAGAGTCTTTTCCCAAATACTTAACTTTGTGGAGTTTTTACGTTCTATTTAAGTACTTTTATTGTACTGAATATTTTATCTAGATGTAAAATTAGAAAAAACCTGGCATAATGTAATTGTAATCAAGTCGTCATTTCAACAGACAGCTATGTCATATTGAAACTTTCTGGTTTGTAGCACAGACTTTCAGATGGTATCACTTACTTTAAAATTCCTTTAAAAATACTTGAGTTTAGTACTCTTGATGGAGATGCTAGCCTGAATATTTATTTTTGCAGTTACTTTCTATTATTGCTGTTTTCTTTAAAGCTGTCTGTGTGGAATGGGGAGGAAAAGGGTCACAATGGTCATTTGGAGCTTAAGTAAAATACTTGAAACAGTATGATTTTTGTCACTCCCATTGACAGAGAACGTGGTAATACAATATGGCATCTATGGTGTTGTAAAATGAAGAGTTTATTGCCGTCATGTATTTATATTCAGCAAACATCTGTGTGACCTGTTTAGGAAAATTCTTATTTTTGTGGTTGAGCAGTCCCCAACCTGCTTTTAAATCTTATTTTTAAACTTTTCAAAATAACTGAAAATCTGTAAAACTTGGGAAGATTTTCTTTTGAATCCTAAATTGCAAGGCATAGCTAAGTTAGGCCTTTAATTACTGCCCCTCATAATTTAGTTAAATTAGTAACTACTGCTGTGTTTTTAGGATTAAAGGCTCGGTTTTTCAAGGTATAAAGTATTACCAAGTCCCTTTGAATTGATACGATGCGGGTTTGTTCAAGATAACCTGTGCCTGATTCAGTCTCTGTAACTACCGAACAAGCGTGCTCTCCTTTTGAAGCTCCACAGTGGTTTTGAAACCAGCCTGCTGTGTTGAACGAGGAACCGATGCCCTTTCTAGCTTTGAAAAAAAAAATTGCCTTGTGGTAATTGGTTCCTACTGTACGAAATGTCCTGGGTCAGATGCGTTGGTCCCCACGGTGGCATGTGTCACTAATGCAGATGTAAGAAATAGTCACAGCAGACAAAAGGCAGCTGAGTGATAGCTTTTGAGAAATGTTTTCTAGCCTCTAGCCATACTGAAAAAAAAAAATTGCCCTCCAACAAGCTTTGTACTTGTTGCAGAATGTTCATCAGCGGCGTCTCTGCTGCGGGGCTGCGCACAAAGGAGTTTACGTTGATTAGTGGTATGGAAGACAGAAAATACTCTGCCGTTGAATTTGAGGGCAATTGTTAGCCTCTGTTTGAGGCTCTCCTGGCCACTGACAAGTGTTGGCTGCTTTAACGTGTGATGCATTCTCAGCCAGCAAGTTGTGTTGTCCATATTGTCACAGTTCTATAGTTAGGAATTTTTTTTAATCCAGAGTTCCTGCACTTTGTATGAAAAGCACGTACTGCAGCTGTTGAGTGTACTTTGTCCCTGTAATCATTTGCATTCATCCAGATATTGGTAAGGGAAAAAAATATTTCATATTTCCAGTGCTATTTCCTTTATTTTAGGGAACTTTTAAAAAAAACCTTGAAATGGTATTTTTAGTTGGGTTTTTTCTTTTTAAATGTATGTACTAGCTCTGCTGGCATCCTCCAAAGATTTACAAATATACAGGATGTTGGCATTTATCTACTAGCAATTTAAGGCTGCTGACAGTGAGAAACCCTTATAAAAAACAGTTTCAAAGGTGGGGTTTTTTTGTTTGGTTAGTTTTTTGTTTTCCTTTGGTTTTTTTAAAGTGTGATTCTTACTCTGGTTTTTGAAGATGGGAAGGTCGATGTTGCTAATACCTGAAGACTTGCATAAAACCTCCTTTCAGGAGGCACTTCTTGGAATAAGGCTACACAAATAATTTACAGATTGCTTGAAAAATGAAGTGTGAGCCTTGCATTGCTGTTATCCTAAGCTGGATGTCAGGGCAGAAATATTGTGTCTGAACTCAAGATACATTTTAAATTTCCTGTTGAATGATTATTGATGTTTCATGCAGCGATGTTAGGAAAAAGAGAAGATTGTCATTATTTGTAGAAGCTGTATGAAGGGAACAGAAAGACCTTGAAGAAAAGAGACAGGTAGCTCTAGATAAGAGTTTAAGCATATGACTTGTGTTCTAAATAGAAAATTAGCTGGCTAATAGTAAAAATGTTCAGTCATTTTGCTCTTAACTGATGTCCTTCTATCATATGGGCCTGCACTATTAAACAATTTGAGCACAACTGTACCTTGTTAATAGCAGTGTCAGCAAGGTAAAGAAGCTCAGAAAAAGCTTAATAAAAATAACCTATCAGACTATATTTCATATGAAGCTGCAGCATCTCTTGAGATAATCATATGCCCACTGTATTTTCAGAGTGCAGTAGAAATGTCTCCCACTTAAATATGGTCTCTTCTTATTTGTTCCCTGAAGACACACAGATGAAAAGACACTATTGACAGCAAATCTTTTCAAAGGTACTAAATCTGGCAAGAAATGTTGCGAGGGGAGTTTCTTATATCAAAATATGATTTGTATCGCTGCATACTGCCACAAGGTTACCTTCTCTCTCTCTCTCTCTCAGCTGTACCATTCTGTTTGTATAATGTTGAGAAGTGGCTGGATTAGTCTGTCTTTACTTGTGTCTCACCAACACTTCACTCTTGAGAAGTTGCTGACACTGTCAACGTTTGGACGTAAGCTTCAGATAAGTGAGGAAACTCACATAGAAGTATTTACCATCCTGGTAATCTAAACTCACAGAGAGTGTTTTGTCATAAATTTAACTGACAGGCATATATTGGAAATGAAGCATGTCATTTTCAGAACTATAACCAGACTATTTTTTGAGAGTAATATAAATCCATATTTTGAGCATATATTGCTTTATATGCATTTCCATTATTTATATATTAAAATAAGATGTGCACAATTTCCAGCCTTATTATTTTGAATGGTTATTAAGAAATGTAGTTATAAATTATGAGTTATACAATACTTCAGAGTAAAAGGTGATTTTCATAATGTCTTTTCCCAACTTACAAATAACTTCTTTGCCATAACACAAACATGTTAGCAGAGCAACATGATAGATGTCTCTTTAAGTATCGTAGTAAAAGAAAATGACTTGTATTCTGAGGCTGTGGATAGTTTATGTTGTTTTGGACCCATTTCCCAAGCAGTGATCGAAAACAGATTACAATAACAATTATACAGTCAGAAGATGCAATATCCATTTCTGTTTTAATTGAGTGAAAGAATAATAAAAACATCATTAAGAAAAATGAGGTGGACCTGTCATACACTCTACCAATTTTTAGACTTAGAGAAAATGCAGAGTAACAGAAGTGTGGGCTTTTTTTAATTTTCCTTTTTTTTTTTTTTTTTCCAAGTAGAGTTTGTTGCTGAAGCTAGAAGTCTGGATAGTAGACTTCATATGGGCTCCTGTGAGCAAATATGCAGTAACTAGGTGTTCTGCTTGACAGTAATGCTCAAGTTAGGCATTAGCTGAGTGTCTGGGTCTGGCATAGTGATGAGCGTATTGAGCCTTCCTCATCGCAGTGTCATACTGATCTGCCATCTAGCTGAGCTTGGAGTATACTGTGGACAGGTAGAGAGTAGTGAAAATGACTTCTTTCATTTTCAAAATAAAAAGCTGTGCTACTTCATGATTTTTGTTAGTTTTGTTGTTGTTGTTTTGTGCGTTTTTTGTTTGTTTTCTTTTGGAGTTGGTTTTTTTTTCCCCATATTTTTTTGCCTCTCCAAATCGGCGGACATGAGTGTCAGTAAGAGTACTTGACTCTTAGGCTGTTGCTACGTGGGACTGACTCTTCCATGGCCCTTTAGTTATCTCAGTCTTCAGACTAAAACCCAGTAGGCAGAAAGGCCCTGTGCTGGGCAGCTGTGCCTCTGGCAAAGGGACTTGACTGTAGTTGAAGGCCTGAGAGATCCTGGCACTCCATTTTCTCCAAAGCTGAGTCCTAGAGCTGTAAGCAGGTTTGTCCTTTCTGCTGTACCATACATGGAAAGAGATACCCCCTCTACGGTAGCCTTGGCTCTAGTCATGTATCATACAGCTTTATAAATCAACATTTGGAATGGCATCTGAAAGTGAACTGGGAGCCAGTTCAGCCTTTGGAGTGCAGATGTAATCTGGTTTCTTGGCTAACACCTCTCAGTCAGCACATGCATTTGCACTGGCAGAAGTATCTGATTCTCTGGTGTACCTCTGTGTATGTAATAATGTAGTAATTCGGCTTGTTGAGCCCCAAAAGCGTGAATTGCTGCCTCTTAATGAGTGAATCCACACACAGTACATCAGCCTGTCTTCTCCACCTTTGCCCCAAAATATCACTAACTAGATGAAGTGTACTGTGCACACCTGAGAAGGGGAAGGTACCTGTTAACTCTTGTTCCTTGACCTCATGACCTGTTTGATAAAGATCTGGTAGTTATTAAAAACTGTTAGATTAATGCGACCTGCTGGCTGCTAAAAGTAAATATTCTTAAAAGAGTAGTATTCCAACTGATAGTTGTCAAATGTGTGATCTCATCTTTGTGAAATGTAAAGTGTTCCCCCCCAACTCTTGATCTTCTGTTCTTGAAAAAGAAAGAACGCAAGAACCTGCCACTCAGAAGCTGCCCCATCTCCGCAGGGGTGTAGGGTGTGGGTGATTGGAGCTGTAAGTAAAGGCCAAGCCCCAGGTGCCAGTTCCTGACCCATAATGGGCAGTAGGTGCAGACTGTCTGAAGACTCTGCAGTGACTGGTGGAAAGGGAGGCACGAGGGAAGTTAGCTGCATCCTAGAGAACAGAATGGTGGAGTGGCTTCTACTCTCGCTTGATTGTGATTCTCACCTCCTTTCAGTTTCCTGCTGATTAAGATATCCGTGGTCTCCTTCTACCAGAAAAATTCCATCTAGTAATGATATTGCTGTGGCAGTAGCGTTACCCCTGCTGAAAGTGCAGCAGGATGAAGAACTCCATCAGTAACCACTGAGTTTGATGATATTTATTCAGAGAGAGAGTTTAGTGTGACTTTTCCTCTTGTGTACATACTTGTAACTTTTGCCCATAACCAATTCTGCCATATCTGTTGACATTTTCACTTAGAAATGAGGTTTTCTTATGCTGTCAGTGTCTATGAGAGGCAGTGATTACAGCATTTGCAGATCGATTCAGCTTGTCTCGCTGCTGGAGCCTGCACTTGGGTTCAAAGACAGAGGTATAGCTGCAGTACTTACATTAGTTTCTCTGTCAGACAATTATCTGGTAGCATGAAGGTGAGGTGATACATTTTCTTTTTCTTGTCAGGAAATGGTTCGCAGAGGGATGAACATGAAGGAGAAAAGAACTTGCTGGTGGGTCCCAGTGGAGACCCCAAAGTAGGCCCAAGTGTGGTATGCAGCACTTCTCCAGAAATAAAACCTCAAACCAGCTACGAAAGCTTTTCTGTTGCATTCCAGGGGACTTATCCCAGTACCAGCAGACTAGTTAATACAACCTTCATTAAAATGCTTTTGCTAGAAGATATTTTTTTGCTTTAAAAATTACATAATACAGTGGCATCTGCTAGCACCGCTGAATTTAAGGGCTTATTAGCGGTTCCAGTTTTCAACATTTAAAAACGTTGGCCATTAAAATTAATTTTGGGTGGAACTTGGCATAGAAAGTCTCAGCCCCTTAGGCGAATTTTGGTACGTTGTTGAGAGAAAACCAACAGAAAGTAGTCCCCCAAACTAAAAACCCCTCACAAACCCAAACCTCATTTTTAAGTTACAGAAACCAAAACCTGCAACTTATAGGAAATTATTGACCTTTTTTTTTAAAAAAAAGGTCAGTTTAATTTAGAAGTGTTTGCCTCACTGTTTTTGAGTGAAATGAGTGTATTTTCCATGAGTTCATATTATAAAGTACGGCTGTGGGGTGTTTTTTAGTTCTTTTTTAACTGGGAAACAAGCTGAAACAACTGAGCTGTTTTATTTAGGAAAAATGTAGCTATAGTATCTCCACCTTTACCTTTTGATGTGAATAGTTGGACTTATGATTTTAAGGGTTTTTTCCAACCTAACTGGTTCTATGATTCTGTTCTATGGATGGCAAGTTGTGCATGTGGTTCTGGTGGAGCGCACAGCACTGTCCCCACAAGTGTTCCCACATGCCGGGCGCTGCTGGCTGGCTCCAGGGAGCTGAGCTGGTTGTGCTGCCTTCTGCCTCGGCCTCCCTCAAAACGTTATCATCACTCTCGTGTGTTGCTCATTTAGGTGGAGAGGTGGAAGTGCTTTATTGTGCCCTTTAATTGCTCCTGCCTCCTGCTGTCCTGTGCGTGCCTGTCCCTGGGCTAACCTGGTGGCACAAACCCCAGTGGGGCTGCTCCCGTTCTTGCCCTGTGAACACAACGGGTGTCACAGGTTTGAAGGCTGGGTTTGGTTAGTGCAACTAGTTTAGCAAAGGGGGTTAGCAGCTGATCCACTCTGACTAACAAAAGGCCTTGTCTCCCGTGAGTAACACTTCTGTCACAGGCAAGCAACAGGAGGGGCTGTGCTAGAGGGAAATGCTTGGTATCCTCTTTCTCAATTCTTGTTTGTCTCAGAATATGCTCTGAATACGGCTTTTCTTTTACATCGCCTTTTGAGAAACTCAAGTATTATCAAATCAAGTTATGAGTTTCATAATATGTTTCTGTGGTGGGATAGTGGCCTGAAATATTTTGTGTTAAACAAGTAAGGCTGTTATTTCAGCTAGGAGAAGGACTCTTTGGCTAGTTAAGCTGTCAGAAACAGGGGACATCTGCAGAGACGGTAGTGACTTATTTATAAGACTTCCTGAGATCTGGGATAGCTGTGATGGCTGGGAGACTGAAGCCACAGAAAGGACTGGAAGCTGAAGAAGGATGTAAATAATATCTTGTGGTTTGCATTTGCCATTGGCTAAAACATAATATGTAGAAATGCATTTCCTGCCTACAGATTTATTGAATATGTAAAGCCAGAAAAAATAACTGAGGAGGAGGAGAAAGATATTGTCCTTAGTTTTACTTCCTCTGGCCCTCCTAAGAAGAAAAATTCTACAATGTAATGTTATTTAACATTATTTTGTTTCTTTGGCAAACATTGTATTGAAATCATCTGTGGACTGAGCTTTTCTTTACCAAATTGCATCCTGGAACAAATTATTTGCAGCGGGCTTATAAACCCGTGAAGAGTAGGAGTTTAACAGCATCACATTACTGGTTATATGAAGAATCAGATATCTCTCATTTTGTCTAGAACACACTGGAGAGCAGAGGTTTAGTAGAAAGTAGGGTCCCTGTTTTTAAGCAAAACCTTTTGCTGTAAGAAGGTATTTGGCACTTTTGTTTTGCATAGGATTGTACAGTTGTAAAGACTCTGATATGATCTGCTGTATTTGACACAGAGATTCCTGCTGGCCGCCTGTCAGTGTGCACACACAGCTTTCTTCACGTGGTTCGGAGTGGTTAGTGACAAACAACTGCAAAGTCATTCCTTCAGTCCCCATTAAAAAAGATTTACAGTGGAAGAATTCTCAGCGTCAAAATGACACTGTTGTACGCTGGTGCTTGATACGTAAAAGGCTGAAACACAGTCCATTTACCCAAACCAAGCATTTATTGTAAATAACTTAAGTGCCAACATCTTATATTCTGTCTGATTTAATTATGTTCATAATTTATGGGGTAACTTGAAAGTGAGCCTTAATGGACATTCCTAAGGCTTGCTGAAATGTGTGAGCTCTGTCTCTTTCACCTCATCACTGAATTGCGGCGGCATGGGCTGAACCTGGGATCCTTCTGCAGTGTGAATAGTCCTGTGTGTGTGGCACTTTGGAAATGGTAAGGTTGTGCCTGTTCAGCCTCTCATTGTGCCTCCTGCGTCTGCAGCCCTCAGCTGGGCTCTGCAGGATTTTCTGGGGAAGATCTCACATCACCACCAGCTACAGCTAAGTAAAAGTGGTGTTGAGATCAGAACAAAACCTTTTTTTTCCAATACTATTTGACATCTTTCCTCTTAGGAAAAAAACAACAAACAAACAACTGGGCAAAAAAACCATTTTGGAATGCAGTTCATCTTTTCTAATTATGAATTTTTCTTCTCTTATTACATGTGATCTCAAAGGTCTTTTCCAACTAAGATGATTCTGTGACTCTATGTTTGTTCAGGTAGTTGAGTCTTGAATAGAAACCTGCTGGTTATTAGCATGTTCATAAGGTTTTAACTTCTGATCTCTTCAGGATTTGCAGTTTACAGCATTTTGAAGTGACACTGAAGCTTTAAAGCTTCCCTTTTAATTTTCTGTCCTTTTTTATTTTTCTCTTTCCTTTTTTTTTTTTTTTTTTTTTTTTAACTTGGTGGTAGTGCTAAGTGTTTCAGAAAGGGAATTATGGGTTTATGTTGCACTAAGATGTAGGATGGCATTTGTTACAGAAATTCAGGTATTTCTGTGTAACTGAAAGCTGTCAAACTTAATTGGTTTCTGCCTTTTCAATTAGAGCTGCAGTATGTGAAAAGGAAACTGGCAAACCTCTCTTGTGCCACACGGATGCTGATTTCTGCCTTTTAAAGCAGTTTTCTTGGTTTAGGTTCATTTTTCAAATTTGTTTAAAAGACAGGGAAAGACAGTTAAATATCAAATTGGTTTGTGTAAGGTTAGCTCTATTGCACTGCAAAGAGAAATAAATAAATGGACTGCTTTCCCCTCACTGCCTTTGCTGGATAAAGGTCTCCTAAAGAAAAAACAGAAGCAGATTAGGTTTAGGAAATGTTTGTAGTTTGATTACTTCCTGTGGTTACTGCCAGTTGTGGAAGCATGCTTTATTGTTAAATATATGGAATCTTTATCTAGATAATTTCCTCAAGACAATCCAGGCTTTGCTAATTGGGCTTCGTAGTCTCTGTCGCGGGATAAGGGTCTCTTCCTAGAAGTCCAGCTGAAGTTGTTTGTAATCCAGTGTTTTGAGATGTGCACAGGAATAAATATTTGTGGATTCTGCTCGTGCTGTTGCCTAGATTATTATTTTTTTCTTTTCTCTGCATTGGAAAGACCACCTTACAGAACAGCCCACCTTATAGTCTCTGCTAGGGAAAATGTTTTCTGTATACGGTAATGGAGAGTTTCAGTAGTTTATGAATTTTCAAGTAGATGTTCTGGTTTCTGAATGACAAACCATAGAAATTTGCTTTGTCTTTGTGGGAAATTACTCTCTGTGTGTGTCTGTGTTCTGTTTAAAAAAATAAAACAACAAAAAACCAGCCAACAAACAAAACCTAAAAATCCAAAGCACAACAGTAACAACAAAAACTTTATTTTCTACTTTCTTCATTTGATAAAAATCTCTCGACTGTAGAATGATTTCCTTTGGGTTTGACACCACCATTTGATCTCAGTTTTTAATAATTTTGGTGGGTTTTGCTCCCAGAAGAAAACATGCTTGTGCTGTGAAGTATTCCCACTAGAAATCTGGGAAGTCTTAAAACCTCGTGTTACTCAGGGCAAAGAACTGGCTTCTTTATTAATTCCCTGCTAGACAACCCCTGTACAGTAAATCTTACCGTAACACCATGCTGTTGAAATTAATCAAGCTGATGTTTGGAAATTGTTCAAATTATATTAAATTAAATATCACCTAGATGGAGCTCAAAACTGTACTGATGGATACAGATTTTAATCTAAAAAGACACAAATTTTACTGGTGCCTCTTCATATTGGTTCGTCTTCATTTCATACTTATTAGGACATGCAGGCACTGCTCCCTGTTTAATGGCTGGAGAGGTGGGTGGTTGTAAGAGTAACCTGCTCCTCAGCTTTCTGTATCCTTTTTTGCTTTGGATACAAAGCCTGTGTGGAAGTGGACAATGCATAGAACTTCAGTGCCAATAGTATTGCATTTATTATTGGCTTTAAAGCATGTGCTGGACAAAGTATTATTTGCAAATGAACAAAAGAAACAATGCAGAACTTCTTAGTATCTGTTCTCTCTCATCCTTCAATTTGGTCATTAGAAATTTTGAGCTTTTACTTGGAAGTCTTACAACTGAAAATGTTTTCCAGGGAGCTGTATGACTGCAGTTTGATAATACTTTTAACTGACTTTAAGTTTGTTTGTGGTTTTTTTGGTTATTTTGTTTTTGTAAAAATAAATGCTTTATGCAGCAAAGTGTCCCAGGTTTTCATTTCTTGAATGAAA
This sequence comes from Margarornis squamiger, assembly GCA_035222235.1. Lineage (NCBI taxonomy): Eukaryota > Metazoa > Chordata > Aves > Passeriformes > Furnariidae > Margarornis > Margarornis squamiger. Next base: position 27,867,706 of record JAWWTY010000160.1, read on the forward strand.
CATCTCTTTCTCTTTCCTTCATTTTTAAGAACTGATTGCTCTCCGGTGAAATAAAACTATAGATTAAAATGGGCAAGGAGGAGAAAATGTACATTTGGACTCCAGTCTGATACATATTTAATTTCTTCTTGATTTCTCTGCCCTTTAGAAGAGTCTCACCAAAAATGCAACTGTGTTTACAAAGTCTTTTTTGTACATTGCAGCTTTTCTGTGAGAGCAGCAGTGGAGCTTAAATCTCATCTCTAATTTGTTTTAAATACATATGTTATACAAAGGTACTGGTCACAACTGACCATTCTGATCTTCTAGGTAATAGTGGGAATGGTTTTTCACTGGTCTCTTTCATTGGTTAGATGGAATTCTTGCTGTGTATGGATGTCCTTATAAAAGCCTTTATGTTGATCTTGCTTTATGCTCCCCTGACATTTTAGGCAGATGCCATCTATATGGGGTCAAAGCTCTGTGAGAAGCATGCAAGGGCTGCTTCTAAGTCAGTTAAAGTGAATCAAAATCAAGGAGAAAAAAATATTTTGTATGATTTGAGATAGCTGTTAATGTTTTGTGTGCATACCAGCATTGTGTTCATCCTTTAAGGAAACAAACTCTTTCCTTTTTTAGCCCTCAGATTACCCTTGTTTTTCTCCATGTGTGAAAATCAGTGCCGTGTGTCATCCACCATGAGCTGTACAGCATCACTCACTGCAGCAAATCTCTGGAGCTGGGAGAGCGAGTGCACACGAGCTCAGTGCCAAGGGGACCTCAGCCCTTTTTTATCCACGTGCATGGGCAAGGGATGGTGACAGGAGTTCTGCCTGATCAGTGTTTAGGGAAAGCTGAGGAGTTTCAGGATTTGTGAGTAAGGCTGCCTTGTGCTGTAGTTAGGCACTGCATGTGAGACTTCATTATGGGTGCTTGGCCTCCTGCTCTCTGAGTATTGCTCTAAGTTCTTGAACTGGAACGACAGTGAGCAATGACTAACTTGTATTGCTCTACTCGGAGGGCCCTGTAGTGGGCTGGAGGTGGAACATACGCATGTGGGAGCGACTCATGGTGTGTATCAGCATGTAAAGAGCATGTTGGCCTCTGACTGAAGATATTTTTTCCTTCTGATTCCAACATACTGAAAGTATGTTAATTTATTTTCAGATAACATCAGGAAACAGAGAAGTTTGGGGTAATAAATCCATTGAAGATAGGATAGTTTAATTTTCCAATGCAAAATAGAGGGCAAAGCAGTTAAAACTTCTGCGGAGTGAGATTTACTTGGATATAAGTTGGATTACTATTGTTTTTTACTAAAATAAAATTGGTATTAGGATTCCAGTGAGAGGCATGAGAATGGGTTAGCAATGACAGATGTGGTAACCTGCCCTTTGCTCTCTGTTTTTAAGGTACTAATAGCAGCTTATCATCAGTTACGCTGGGTCACTGAGTCCAGAGATGTTTTTTCAAAAGGTGTTTCTGTAGCAGGATCCCTGCAAGCATGGGCAGCAGGAAGGGGCAGGAGAATCATCATGGGCAAAAGTCCTGCGGGTCCTTTGTGCCATCCACAAAGTGATACCATGTATGGCATCAGTTCCAGCATTTGAGATCCTGTTTGTACTCAGGAAAGGATGAGTGTGGAGAACAGGTGCAACTTCTGTGCCGAAAAGGAGAGACTGTTGTTTGACAAGGAAAGCATCCAGCAGGAGGATAAAAGACACTGTGGCCTCCCTCTCATCAGTTTGCTTCATCACTTTTCCTGTCTTGCCAAAATGTAATTTACACAACTGATATTACAGCCTCAGCATTTGGCCAATTATCTTAATCCTTTGCCAAGACATTAATAGCCCCATCAAAAGTGCTGTGACAGCCTGTATGTTCGACAGGAAGTTTGTCACTTAAAGAGACTTAGTTTCATTTTAACTAGTTAAATGGTTTATGGACAAACAGGATTTGAGTTTTAACCTTTGATAGGAAGAGAAATTTTGTCACTGATTTCAGAGGAACATAATCAGCCGTGTGCTGTCTTTTCAGGAAAGCACCTAGAGAGTCTTTTTCGCTGAGATTTTTTTTAGCACGGTGTGTTAGAATTTGGCTGCTTGAACTTGCATAATGCAGCAGTTTAACCCAGAATCAAGCAGTGAAGAGGGAGCAGTATCAATGTGGTGTTGTAACCTTCTTATACATTACTTCAGGATGTGTTTTAAAAGAAAGAACTAAAACACATCAACTGGATATAGTAGCTTACAGCTCCTGTTGAGGGCCTGCAGTTAGAATATCAGATTGAGAGCCACTCTGTGTTGCTAAGTCACTAAGTGAGAACTGTGTATCTGAAATATCTTCTAAAGTAGATTTAATCTCTGGAAATTCAAGACAAGGAGTGTTTAAGTCCCTTAGCAGCTGGTGTGACTGTATTTATTTCAGGGCAGGGTGACGACTCTGAAGTGATATATAACTATCGACTTGTAAATACTGAAGCTACTGATAGTAGAATATCTCCCAAGATATTTAATGGACTTTGTGCAGGAGAACTGAAATGTGGCTTCCTCTTCTTTTTACCTTAAAGAAATGCCTGGTTCAGGAATACAGTGATTTGTGTCCGATCTTTCATAAATATACTCATATATTTTTTGTAGTTACTGTCTACTGGAAATGGTTATATTTCATTCTGAAGAAAAAGATTTAAAGGTGAAATTTCTGGGGGTATTATGAGCCTTAGATGACACATTTGGAAAACTGCTATAGGCTGAGATTGGTCTCTGCCCCAATATTTCCTAGTTTATCTAGGGACTAACAAGTAGTATGTAACCAATTAACAAATTTCTGTGACTGCAGGTAATGGTTTTTCCTTTGGCAGCTCCTGATTACAGCCTGGCCTGTAGCAGGTGATGGAAATGGCCGTGCAGCTTTGTAGGTTTTCCGTCTGTTCCTTCTTCCCAATGTGCATGCACTGTAGGGTTGTTTCCTGCAAATTGGCATGTTTCTCTACTGCCTGTTGTATTGAATCCCTTTGAGTTCATGCCCCACAATTTATTGCCATAGAGGACTTGATCCTGTAACCACAAAAGTAAATTTACAATAAAACAGAACAAAATTGAATCCAGACCACCCCCTGAGTTTTCCACTTCTGTGGTTCCTCCTCATCCTTGATGCTCTTTCGAAGGGAGCTGTTCTCACTCTCTTCATGCATGCAGTGAGAGGACAGCCACGGGTCTCTCCGGGTCTGTGTGACCATCAGCTGCCAACACAAGGTTATAATTTCCAGCAAAACAGATGCAGGAATATTTTTCTTGTGCAGTGAGAAGGCTGGCCGTGGTCTGAAAATGCACATATATCCCAGGGTCCCCCAAGGGGACCCGCCTCTGCTTATTTCTCCGTGTGTTTGCTGCGTAGAGAGAAGCAGAAACAGCATTTTGCTGTCAGGTTTTCATACGGCTGAAGGTGGAGAAGCTCTGACCTGAAAGAATAGGGACATTCACAGAACTGTAGAAAACTTCTGCTATGTTGAAAAAATCATATTAGGAAATCTTGTTCATCCTTATGCTGACTCTGATTCTGTTTCTGAACTGTATTCTCTAGAGCTTTTAGTGTGGTTTTCAAATGAGTCAAGTGATGAGACTTCAGTATTTCCCTTGGAAAGAAAACAAAAGTTATCCCACAGGGAAGAAAGGCAGATTTCCACTTATGATAAGCCTTCTAGGAGGTGTTTTAATTTACAGCATTAATCAGAGATGTATGACACACTTCTGGTTCCTCTCTTATTGATGCTTTGTTGTTTTTTGGGTTTTTTTCCCATCTAGGTTTGATGATTCCAGTCTTTTGTGTGGTGGAGCAGTCGGACGCCTCTCTTGAATACGATAATCGAGAAGAGCATGCTGAGTTCGTTCTGGTTCGCAAAGATGTGCTCTTTAGCCAGCTGGTGGAGACAGCGCTCCTGGCTCTGGGGTATTCCCACAGTTCGGCAGCTCAGGCACAAGGTATTCAATAAAGTTCTTTTCTCCCTTCTCTGCACCGCAGAAGACAGCACCTGAGGTTGTTAGATGTAAGGAGAAAGCAAGAAAATTGGTGGCAAATCTTGGAAGTGGTTATATCAGTGTGTTAATTGTTTAATCTCAAACTAGGTGTACAACAAGCCCTACCTTGTTAGCCTGCCTAGAAAGCATTAGGTAGATCTTGCTGAAGTGTGAAATATGGTGATAATGATCAGTCAGCATATTCATGACACACTTGTTGTGTACTGCAAGCCATGTTGCTGCTTCGAGGATGTCAGCACAGAAGAGCTGGATAGAACTTGGAGTATAGCTAGATGGTATACAGTGTTCCTCTTTGTAGCAGGGCCATTTTGAACTACGTATTGTAGTCTTTAATTTTTTGAATTTTACATTGTATTGCATATGTATACATGCTCTATTCATGGCAAATAGTTGTAGGGCTAAACGTGCAGGCTGATTTCTCTGTTTTCACTTACCTACTATATTACTGCAAAGCCTTATGTAAAGCTTTACAGTCCCTTCCACTTAGAGATGATTCTCTGTTAGCAGCAAAATCTTAAAATAAACAAAGCTTTCCTCTCCCTACCCAAAATAACAGCTTGAAAAAAAACCCAAACCTAAAAGCCTAATCTTGAGGGAGATGGGCAGGAGGTGGTGGGTTGGGAAGAATCTTTCCAGAATGAACTTTGCATTTCAAGTGGCTTTTTTATACTAAACAGGTTATTTCGCTGCTTATTCTTTTGGATGAGAAGCCTTCAGGTTTGTTTCATTTCCGTATCACCAATAAAACCCGTGCACGTTTAGAGTAGTTTTATAGCAACTTTGCCTGGGGATTTGGATTTTGTCTGTTGATTTTAGTTATTTTGTATAGCTAGGTATTTGAATGTGGGAACAGAGGGAGCATTGGTGGTGTTGTATCCAGGAGTTCCAGGCAGCAGTTAATAGCACGGGCTCCTTGTATAAACTTCTTTCCAAGCAGGGTGACAGTGATTCATTTCCTCTGTCAGACTCCGCTCTGTGAGAGAGGCTCAGGTTCTTTATACAGGCAGAGCTCATGCACTTGTGTTTATTTACACGATAGGATAATAGAAGCTCTGCAAGAAGGTAGTTGTTTTGGGTTTTAATATTAAATGTTTCGTGTCATTTTAGGAACTCTTTTTTTTCTGAATGTAAAAGGTCAGTGTATCCCACTGTTTCCATCCTGGTGAGCCAGCTTTCTGTTTGACAGCACTATCCATCTCAGTTAACACAGTTGCTCAACATGTTGCGAGTTAACATGTGGAACATGCTGCATTAGGTGGCCAAGATTTGATTCTTGGCACTTACAGAGGGGAATGGGCTTTGCAGAAAACCTGCTTCACGAAGGCATGCCATGCAGTGCAGTGATCCACACTGGCTGAGCATCTCACTGGGGGAACCTTGCTTTTGTGGCATCTCTCTGTTGTGAGAACAGTGAGGAGGAGAGACAGATTGACTCATGAAGGAAATTAGTCACTGTGTAGGGAGGAAATGGCCACTACATTTTTGAACTACAGGCTTTGACAATGAGCAGGTTCAGATACTAATCTGTTGTTTGATGTGTTGCTTGAATAACTCAACTAGAAAATAAAAGTCGAATTTCTAATTGTTGTAATTAGTCTAAACGAAAATACTTCAATATTTTCATCTTTAAGGCAGCAATTACCTTCCACTAGAAAATACCAGATGCTATATAAATAAATACCTTACAGATCCATCAGCTGACAAATCTCTTGGTCAGGTTATTTACTTTCACACTGAAGGACCAGTCCACCAAAGTCTTTTAGACATCCTGAGCAAATACTGCAGGCCATGCTGATTTTAAGATATGAAGTTGAAGTATGCAGCATGTTGTGTAGTATCTTGCCTCTGTGCTAGCTGTCTGTAAGCTGAGGGATGGAGGTACAGGCAGAGACAGAGTGCCAAGAGATTTCTGAGATTGTTTTTTCGGTGTGAAAATTAATAGAATATTGGGTTCTAATCTGTTAACTAGGGTTGACAGAAGCGTGCTGCTAAATTGCTGTTATAAGGATTTATTTGGGACCACAATTTTCTGATATTAAAAAGGGTGGAAAAGTAAAACTATCTGCTTTATTCATTCTTGTTGTAGGAGGAAAAGCCTGCTTCTATTCTACTGCTTGGGATTGATTTCCATTAGCAATACATATTAATAAATAGTTCTTCTTTATGATAACTGAATTATAGGATCTGCATGAAAAGTTGAAGATCCTTAGGTTCATTTTTCAAAGTTCTAAGGCTTTGAACCATGTGCTGTGCAAAACAGTGACATGAGTAGGTGTCCCCATGTCCTCCAGGGACAAAGTAAAGGAGTTTGTCAAAGTTTTGGTATTGTAAAAGCTGTCTAAGCTGTAACATAGCATGTCATAATTGTCACCTTTTGAGTTGGGAAAATATTTAATTTTGCCCCCCTCCTGTTTTGGATGACTCTGAGAGAAGGAGCGATTTCACTGCATCTTGAGAGAAACATCTTGCCTTTGCCTGTTCATTTTAGAGCAGGATCTCCAGTGGCAGATAAAAGAGCTAGCTGGGGGAGAAAGAGAAGCTGTGGCAGCAGAGAGAACGGCTGTACAGCCTCACCCTGCCTTTGCTATGGTTCCCCATGGCAGTGCTGCAGAGCTGCCGAGGCCGGGGCAGGCGGTGTGTGCCTTGCGTGCAGGGCTCTGCCTCACGCTTCCTGGCGGCACGGCACAGCCTGGCTGCCGGGAGGGAAACATGGCACAGGCTGGTAGGTGGTGTGGTGCCTCCTGAGGGGTCTGTGTGCCCAGAGGGGCCCTGCAGTGGGGCTGCTGGCCAGGGCTGCAGCCTGGAGCTGCATAGCTCCCCGAGAAGGTGACGCTGTGTCCCAGCATAGGAGCTGTAACCTACACACACAGTGGCCACTCAGCCTGAGCCCCATGTACTGGCTTGTGGTCACTTGGCTTATCGTGGATAATTTTTATTCCTGGTCACTAGGTAAATTGATAAGTCTTAGCATAAACAATCTCAAGACAAATATGTACCAGGAGGTTTATGTGAAAGTGGCCCCATGCCTCACTGGAAGAAGCTCTTTATTCCCACGCAGTTTGGACAGGACACATTTATTCCACAAACTGCTGGTTGTTAATGTTTTTTGGTGGTGGTAGTGGCAGCAGAGACTTTTCCAGTAAGTGCTGCCCTCGTGAAACTTCCCTTTTCTGACAGGACTGTGAAATGTCTTCTGGAACAGCATGGGAATTCGTTAACAGCTTGGCACTGGGGTGTGAAAGTTGGTGGTGTGAATGGCAACAAAGGTTTAATAAACATTTATGTATTTTTCTTTCATCACTTGAGTCTACACCTGACAGTAGGGAACCTGCTACACGTGCCTTTCAGAGAGGAAAAGAGTCATGCTTTAAAGGGGCACCTGTTCTAAATGTTGTTTAATGAAATTTACATGCCCTCTTGGAATCCTTTTTTTCCCACAAGTGAGCTATTCTAACTGGCCTGTGCAAGGGAAAGGAACAGGTAAGAGGTACATACAGTGCTGAGTGCTGGGACCAAAGCAGTAGGAAAGTAACTACAGTTGTGGTGTATGCTGTGTACAGTCCTGTGGCTTTGGGACCTGCTGTGAAAGCTGATTCCCTCCTCAGTGTGGGGTGGGTGAAGAGCAGTGTTAGTTCGATACTTTTAGTGTCTACTTTCTTAGAATCCGTATGACAAAGAAAATAGTGTGATTTCTTGTGGATACATGTTTTTTCTTTTGACCATTTCCTTGTTAGTTGCTGTGAATGTGTACGCAGAAGGGTGTGAGTTGTCTGCAGAAGTCAGCAAAGCCAAATGGGCCTCCCATTCTCCTCCGAGGTCTTTCAGCTGGGTGTGTTGGCAGGGCAGTGGGGAGGACCTGCCCCGACTGCTGTCTGGGACAGCTTTAGCTGGGCACTGACAAGATAGTTGTTTGGGTTAGTTGCTGTGTGTGGCCACGACAAGGGAAGGGGCATACAGAAGGGTGAAGTGTTGCTCAGATGCCAAACGGAGCACAAGGAGGAGTAAGAAAACAGTGGAGGGAGGTTAACACAGAGCAAGAGAAACATTAGATCTTTCCCATCCCTGTCACTGTAGAGGTTGCCAAGCCCTGGTTCTTAAGCAATGTATTGCCTTGAGCACAGCCATTGCAAGAGGCAGTGTCTCTCATTGTCACTGCTTCAGTGGAGGCCTCTCTTCAAAGTGCCCAGTTTCTTCCGGTGCTGTTGAAGAGGGGGAAGACTTGTGGTTGCAAAGAGCTGCGGGTGACTGGTGGGAGTGGAAGGGCTGGAAGGAGAGGCTGTCAGTGGTCAGTGGGGAAGGTGCAGTAGAAGAACAAGAAATGAAAAAGGTTTAAGTATCTTGCCTTGCCATGTGGCATTTTAATAGCTGGACGGGGCGAGAGTGAAACTGTGGGGATTGTGGTTTAGTGACTGGACAGCTCTGCCCTGTCAGCCTTGCATCACTGGAGTGGGAAAGTGCATGGCCAGAGTAGCTGATGGGGTACCTCTGCCCAAGTTTCATGACACCCAGAGGTGTATCTGAGGACCAATTGTCCTACTCCAGCTGCCTTTCCTGTGAAGCTCTGATGTTGCTTGCAGTTGTGGGACAGCTTGGCTTTGGTGCTTCTGCAGAGTACTGTGTTCTGGAGCACTGGTGGAGCTGTCCTTGCAGTGAGCTGCAGCAAGAGAGAAAGGTGGCTCTTCTGACTGCATAGCAAGGAAACCAAGGCACAGGCACATAAAAGCTTTGGATCTGTAGTGCACGTGGCTGGGGTGGGAAGCAACCCAGAGTGCAAGTTGTATTCATTTTCTTCAAAGGTTTAAATATGTGAGCTCAGCCCTGCTCTTTGCCGTAATTGGATGCCTCTCGCACTTTTGGCCTGCATTTCAGTATTATTTCATAGCACAGACCAGGTCGGTGTGATATGATGCTGCTTAGCGAGTCGGTCCAAACCCCAGGCTGCTGTGTGTAGGAATGTGGCAGCTGGAATGCTGGGCTCCTTCACTCAGACTAGCCTTTGTGAGAGCAACATGACCATCTTGCCCCTTAGGGGATTATAACCATGTGTACAAATATTTGAAGGGTGTAAATACTGATGAGGGAATGGATTTGCCTAAGCTGGTACAAGAGGGTAGGGCTCTGGGACAATTGGAAGGACCTGAGCAGATGATTAGTAGGGAAAGATCCTGTGAAATATTGCCATCTGTGCTGTCTGCAGAACCACAATAGCTTCCAATTGAATGTCAGGTAAAGGCAGAACATACCAGCTGGGGGCTGTATTGAACACGCACGCACAAGCTGGTTGTATATTTCTGTATCAAGAAAGGTACGGTGAAAGTGTGGTGAAACCCTGCTGAACTCTGCTTGATGTATACTGCCAAGTTTGCTGTCCCTGGGAAGACCAGACATGCTATTTTCAACACAAGTACAAGGTAGCAGCATGGGGAAAAATGAGAGGAAACCCGAGTTCAGGTTTTTCCTATGAATAATGTCCAATAAGTTACGAGGGTGCTGTAATCTGGGACCTTCTGACCCCTCAGCCAAGTGCCAGTGTCATTTGTTTGTCTGAGTCGTGGCTCCCTGTTCACGTGATCAAAGACCTTCTAGTAAGTACTATACTCACTTTAATGAATAACAGAGGCACTAGTGATATAATAACTTAAATAACAAGACAATACAGCGATCAGCAAGCTAAATGTTGGGTCACTTCCTGACTCTGTCACTCTTTTGCCACTACTTTTTTCTTTTTCATTTTCACAGAAGCAGTGTAATGGTCTCACCTAACAGAGTTGTCAATCCATGTAAAGCCGCTCTGTTTCCCGGAGCTCAAACCCCTTTGACATGGAGTATTCTCACCCTGCTAAACCCAGGCGTCTTAAAACAAAACACCCCAAAACAAATGAAAGAAACTTAGCCAGCCCTCTTCACACCTCTTTTCAGCAGTTTGGTCTTACTCCATCTCTAACTAACAGCTCCTTACCTTGAGTAATCCCCTTTATCCCCCTTGCTTCTGCTGGGGACACTTTCAATGGGTAAACTGTCTTTCTTCTCTCCAGTTTTGCAGGCATTATTGTAAATGGCCCAAATCAAATAATTTAACAGCGGTAAGTGTGAAGGGTATGACTCGAAACGACATCTTATAGTAAACTCTGACATGCAATTCCATGACAACTAGTTTGGGATTGCTAAGCAGACTGGATTTCTTGCAGCGATACTCAGCCATCCAGATCAAAGTTTGCCTTGTAAAAGCTGCTCCTTCTTGAACTGTTCGTTGCTTGAGTTGTACTCTTTGTCTTTCTCCCTGATGTTTGTAGAAAGAGGGCTGAGTACTTCTCAAATATTTATTTCCCTCCCTATATACAGACATTTACCAGCAAATCACTGTTTTGTCTACCCTACAAAACTTCACAACAACTGTAAATGAAATTCAATTAACAGGAACCATGAGAGAAAGTCAGAATTTAATGAGAATATTGAAAACCTCTTCATTCTTTGTGGGTTTTGATAGGCATTTCAGTGCATAATGGACACAGGGTTTGAAAGACGCTGTTGTTAAAGGTTCAGCATCTCATGCCATTTCAATTAAAGCCCTAGAGTTCTCTTTAAATGTTCCTTGGAACTCTTAGAAAATCTTCTTTATAAAATAAGAAGCGGAGAATGAGGCTCCTTATATTTGTAGGGTTTGCTAAAATTAGTGTGGCTTTTTTTATGGAAAATGTGAAATGTAAAGAAATGTTAGAATGTCATATTTATATGTATATAAATGGAATATATTTTAAGCTTTACTTTGGTTTATATATAAATAGATATACATTTAGAGTTGAATCTAGTATAGAAACACGCATACATATACATGCATACAAATATATATTTATATTAAAGTATATACATACATTGAAACAAAAGCTCAAAATTCAATTGATAAATTAATCTTTCAGGTTACTTCCCCATTCTGCATTTGTGGTGTTTAAGTAGCCTCATTAGCCCAGCAGCATGAACTCTAGTGAACACTTGATGTTTTGATAAGCTCACTGTGAAAGTTCTTAATTTCTGACCAGCGGTCAGGAAGTGTTTCTCTTTCCTGTTCTTCCCTGCCACCTCCTCATGCTGGTGTGCAAAAAGCACGTGGTATGGGCGTTTTCATCCCAATATATTATTTACGGGATTCTTGTGATGGAACAAAACCTTCTACAAATAATAATCTGTTTTTCTAGATGGCAAACATCTGGGTAGTATAAGTAAATGGGTAATTTATTAGTGTTTGAACAGCTTAAAGGAGAGTCAGTAAAGGTAGTCCTGAACAGCTCAGCGCTCCTGAGGGCGCTTTCTGTCTCATTTGGTGTGTGAGTGAGCCCAGCAGAGCTCGGGAGCAGGAGAGCGGAAAGGGGGGAGCGCAGTGAACAGAGCAGGCTCTGCCTGTCCCACTGAGACACCCTTTTGTCCTTCTCTCTGAGACCCTACATACCTGCAATGGGACTTTGAGGTCGAGTGCTTTGAAATGTGTCATGTTTGGTGACAGCCCTGCAGGCTCTAATGAACTTGTTGCAGTGGCAAATGTGTCATTTGCTTGTTCCACGGCCATAATGGATCAGACTTGGACTGTGCAGTGGGTAGAAATCATTAAACATTTTGTTCCTGTATCCCTCGTTGTTGCTGAGCACTATTGCTCAGGCTGTAACAGGAAATCTCTGCTTCAGTTTGATGAGGGCCACATTCTTTACTGCCTTCCATCCACTTTATGTTGCAGGCTGTGTGCAAAAAGGTAACACTGCAGGACAGAAATTTCATGAAGCTTTGCACTCTTCAGGGAAAAAATTTCATATATTCTACCCATTTTATAAACCAATGAAGAAATGCTGTGGAAATTGAGCTACAGGCTTTTTTGTGTCACAGCAACCGTTACAGTCGTTCAGGGTAAAATAAAGATCAGGTTCACTCTGAAAAGGCCTGTGTGTACTCAATTAAAAACCTAGACCAGCATCAGCATATAATAAATTCAGATTTTTCTTGTCCCCCTTCCCAACCTCTCAGCTGAGCCCACAAGCCCAAGAACCACTGGTATTTTTGAGGAAAATTGAGGAATGGTCTTTATTAACTTTAATGAAAAATAAAATTTTGTTGTCTTTTTTTTTTTTTCCATGGGTTTGATAATGAAGCAGTACTGTATTTTAAAATGGGTCTTAATTAGTTTAGTTTGGGTCTTCCTTGTCCAGAGAAGGAAAAAGAGGTGCAGTTAGCTGCCTGTTAGCTAGCAAGCTAATATTTAAGCATTCAGTAGTACCAGCAGAGCAAAGCCAGGTGCTAGCTGACAGCATAGCTGTTTTTTCCCTTTTTTTTATTTTAGATTTTTTAAACATTCTTGTCTGCTGTTTTTGTTTTTTGTGTTTTTTTTTCCCCCCTCACTCCCTGCCCTAGATAAGGGAAGCAACATTTTAAGCCAGTGGCATGAGGAGCTTGGTTTTTTGTTCCAGCTGCAGATTGCCTTGCCCCATCTGCCTTCCCTGCCAGGGCACAATGTTGAGCCCACCCCCAGTTGCTTCCTTCTTTAACCTCACAGAGGTAGGGTGCATCCATCAGACTGGCTTCTGCTTATTAGGAAGCACTTCCCAACTTTTGGAATCTCTGTTTTGCTTTGAGTTTAGGTTCCCTATGCAGCATTTATAATGGATGTGCTGCTGGGGAGAAAGCAGATCGCTTTCTGCTGGTAGATCTGTCTGAAGTCTGCTATCATCAGTGCCCCAGTCTGGATCTCGCTGCACAGGTGAGGGGGAATTGGTGAGCATGTTGAGAGCAAAGGTGCTGGCTGCAGGATCACTTGGATCTCATGGTGTAAGGCAGTACTTCTCAGTCCCTTTTAACCCCATAGACAAGCTAAGCATGGAAATCAGTTTGTTTTTAAACTGAAAACCTAACAAACTAAAGGTGGAAAATCTAAAGGGGATAAACAGAAAATGTTCCCTGGTTTTAAAAAATGAAAGAGGCAAACACGCTGACCCCTGTTCCATTTCTGATCGTCTCTTCAGGAAAGATCCTTCTGGCAGTGGCAGCAAAGGGTCAGTTCAGAGGTTTTCTCACTGCTGCACGTGAGCATTGTAGAAGGGCCCTGGCTTTAATCCTCGTGGTCCTTACTGGAATATAAATGAAGCTGTCAATCAGTATTTCACGTTTGCATCCTTTCATACCGGTTGAATTTTACAAGGGCAATCTGCCCTCCTGCATTGTTTGTCATCGGGGGTCTGCCGTGGATTAAATGGCTACATTTAATGGAATGGAATGGAAAAGGATGAGCAGAAGACAATGCTGTTAGTGACCTCCTTTTGCCTACTGTCCTGCTCACTGGAAACCCACTCAGAGAGTACCAGTGAAGGTTCAAACTCAGGCTGTGTCTGAGACAAGCGGGTCTATGTGTCCTCCTCCCATGCACTGAGCTACTTGGTTATTCAGGGTGGGTATCTCTTCCTCTCCATACCGGTGTAGTATGGAGAGGCTTATGGAGTCTGTCTTTCTTTCAGCCAGTGAATACCTTTGATTTATCCAGGCAACTTAAAATAATGCATGTTTATACAGGTGTGATTAAAAACAGGCATGTCATCAGGTTGAATGAGATAAGGTCAGGGCATTTTTCACTGTGTATTTATGGGCAATTTTGCTTTCAGCGTTATTCCTACTGAAAAATCATTCCTCTAGAATGAAGTAACTGTCAATTAAACAATAAAGATAGAATAGTCCTGGGATCTGAGGTCAGTGTTTTAACTGTGTTTTCACTCCCCAGTTTTGAATGTGCAGCATCTTTGTCTTCACCTGGTTGTTTCCATGTTACCAACAAAGAGTTAAATTTATACAAGCAGACTAAGAGGAGGATGCATGTGCCAGTCAGGATTCTTAGCTAAATTGCTTTCATACTTTGTTTTTACAGTATATTTGCTGCTTAGCCACATTTTGGCCTTTTTCCTTTTTCTAACAAAAATCATTATGTGGGATAGCTAGTAGATAGTTCCTACTTTCACAGTGACAACTCTATGCTAAAAATGTCCCTTGGCGTAGGGATCGTTAACTGATGGCAATTCGTCTGCCTTTCTGAGTAGGTTTTTCTTCGGCACCAGCTATAGAATCTATGAAATAGTCTGTGGGGGGAAAAAGTGTTTATCTTGTGTTGAAACTGAGGATGCACCAAATGCTTGAGGAAAAAAAAAGTATCAAATAACGAGCTATAGATAATACTGCATCTTTTCAAGATCCTGGAAGGAGATGTTTAGGCAGTTTTGTGCAGCAGTCAGCACGAGAAAATTGGCATTTTGTGAAATGCTACCGTAGAATGTGTTTCAAACGTCACTGTTTATGTATCCATTTATATAGATAGCATCAATGACATATTTTTAAATGTTGGTGATGGGTCTAAAAACTACATGCTTTATGAACATAAAAGTTTCCTTTTCTGTGGCTTAAATGTAGAGGACAAGTCTTATTTTTCCCAATTTTTATTTGTTTGAATAAAAAAATGGAAAGTGGTATTTTGTTACTAATATTCATAAAGATTTAATAGTATTTTATTGTGGAGCTTTTAAAGAAAGGACTACGGATAATGTTTTTGGGGGTTTTTTTGGGCAAGGTGGGAGTGTTTTCTTTTTAACTTTTTTGATATGTCTTTTAACAAAGAGCATAACAACACCATACATTTGCATTTTCTGATCACTAAAAATCTCCCCTACCGTAAATGTGTATGTGAAATTGAGAACCTAATTAAAAGATTAACAGCATGTACAGTAATTTACCCAAAAGGCATGTGTTAATTTGTTAAAACACTAAAGATCTTTATGCTGTCTTTTTTGATGCTATCAAAATATTTTCCATGGAACTGGTTGAACCTGGTCTCTTTATTATAAATTCTTCTGCAGAGTGAGACAACTTAATTTCATATCTAATTGCATAAGGAATTATAAATTATCTTTTCTAAGAGACCTATGACACTAAAACATAGAATGAACAAATAAAACTGATTTGTTCTAGTACAAATGAAGATATATGGCAGTATTTTTATTACAGACACCATTTGTTTGGGTTGAGTGTCTGAATATTTTACAATAAGATACAAAGCACTCTTTGTCAAGCAGTCATTCTAGCAATGCATCTTAAGGTGTTTTGCAACTAATTGCCATGAAACGAAGAAACCCAAATCAACAAAAACCAGCCCCACCCATAAAATAAAACCTTATGCAGAATGAGATAAATCTGTTCCAAGGGAAATACATTTTATGTGCATTCATAGAAGCAGCAGGAACTGCCTCTTGGATCAAACGTGCAACCTTTCTTTTGTTTGCAGAGGAAAGACCTGTTGATTCCCAAAGTGTGCTTTAGCTCAGAAAGCAGATGACTTGCTGCAGGTAAAATGGTAGTGTCCAGCTAGGTAAGAGATGCTGCAGTACAGGCTGGAGCACACAGGCGAGGGATTTCACTTCTCTTGGGGATGCTGGATAGTACGTTGTACTGGACGTGGGCATTTCCCTTGTGTAAAGGGAAATGTAGGGCCTGCTGTGCCCCTGAGTGCCACATAACCCGAGGGGATACCATGCAGCTGCAGAGTTAGGATTTTCTTCCCTTCTTGGGACTTCTGGTGGATTCTTGAGCAAATCTGCCTTCCTGCCCTGAAAGCAGAACGAGGAGCTATTCTCTTTCGGAAACAACTGTGTTTATCACTACAAAGTGATATAGTAATCTGAGAACTGAATATTAACCGCATGGCAGAATTCAGTGGCAATTATTAAAGATTTGTGTTCCGAAACTCCTTAAGGAATTGTATTCTGGCACAGAAAGTTTGAAATATTTTATAGTACATTTACCATTTTGTACTGAACTGTGTCAGTGTTGGTGCCACTGCTGTTTGAATGTTGCTGAACATCTATTTAACCAGATTAGATTAAACCCTAATACATTATTTAGTGCAAGGAACAAATTAATATTCTACTGACCTTTGGAGGGTTGAATTCATAAATTTATCACAAGGATTAGTTTAGTATTGCATAATAGAGACATTCTTTTATTTATTTATCCAGAAGTACTTTTATTATGAAGTTTACTGGCACAAAGCTGCTTCTGCTAAGCTGATTGTTATTTCCAGATACTAAAATACGATGCAAAATTGTCTAAATCCCAATGTATGTATGCATTTATAAATTTCTCTAGAAGGGGGCCACAAGGGTAGTATGGCACTTCACAAAGGCAAGCAGGAAAGAAATGTCATAATTTTTAGCTAGAGAGCTTCCACAGTCTGTTTTAAGCGATATGAGACAAAAATGAAAGCATTTATGGTGAAATGTGAATTACCCTTTTAAAAAATATTATGCCTAATAATCCAAAGTAATTTCATTAACAAGGTTAAGGAATATTTTTGTTACTGTAAAAGCATGAAATTTTTTTCCCCTTAGCTTTCTGTAGTTCTGTATTTAAATTTCTTTTTGCAAGAGCTTCTTAGGCTTCACAATTTTAAATGTGTGTCTGTACAGGAAAGTAGGGAGACAGAAAGCAAAAGACGAGAGAGACTGCCAAGTGTTTCTATGCTGTTTGTAACAGCGATGCCATGACTTTGTGAGGGACAGCAGTGTGATTTTTGGCAGTGTAGTAAGCACCTGCACTATCTCACTGAGGTACAGCAAATCCCAGGGGCCACTCCTGTCCTTCTCCTTGCTGAACGAGGCTGGGATGGAGTTGCAGGTAGAGGTGTAGTGCTGACATGGCACTGGAATGCCCCGTGGTCTTAATGTGGATTTTGTGGAAGGAGTGGCTGTTACAGAACAAAATTGCCATCGAGCATCTTCAAGGCTTCTCCTAAGTCCTTTTCTATTTTTTAATATGTGCATCTTGTGCATAAGCTCTTGTTTTGCATGTAAATTTGAGGGAGATGGAGAAATCTTAGCTGCAGATGGAAAAAAAAAACCAACAACCCAGTGTCTTCATATTTTAAAAAATCCAGAATTAGAAGGAGATAAATTTATGTAGCCTTTGCACCATAATAATATGGCAAGACCTGACACAAAGCCATAAGGCTTTTTTCACAGATTTTGTTGTCTGGAAATTGTGCGATGCTGTTTAAGTGGAACAGCGTTTAACAGATCGCAATAAATTAAAAAAAATAAATTAAAAAAAATCATGTTTTCACTGAGGATTACATGATGGCAGTGCTAACTCCAGTGCAATTAATAGACTGTACTTTGTTTTCCTTTGAGTGCTTGGCGTTTTGTCTAGATTTTATCTGGCCACGTATCCAGGAACTGGGTATGGATGCAAGCTGCTGTTAATTGAACTGTGTTTAGGACTATTAAAACCATCGTATGTGCAGTTCGGCAATGCGTGTACCTAAATTTACATTGGCACTAACGTACCCATAATATGTGTACCCTGTAGTAGAGAGGCAGCCCCTAGGCCAAGTATTTTTAGATACAAAACTTAACCAGTTTGTTGCAAAGTAACTTCTTATATCCTCATAGAATTGGTGTTTTACGGAACCTGCAGTTATTCTCCCAGAGCTATTGCGAGGTGCAGTTTGTAGCCAAACAGGAAGAAACACAGAGTATGTTCTCATTTTGCCGTGGATCGTGGCCCATTGAGTCAGGTCTTGTGTTGCAGCAATTTGTTTATAAAGGAAGGCTGATCTGGTTTCCCCTGTCTCATACACCTACTGAATGTCTTTTTACATGCAGCTAGTTGTGTGATGTAGTATTTAGAGGAAGAAGGTGCTGTCTGATGGGAGGAGTAATCGGTTCAAGTCTGGAAGTAAAAAAAAAAATCCTTTATTTCCATACTTGCTGGATTATGTATTTTATATAACATACTGTATAGAAAAAGGGCTATGCTTGTACAGAAGGAGGTGCCAGAATGCTAATAGAAGTATAGTAGCTCATCTAATGGGTGGGACAGATTTCTGTGTGCTATATGGAAAAAAAAAATTAACCCTGTGTAGGAGTGTAATATCTAGCATTGTTAATTCTTGGCATTTTGTTTCCCATAAATCTGGGCCTCTTGATGAGGGGAGCTTCATCTTCTCTGTAAAAATTTAATTTGTAGAGATAAAAAAAATTCTTAGAGAATTCCATCAGAAGCTTGTTAGCATGATCCTGTCTTTGGCATGGGAACGTGGAGTAGAAAAGAATCCAAGCATTTTAATTTGCTGGGAACAAAAAGAAGCTGGTTGGTAACTTTGGGATACAGTACTGCTCTCTGAAGTACATTGCTTTGTGGGCTCGTAGTCACATGACACTGGGATCCTACGTGGGTCTGTGTTGGTTTCAGACATGCCTGAGGCCTCCTGTGGCCCTTTTGTTATTTGTCAGCCTTTGGCATTGAGTGCTGGTGGGGGATGTGTGGAGATGGGGAAACGAGAGAACTAGGTATTAGAATTCAGTAGCAGATTTACATTAAGCAGAAACCTCAGTATGTTATAAACTTGTAAGGCTATATATACACTATGGCATGTGGCTGGACCATAGTTAGGCTCAGCAAATCACCGAATATTATAGGGCAGTTCATACATTTTCTAGTTCTTCCCAGAAAAAGGAAGATTTCAGAACTGAGTGATATCTTGTTATCTTATTCCTACTGTTGACAGCACAGCAATTTGAACTTTCAAAAATACCAGATTAGCTATTTCCCTGAAACTACATATACTGTTTAGCATCTTACTGATGTTCTGGCAGAGCAGTATAGGGATTGAAAGAGACTGGGGCTGGAAGTGACTTAAGGGAGCTAACAGAGCTTGGCAAAGGTTAGCAAAAAGCAGTGCTTTCCATCAGCTGTCCTATGAAGAGAGATGGGAAGGGAGAAGAGATGACAAAGCGGGAACTACTCACCATGAACATGACTTTTTCAACCAGGACAAGTGCAGGCTGACAATTTTCATTTAGGACTTTGCATCCTTTGTCAGAAATTAAGAATAGAAGTGAAAAAGCTGGTAATAGTAGAGATAATGTCCTGACCTCTTAAAACTTTAGTGTGGTGCATATCAGAGTCAAATATTCCTTGCAATAGTGGAAACTGAAATGCAGTGTATTGGTACTAGTGTAGTAAGGACAAAAATGGAACTAGAAAGGTTTGTCTTGGTGTGAAGGCAAAGTGAAATAGAAAAGTTAAATGGGAATCCAGTGCTGTGATGTAGGTCCAAAATCAGATCCAAATCACACAGCGCCATGTTTTCAGTTACAGCCCTGTAAATGATGCACTTGAGGGCAGAGGTTGAAACGTGATTTTTGTTTCCAGATGTATCTCAAGCTATATTTCAAACTTGTTTTATATGAAGAAGTAAATAATATATTGAGAGGCAGCTTAGGAACATAGGTAACACAGGTTCAGATAAATATATGTATGTGGTTGTGATCCTGTACTTGGATTCTTTGCAAAGAGCTTCTTCGCAGTGTTCCACTGTTGTCATTTTTCAGCTCTGTGCTAATATGGAAAACCAAACTCAATACGGCTATTCTGGAGCGAGTTATTTACGTACAGGAGGGACAGGCCAAAGCCATTTTATTACAGAGTGTTTTCCATTTGCAGGATATTTTTTGTCTAATGATCTTCGGAGTAATTTGATTGTTATTTATAAAATATCATGGAAGCTTGGGTTTAGGTTCTTTCTTGCTTATGCAAATGCCTGAGACACAGTGACTTAGACTGGGACAGCAAAATAGGAATTACCTGTAGGAATCCTCCTACCACTCCAGAGTCATGGAAACCTACTGTTTTCAGAGCACAGAAGTATGGGAGCTCTGAGACTGCAAGTGGGGGAGGCATGTATGTTTTAGTATATAGAAGATTTGACCTGTTTTCAAGTCCTTTTCTTAAGACTGGAGGAAGGAGAAAGCTGTAGGGAGACACATGAAGCCCGGGGTTAAGAGCCTTACAGGTAGGCTACGGTATTGCTTTAGCTGTGTGTGTGTGTGTCTGTGTGTGTTTGATTGAAGGTGGGGGTGGCAAATATCCCCCTTTTTGGCAAGAACTGAGGAGCTGGTCTTTAACTTGACTAGTATGTATATGGGAAGGTTTTAAAAGAAGGGGAAAATATTTGTTAATCTGAACTATTTGTGGCTGAAGTGTCATAAACACTTGGATGTAATAAGAGAAATACAGTAACTTTTTGTTTTCAGAGGACTTTTTAGAAATATTAATTCAAATTAAGATTCATATATTTTGAAGAAGAGCTTTCTTTGTTTTTCACATAGGGTGAAAAGCAGGGTGCATTGTCTAACTGCATCCATTAATCAAGATGGTGCCTTCTTTGCTGTGGAACTTAAGGTAAAGAGTTTTGGTTTTCAAGCATAAGGTGGTTAGTACTTGTCTGTAAACTTCTAAATAGTGTACAAATGCAAAAGATTTTGATTTGGTTGACTCCTTTTTTTCCCCCTTTATTAACAAGATGCTTATATAGGAGCATTCATCAGAAGCTTTAGATATTGTGGGAGATTTATGATGTCATATGATGTCATTACAGCAATATGCCGCATTGTAAAACTTCAGAGCAACCAGTGCTGTACCACCAGAGTGAATAATGGAGCATTCATTCACTCCTACCAAATCCCAACATCAAATATTCCACAGGCTCTCTTAAAACAGAAATTGTGCCTGTAGGAACATGGAGTGAGAAGTGACGTTTGTGAGGGTGTAATTCGAGTACCTCAAAAGGAGTGGTAGATCTTTCAATTCCCAGAAGTTGTGTTAAAACTGCACAAAAGCTAGAAAGTCTCTGAGGTAAAGACTCTTCAGATGGAAGTGGCTGAAAAAAAAATCTTGGCTAGCTCATGGAGAGCTTGTGAGAAGGAGCAGTAGAGGCCAAATGCTGCTCTGTTACACCATCCTACGTTTCGACGAGAGCCAAAGATGAGCGCTTTCCCTGCTGCGACTGGACTGGAGGGAGTACAACTCTGAGGGGTCTGAGCAACCAGTGACTCTGCTCTAAACCACACATAAAATAAGTTTAGCAATCTTGGACTGTTGAACAATGATTCATTTTATAATATGACCACAAAACGTAGCTGCATTGGTAATGATTGCTTGAAACAGCTCGAGCAACTGAACGAGCAAGGAGGAGTTGTGATTACCCTTAGCCCTACTAAGTGTCCTTGTTGGGCCGGAGGTCAAGGCTTCCCAGTATAGGTTTGCCCTGGGCTGCACGGGCAGGCAGGGGAGAGCACTGCCTGTAGTTGACAAAGGTCTCATTCTTTAGTGGTAAATGTGCTTTAACAGCCACTGCTGTATACTAACACTTAAAACAAAAATGAAGGGAAATGTTAAGTCTGCTGCATGTTACTCGTTCAGGATGTTAACAGTTGTATGGCAAATACCTCTATCGTAGAGAAGGGAGAGGAAGATACGAGTAACTTTCACAGTCATCCTTTCATATCTGTAATTACATCCAGACTTAGCAGCAGTGTCATTTCATTTTGCAGAGGAGCGTGGCAGCCCTTGAAGTGAGATTTGTTGGTGTTCAATCCCACACGGTAGAAAAGGTCCATTGTGCTCTGACCTGCTTTAAAACAAACCATACTAAACCATGCATGCATGCTCTAAGAGTTCCCCCTTTTTATAGACAACTGCCATTTGTTGCAGAGGTTGCTATGGCAAACCAGGGCAGAAAATCCTGTCTTGATGTTAAAGCGAAATACTTAAAAATTGTAAGGAGACAGATTTTGAGAATATAAATTAATTAAATGGCAGTAATTGCATTATTGCACTATCTTGCCAGGGAAATAGCTATTCCTGTGAGAGTCTATTACTGTGTTAGGTCTTGGAGCAGAGTGTAATTTTTTGAATGTGCTTTGGGTTTTCAAAATCTGTCTTTGTGCTTTTATTTAATTCTAACTAGCAGCTTAGCCTTACAGAGGTGGTCGTCATCCAGTGTGCTTGAGTAGTTAAAGCTGTAAAAAGATTGAATAAGCATTTGCTGTTTTGGCTTTAAATTGACAGAAATAAATAATTATAACCTCACAAATATGGCCCGTGTAGCTGCTGGACAACTTGCTGGGTTGGGATCAGTGTCTTTGGATGTGGACAGGAAATGTTACACTTCCTCCAGATAGGAGTCCTACAGCTGCCTAATGGGCCTTTTGCTCCTTGGCTGCTGGAGGTGCAGTGTCAGGCAGGTAGGACACTTTTATGGTACGTTTCTTCATTTGAGAGAAAAAGCAAGGTTGTTTTATGTTGCTTGTCTTATTTGACCCCCCTGACTACTTTAACCCCCCTGACCTTGCTGTGGTTGTGTTCTTCAAATCTCCAATGAAAGGATGAAGAGTAAGCTTTAGAAACAGAGCAGATAATCTGGATACTGCCTAGCATCTTTTTAGTGCAATTAGAAAAGATGCTAGGATGTTTTTTTGCCTGAAAACAAGCAGTTCTGTCTCTTAAAGTATTTTCTTACATTTTTAAGTGGGACTGTGTTATTGTCCTTTGGTAATATTTGGGGAGAAATGAAGACTAAAATGCTGACTTCCCACATCTGAAAGAGGAAATTCAAATTTAAAAGGAGAAAGGGAGCAAAGCACTACAGAGGAAGAAATGAGAAATCTTTTTTGTAAATATGTTACCTTGGACCATGAAGAGCCTTACTCAAGGTGACCTGGTGAGTGAAGTCCTTTCTTTAGGTGTTCTTCAAGCATCTCTGGTCTTTGCTGAGTTGATATCAGTTGATCAGTCAGCCTTTGGTTGCCTGAATACGGGCACAGGTCAGTGAGTCTGCTTTGATTATGCCAATATTGCTGGTCTTATGAATTGACCATCTGCTGTTTGCTTTTGTGTGCACTTAAGAATCAGGCAGGAAGAGCATGGCGGGAGACTGGGATTAGTACCTACATCAAAGTTCAGGAACTCTTCAATCTCCTCAGTTTTGCCACTTTGTCTTCATCTGTAGCTGTGCTGCTAGTACAGATTGCTGCAGTTGGTTGTGCTGGTTAATGAAGGTAAATATGTGCTCCTGTCAAACTTCCAGAGGTCGTTTTAGTACACCAAGAGTTTCATTTTGTATGTTCCCATTGGGTTCCTGAGTAGGCAAGTAGACTATCCAATGCATCCAAGGAATGGAATGTAACAAAGCTTCTGTGTTGTGGATTGAATTTTATATGTTTGGAAGAGGGACCAGCAGATTCCCAAATGGGAATTTAAAAAAAGAGAAATGTAAAAATGTTTTCAAAGCTATGTCAGTAACCTCATTTGGAACTGGCCAAGTCTAATGCAAGATGCTTTTCATGCCACTGTGTTTGTCAGCTACCTCTTAGGCTAAGGCATGTGTAGTGATTCAAGAGTTCAACTCTGTGTTAGAAAAAGAAAGGCACTTGTGCAATATCGTTAAAAGCTGAGCCAGTTTTTTTTTTTTTTAAATTTAGTACTACTTACTTGAATCCACTGTCTTTCCGAGTATTTTGTGTGGCATTATTCTTTATTGTTGTATTTATCATTATTCTGTTGAGAAGTTTTTCACTGCATTACCCGCCTTGAAATGATCTCACGTTCAAGGCTAAAATTAAGGAGTTTTGAAAACCTGGGTATTCTGATTGTCACTAGTGCAGAGATTAGGTATAGATGACTGAGTGCCTTGAAAAGGAGTTTTGTATCCGTTTATCAGCTTTCTTAATGAAAATGGCAAAGAATTAAATAATTTTCAAATTAAAGAAAAGGTTAATTGAAAACTGTTTTATCATACACGTTGCAATCATTTCTTATGGGTAAACATATGCATAAAACATTGCAGCTACACCCATAAGATTCATTTTCATTAGATGAATATGCTTTTTTATACTAACTCTGTATGGTAAGTGAATAGTATCTATGTTAAATTCTACATTTTTCCTTTATGGTTACAATCAAAATTAAACAGATTCTCTGTGTGGAATTATATCTCAAAGTACTTTTCCCCAAGGTATTTTTAAACTTTTTGCCTAAATGATATGCATTATTTTAATTACAGCACATAATAATTATCTGGAAGGTATTGGTTATTGTGTCAGTCCGAGGTGCCACTTAAGTCCTTTTCTTCTCACAATTAACAAAATAATAATTGTTTCAAAGGCAGACAGGGATATGTGCCCCAGTCAAATCCTGGCAGGCGTGTCATTATCGTAGCAGGGGAAAGCAAAGGAGCGGGTCCCTCCCTGGGTGAAAGCATCGTGAAGAAACGGGTGGCTGTATTTGTTTTGGCAGGCTGAAGCTGTTGTGAGCCCGGAGTCCCAGCCAAAACCAAGTGAGCTTTGAGTTGACTTGAGCCATTTCTCAAATGTTTTTGTGAACTCTTGCTTTTTTTCCTTTAATTCCCCGTACTGTTTTGATTATATTTCTCAGTGCTGGGAACATCACAGCAGATCTTCTCTGTTTCGGGATTATTTGTGAAAAGATTTCTCATCAGCTAACAGTGATTGTTTAACAAAAAATCTTCACTGGTTGGTTAAAATCTGAGCTCAGATGTGTGATCACATAAGGGAAAATTCCATGGAGACTTGGAGTGGAACGAAGCCCCCTCCTTAATACTTTTGTCTAACATATGTCACTGTATTAAAAATAATTACTTTGGTTCCTTAGAGGGGAAGAAGAAGGGTTTTTTTAAAACCTGGAATTCTATATTGAGCAGGCAAATAAACTCCTGAGATTGCTTTCATTGGAAAAGGATATTTTAAATGGTACCTTTTACTTGAATGTTGGCCAGTTTAATTTAGATTATTGCTTCTGACAATTAACCTCGTCTTGGGCTGCACTTGTCTCATTAGCAATGTGGCGAGTGATGAACTTGGATTTGTGAGGGCTCAGCTCTCACCTGGGAAACTCACTTGCCAGGGCTGCACCGCTGCCTATTATTAACAATTTATTAACAAGTCCACATAAAAGCTGTCTATGGAGGGCTGGGACTGGGGCATTAAGCAAATATATTAGTAGTTTTATCAAATTCTTTGAATGGTTCTGCCGAGAGAGAAAGTTACGCAGCAGAGGAGGCACAGACATAAGTTTTAAAAATATGTTGTTTCGAGATGATCTGGTTTTGATGTTTTCCCTTTTAAACTTGTACTAGTTTGAGACAGAGCTTCTCCTTGAAAATTTATCTGCTTTAAAAAGAAGTTTTTAAATAAAAAGGGACTAGTGTGATATGGGGTAAGGATATGGCTAAATAATTAAAGAATAAAATTCTTAAATTCTGTTTGAATGTAATGCTTCTTCTGCCAGGAAACGATCAGTTGATTTGTTTTTCACTTAAGCAAAACCAGTTACGCAAGTTGTGGTTTTATGAACTGATTCTCTCTCTTTTTCTCCCCTGATTTTTATTCCATCGAAGCAAAATATCTGTTTCTTCCACAGTCTGCTGAACTGTGTTACACAGGGAATATTCTGAAATAATGTCATCTTTTGGTGGTTATTTAGTGAACAAAAGGATTGAAGATAATTTTCTGCAATAGGAGTAATGACTTTACCAACTTTCTATAACTTGAAGGCTTCTTATATAAATATTGTCACAAAATGATGACTAATGTCCATACCCCAAGGTGCAATACAAAGTATTTTCTAGCAATTACTAGGAAAAAATAGCTGAAAAAAATTGTTGTGTTTTTCTTTTTTCAGTGTTGTTTTTTTTTTTTGTCTGTCTTTTATTTCTGAGTTATAACAAAATGCTGTGTACCTGTATCTAAATTTACATACATACTTATCAAATGTGTATTGTCCAGAGTTAACACAGATACACATCTCTTTATATGCAGGAAGGGGGAAAGTGTTAGTCCCTTAAAGTGAGTTGTTTACTTTTACCTTATAATTTAAATTCACTTTGTATTTTATTGTATCAGCTCCCTACAAATACTTTACTACTTTTACTGTGAAAATCAGTAAGGTAAGCAGGATTTAAACTGACTGCTCTGTTCTCTCCCTTTATGTGGCTTTGCATGTAGTATTTGCAGCCACTTAAAAGGTGTCACACACGTTGTTTAGAAATAGTTACTTCAGTGAATATTTAATAATACATACAAGAAAACTGATCCAGAAAGAGAGTATATGAAGAAAGGTTTGTTCTGGCAGTAAAGTGGGTTATTTTAGTGGAAAAATGAAACCTTTTTCTCTCCTTGGCTGCAGTGGGAGGTGGGTCTAGTGCAGCCCATATGTGCACGGTGAAAAAGGCTGACGCTGAGGTGTGGATGTGACTGGCAGCGGTCGCCACGCCTGCCTGACATGCCCCTTTCTCACTTACCCCATGGTAGCTTTGGCCTGCCCTGGGACCCTGCACCTTTGGGTTTTCTGGGCTGAGGGAGCGTGCCTGGTGGTGGGTACCTTCGGGCACGGCTCCTGTGGAGCAGGCGTCCCTCGCTCGTGCCAGCAGAATAGATTCATGACACCTCTAGTGCTCTTCCTCTGGTTCACAAATTTGACTAAGAAGATGGGAAGTAAAGTCATGACTCAAGCTAAATAGAGTGTAGCTCGTTGCCTTGGGGGTAGGAGGGAGAACGGATATTAGAGGTTTGTGGTCTGGAGATTTATTCCTGTAGAGCTGGGAGGTGGCTGGCTGTCATTCAGAGACGGGAGCAGCGAGGCGTGGGCAGGACGAGGAAGGTGACAGTGATGTGGCCCTGGGTGGGCGGGTGAGCAGGCACTGACCACCAGAGCTGCTTGCCATGAGAGATCCTCAGCCAGGGTTGAAAGCATTTTATTGACTGTGATGAATCTGAGCTCTCTTTTAGCAGGAAAGAAAACCTATTTCTTGATTTGCGAGATAAAAATTAACTCTTTTCTATGTACACAGGGAGGGCCTAAAGGGCTGGCAACAAGGCTGAGACCATTTTTGGGCTGGGGTCAGTTGCTGGAGCGTTCTGCTGTTCACTGAGGCCCAGGCAGAGTGTGCATCATTCTTGCCCTTCAACCTGTCAAGCCTTCCTGTCCCTCGTGAGAATTCCCTTTCCCCTACTGGCAGAAAACTCCTCAGCCATGATAATAGCGTAGTTTTGCAGTTCTGCCAAGATGGCTCGAACATTTTGGTTGTGATATTTAGTTGCATTTGCTAATATTTTCCTTCGAGATTAAAATGAATCTAAAGGTGCTTCAGGTATGACATTCCTGAATTGCGTTCTTTTATATAGAGCACATGCAGACAAACAACACAGCTAATGGAATATGAAGCTTTTTGTGCACTACATACCTGGATAAAAGCTGTCTTAAGGCTTAATGTCTTGAAATTGGTACCTCCATTTCATTTGTAAAGAACTTGTTAGCTTAGCCTAAAGACAGAGTATTTCCATTTCAAACTGTTACTTTAGTTTCTCTGAATTAAGTGCTCCTTAGACATCTCCAGTTGAGGGGCCTCCAGATCTTCAGTTCTCTTCTTTGAACATGCGACGAAAAGCATTTCACCTCAGAGTAGGTAAAGGAAGTAACAGAGAGGCCACTGTTTTGGGCCTTCAGCAATGAAATTATTCCTGATTGTGAAAATTGGGTTGAACTTAATTTTCAGCATGGCTTGATTGAAAAACTTACCAAATTTCATGAGAGCAATATGTTTAGTCTAGAACTGTGTATCTAGAGGAAGCGATTTCTCACAAAATCTTATAGATTCATCTATAATTTATCAATTTTATTTAATATTTATTTTTATTCTCCTAGATTGCGATTTTAATGGTGTGGTTTTAACCTTTTCCATCTACGCTATAGTGAGGACAGGTCACACTGACTGGGACCTTTATTGCGTGAGCTCTTCAAATGAGTTGTTCTTTGCTAGACTGTGAACCAGGGCCATCACCTGGGGAGGATAAGAGGTGTTTTCATGCTGATAGGCTCCCCTGATGGGATTTACATCCACCATACACTCAGATGTCATATGGAGGATATGTTTTTTCAGTGGTTAGAAAAAGAAGAAATTTCAAATGGTTTTAAGTCTGAATTATTTTAGTATTTTAGGCGTCTCAGACTTTTAGGATAATACTTTAAAGTTTCTACTTAGTCCGAAAGCCTTTATTTCTTTGCAGCTTATACCTGTCTTAAGACCTGCAGTATGAAACAACCAATAATACTACATGTCTCCAAATGAACAATAGACTTTGGGGGAGTAAAATAGACTTTCATTAAGATGCAGATACCCACAGTGCAACCCACGTCCCACCACCTGAGTGAGTGCCAAGAGCAGAGAATAGTTATTGGCTGTGGGAACTGACTGTGTCGGCAGAAACCAGATTGAGGCTTTTCCTCCAGGGTGACCTTTGAAATCAATCAGATTGTGAAAACGATAAACTTCCCAAAGCTGCCTTGCTGTGTTGTGCTAGTAATGCTCCCTCAGTGCTGAGGTCTTGCTCTGGTTCCCTGTGCAAGTAAGGAGAAGAAAATACATCTGGATTATTGGAGGGTCATTCAGCCTATTCTTTCAGGAATATATGTGCCTGCAGGGTCTTCATCTTCCTACGTAAGACTTTGTGAAGTACTTATTTATGTTTTTTTTTCTTCTTTAGCACAGTATTACTAGTTGAAATCCCCAGTCAGGTAGTCTGTGTTTGTGGTATTGAGGAGAATGCTGGCAGAAGTATAGGTTGTACCTTATGGTGAAGTGGCATCTCTGGTAGATTCCAGAGATTTTCCAATATTGGTGCTGTGTTCTGAATAAGACCTCATGACAGTGTATCTTTAATTATATTCCCTGGAACTGTGAAGGGGCCTCTGGCTTCCTTTACTGCTTGCACACAGGGAACATACGGGGGCCCAGGATACCTGGGGCTTTGGGACATGATTAGAAATGACAGTTTGTCCTCCCTTTTTACTTGAAATATTATCATACAGCATTTTTGATCTCTTTTATTTGACCATGACATAGAGTTTAGGACAGAGAAGGAAGTGGTGAGAGCACTGAGCTCTGGAGGAATAGAGTTCTGGTACAGAAATCGGTTTAGTACATGGCTGCTGGTATTAAACAACAGTTTCTTTCACCAGAACACCCATCACTGGGACTGTTGGGGTAACCTGTCTCTTAAGGTGTCTGCAGTGCCGCAACTAACAAAAAAAAGAGGCCTGAGAGTGCTGGTGTGCTGCCTTTCCGCTGGGTGTGTGGTGAAGCATTGTGAGCTGCCTACTGGAGGATGGATCTCAGGAGGTCCTAGAGCTCTCCACCATCTCACGAGGGTGTTTGCAGTGCCACCACTGCATGAGACCATTGAGTCTTGCAGTGTCTGATGGTGTCCGGTAAACTCTCGTGCAGGTTTTGGCTGGGATGGAGTTATTTTGAGTCGTAGCAGCTCCACAATGTCTACTTGCTGTGTTTACATGAGAACCTTAGCTGCTACTAGAGAAACCGTAAACTGGAAATGCTTCAAAGCATGATGTGCGTGTGCTGCAAACCTCCAGATCCAGAACATGAATAACTCTTTCCAGTCTTTGCCATGTGCACAGAAATTTATCATTTCGATTAAAAAAATAGTTCTTTCTCTATCTTTTGATCTCTTGTTCACAAAGTGACTAACGTGAAGTTGAAAATGCTGGCAGTATATCCAAAAACGATCTGGTGGCTTTGTAAGAAAATAGGTTCAGTTCTAGGAAGATGTGGGCTAAGAAAGCAAATCTAGGTTCATCTCAGCATTAGTGTGGGCTCGTCAACAGTACAAGGGAAAACTGTTTTCTCTGAGTCTGGTAACAGTTCCTGCTTGCTCTGAGTCATCTCCTCTAGTGGTGAACTAGTCTTTTTTTTTTCCGCTTTTGTTTTCTGTTGATAGGAAATGTAGCATAGTTCAGTAACCAGCAAATCTTTATTTAGACTTGTCAGAAATGCAGAATTTTTGTTGCTCTTCCTGGGAGGAAAAGAGGGAGATGGGGAATTTGAGATCAGATTATCAACTGAAATAAGTGTCAGTAAAAGAAAAATTCTTATTTAATTTAATCAAATGTATCTGAACTTGCAATGCTGCCCAAATTAGGAACTAGGGTTATTAAAATGTATTTGGAAAAGAAGTATTGCAACCTTAAAGATACTATTCTTTGTCTCTCTCTAGCTGATCAATTTGTAAGGGAAGGGTAAGGTTTAATCCTTTTTTACCTATTTGTGAGCTATGAGTGGGACCAGAGCCTTAATACCAACAAACCCTCAGTCTCGGGTCTATTGCGTATTTTTGAATATATTTGTGCATGCACAATTACATGGATACTTTTGCTTCCATAAGATTTTTTTAGTATAAAAATGCTAGAATGCAGGTGTTACCTCCTTTGTTAACTGCTTCACGGTGGATCTAGTTCTTAACTGAATGTCATTGAAGATACGGCGATCAAGCCTGTGGACCTGGTTTGATCTTGTATGGTTCTGGATATACTCTCACAGTAATGCAGCTACAGAGAGCAGAGGACTTCTGAGTCAAATTGCAGAGGTAATAGCAACTGTCTTCACATACTGCATTCATGTTGAATTAGTGGAAGCAGTTTTTTGAGGTTATCAACAAAGTCCTCAATCCCTCTATTTCCTCAGCAATACATGCTTTTCCACCCTGCTAGTTAGATGCTTTCCTACTAGTTTTTCAGTTGTTCATGTTGTTTTTTTCTTGTGGAAGTCAAGAACTGAATGTCTGGTGGGAGGAAAGAAAAGACAGAAGGCAAGCCAAAAGTAGTAATTTAGTGAAAAAAACATTCTGCTAGTCTTTATACAGCATAAGGAAAGCCCCAAGACACAAATCTTAAACTAAAGAGATTAAGCTGTTAAACTACATAGGCCAGAATATGAATCTGCATTCAGTTTAGGGGTTTGTTTGTGCAGCACAGCATGCTGTGTGCCCTTATTTTCCTTTGGACTTGAGACCCATGCATTTTCAAATCTACTTGTAGTTGACTCAACACAAAGATAGTTGGCTACTGTATGTCTGCAGCCTGAGCCAGACTTTCTGTGCTCTCTGTAGCTGTTGCTGTGAGTAGGCAGGATATTCAGATTTATACAAGGCCAAACAATGTCTGTAGGCTTAATTCTAAGCCTATTATCCTCCACAATGTCCTGTTAGCAGTGCTCTTTTATAACCTTTAAAATGTGTTTTATGTATTCAGCTGCAATGCCATGTTATTGTGGTGTTTTTCCTGCTCAGTGGACTGTCTTTCCATGTGAAGCTTATAGGCAAGCATTGAAGCTTGCCTATAATTGAAGGTGAATTGAAGCAGTTTGAGGCACTGGCATCTTTGTAAAAACAGATGCAGGTTTTTCCCAAAAGAGGAAAAACATCTACCTCTCCTCTTATCCATTCAAAGGCATCACATAAAATCCAGTAAAGGCTTCTGGAGGGTGGGGACCAAAGGCTGTCTGCTTAAATGCCCTTTTCATGCTGGAAGTGTTGTCAAGCAGGTTGTGTTGATGGCATTGGGCTGGCAGAAAGCTGACAAAGAAGGTTGGACAGCATATGTTTGTGTAAAGTTCTGGTCCTTTTACTCATATGCAGCCCCATGTAGGTGGTGAAGTGGCAATATGGTCACTAGGTCCAAAATTTGGGGCGAGGTGGTCCAGTCATTGTTTGCGGCTGTTCCAAGAACATGTGTAGTGGAGAAAGCACCACCTGCTGCGTACTTACATTCCTGTTCCTTAGCAACTGAGGCAAATACACTGAAGCCCCAATTCTCAGCCTGTAAGGCTGAGGTGGAACCACATCACAGGTCCCCACTAGCACTATCTGCCTGTGTTGTCGTGGAAGTGATGTTTAGTGGAGTGGTTCTCTTTCTCAGACAAAAGAGAGAAGTGGACTTCTCTCTCTTTTTTTCCTGTTTTTGCTGTCCAAGATAAGTGCAGACTTATCCCAAAAATGTCAAAAGAGAGATGTTATGCAGAGCTAAGTGTGGTTTTCCTCAATGGAGGTGATAGTTCTAAAAGTAATATAGAAAATGTAAAAAATACTTCAGAATCACGGAATATTTGGAGTTGGGACTCACAAGGATCATCTAGTCCAGCTCTGAAGTAAATGGCCTGTTGTCTTGTTTTTTTAATAGTTAGTACTTCCTTTGCTTCCCCTCCCTTCTATTTATTTGTGGTATTCCTGTTCTATCATATAACAGTTTTAAAAATAATCCCCTGAAGTAAATAACATCAGCCTTTTTTTTTTTCCTGTTTCCTTACCAATTATTGACTTTTTTTCCAAACAGAATAGGGGGTTGGAAAATTAAATAAAGACTTCCAAAATAACAAGCTCCAGAAAATTTTATTTAATTTGTGGGTTCATTCTGTTCACTCTCTCTCTCCCCCTCTTTTTTTTTTTTTAAGAAGATCTTTATTAATTTAGTGTAGTAACTTAGTGCCTATATTAAATTAATCTAATAAAAGTCAGGGTCCTCACATAACGTTTCCCAAATGTGAAGCAGCATCTATTACATGAGGCACAATCTTTTTACTGTAAGATGTAAACCCGATATGTAGAATTACAAGGCATCAAACTGTTTAGTGTATGTTATTTAAGTCAAATCCTTGAGTACGGTCATGCTGGAGGAAAGGAATGGGCAACACTAGCATTCAAAAAATTAAAATCTCAAACCAAGCTTCATGTATCAAAGTGATTTTCATCTGTGAATGTAAAGTTCAGAATTAAACCTTGTAACACTAACAGTCTTTCTATTGATAGTTATAGCCATGTTCCTATAAACATTTTAAGATATAATCATACAAATATATATAATAATGCAAATGCATTGTAAATTCAAGTCTGTGTATTGATACAGATGTGCAAGCCAAAGCGGCTAGATATGTGTTTAAATGGACCAACTCATAGATGTGTTGTTGCAGCACAGAATTTCATTCTGTGAAGTATTGCTGGTAACACAGAGTTTATGAGAACATTTTAAAATAGCAAAAGCAAATACTTCCAGCAACAGCAGCACAAGGGGCTTTGTGCTGCCGGAGCTCTGGGTAGCCTGGCTGTGCTTTCCCCTTGGGTGAAGGTCACCCTTTTGTGCAGAGCCCTGAAGTTGCACAAGTCTCATGAGCTGGGGTGGAGTGTTCGTCATTCAGGGAGTGTGGGTGTTCCTGTTGATTTGTGGATGTGTACATCACAGTGTAATCACATAGTTTATTCCTGTTCTCTCACTGAATTATTTATTATGGACTGAAACGAGGAAGGAGGGGGGATTCTTTTGTATTGGCGTAAACATAGGATTATGTGCATTGTGTGCTTTCAATCACTAAATCACTGATGTGTCAATTGACAGAATACAGTCTACCTCATAGGGATGTTGCAAAGTTCAGTTAATTAATGTTTTTAAAGTGTGTTGGGACCCTTTGATGTAAGGCTCTTTAGAAGTAGAGGGGAGAGTTATGCTGATTATTTTTTCCATCTATTACCTCAATATGTCACTGATATTCAGTAGAATAATATGGGCACTGTTACAATGATGGGCAAAGGCAGTATAATATTTTTTTTACTTCCCAAAAGAGTTAGAAAAGGCAGTTCAATAATATAATACAAAAATTAATATAGTCACATGTTTTTCTTTTAATTTTTTGGTGTTCTTTTTTCTCCTTTCTGCTTGAAAAGTCATTCCCCTTGCTGAATTAACAATAATAACTACAAATTATGGCTTTATGTTGTTCCAGTTTGATGATATACTACAACCAGGGTAGAGGTTAGAAACACAGGCTGAGTTATTATGTACTGCAGGGTAGTGATTTCCTGCAATCTGATTTATGGATAAATAATTCTATGTACTTATTACATGGGACAGGCAGTTTTTAATTTCTGTAACAAAGCACAGCTGAACAAAGGAAAATTACATGCTAAAGCATAGGAACAAGATGCCTCTGAAGAGGATAACCAGATGCAATCAATGTCACAAGAGCCTTCCCATCCCGTAGGGGAGCCCTGCAGTCCTGGCTGATAGAGAAATGGTTTGATGGTCCCAGAAGCAGAGCTTTTATTGTGTGTTTCACCAAGGTCTTTCATTTGGAGTTCTAAAAGGAATCAAAAGTGTTTGGGTGTTAATGATAATCTGCAGTTTTTTCTGAGTGTCTGTTGTGTTGGTAAGAGCTGTTAAAAAGTAAGATGTTTGATCAAAACTACTTGATTGAATTCATAAGGCAGCAGCAAATGTTGGTTGTGTTCTTCACCCAGCCTTGTGTTTGCAGTCCGGCACTTGGGCTAGGATCCTGAGATCCCTGGAATGCAAGAAAGTGACTTCTAGGATACCTAGTACAGCTCTGGAACACCACAGCACTGTGAGCCATGGCTCTGGTCTGGTATAGCACTTGAGATTCAAACTTGCTCAATATATTTCGAAGGAGTAAATATAGCCCAGGAGATCTCATGCTGGGTTGGGCACTGCCTATTCCCTCTGCCTTTCCAAAGCTCACACAAGACACTGTTGTGCTGGTCTGGCTATACAGGCACATGTTCTTGTCTGAGCTGGGTGTGGCTTGGTCTGCCACAGCCTGCAACACGTCAGTGAACATGGAGCTGTAATGTTAAGAATCAGGCTTTGCACTTCTCCAGTTTCCAGCCTGTGTCCATCAGTCCACAAGGATAGCAATCACCTGCTTGAATACCTCACCCTATATGAGTCTTAGCAGGTTACATTTGCTTGGGCTGCAGAAAATGGGTGTTTCTGGTGTGGTGCATCCGGGATTCAAATTGTCTGTCTGCTTAGTGTTGACAAGTTCTTTTCTTAACAATGTTTGGTGAGGAATCAGTATTCTCTGCTATCCTTCTTCTTCTCCCTTTAGCCAAAGAACACAAAATTCCTTCTCTTTCCATATGTATTTGGGCAAGTATTACCCATGACTCATTTTCTGTCTCCAGAAAAATGTTGAGGAAGGCATGCTGATGCTAATAGGAACTTCCAAAATGTCCTTCATTTGATCCCATGACTTAATTTTAACCCTGGCAGATTAGCATTTTAAATAAATTGCATTAATCCTGTATATGCATTTGCATTAATACTACAAGTATCCATTTAAGATGTAACTCAGGTATGCTCATAACTTGTGAAAGGTGAAATTGGGTGTATAACCATGGAAGGAGCGGGGGATAGTTTGAAGGGAGCCAGTGACAGGATGAGGCACGTTCAGGTCCTGTTTGCTCTGTGTAGCCACAAAAAGGAATTTGGAAAATGCCACAATGTAAGAGTTTGATTTTACAGTAGTGATGTATTGAAGGGTACCTGGGGTGCTTCAGAAATTACTATAGGGCTATCCAGATTAAAAGTTACCTGTGCAGGTGACTGGGAGATGCAGGACCCAGACCTCGTGTTTATGACCAAAAGGTGTCATAGCTAGACTGTGATACATTCTAAACTCCAGATGTGGGATTCTTAAAATGAGCATACTGTTGTGGCTATCTTCTGTTTGCAAAGACAAGGGGGGCTTCTAGCCTATGTAGATAAATAATTTTTATGGGGCAGCATAAGCTACATAATAAAGAAAAGGGTTTGCCAGCTTAGTTGTATTTTTCTAGAAAGCAGCTTTTTGCCTTTTGATGTTTATGCTCCTGATCAAAGTAGTTATTCTGGAAGTCTTCCTTAGCCCCAACCTTGCATGCATTCAATTCACATCTCACTAGGGTGAAGTTCCAGGAATGATTGCAGTGCATCACTCTTGCAGGTAAAACAAAGCTCATGGAGATCCTGTGATGAGTTCTGCTCAGTATAGAGGTCAGCTGTGATGTAGCAGGTCAAGGCTTGTGTTCAGTGTGGTGTTCTGCTCTCACTTGTACAGTTACCACTTTCTTCTCCAAAGGAGCTGCATTTTAAATGATGCTAAATTGGAAGCACCCAGTCAGGGGGGCATGTCACTGGCCTAACTGGAATGACAGTAGTGAATCGCAGTGGTTGTTACGTGCAAACCTGACACTCAAGCTCAGGAATTTGCTGCTGGTGTGTTCTGCTCCTCTTGTGGGTAAAGGGAGTTACGCAAATTTCCAACTAAGTTACCCTTTTTTTCCCTGCCTCCATTTTGATGAAGCTGAGGCTTAAACTCAATAAAAGACCTGACTGCAGAAGTACATGCCATTCAAGAACCAACAGCCAGTGTCAGTAAAAAATCTCTTCTAAAATAGTTTTGAAAAAAATCTGTTCAGGGAAAACTGGTCTCTTTTTAATGGGCCTGGACTGCATTCAGCTACTTATAGATGAGCTCTCAAGAGCTGGTCTAGTGCATTTCTTGAGTGTGTGCAAGCACTGAAATCTGTTTAACTTTCCCTTCAAAAAACTTTCACAGGAAAAAATCCCTATTGATACAGGAAAGAGAACCAAATTCATTAACAGACGAGTTTTGGAAACTTAGGAAGATGTGGTTTTGGATTTTCTGAGCAGTCTGATCTGCTGTGCATTATCCACACATAATTTTGAGAAGATCTGGAACTGACAGAGCCGTGATACTCCCAGAGCAGTAGTATATTCATTAATAACACAGTGACCTTTGGTTGTTCCTGTCCCCACTCCCAAGTCTCAGTTGTGGTAGGATAAAAGCACAACCAGGCCAATTAAAGTGATTTCTTGAAAGGACTGAGCTGTACTATTTGGTGTTAATGTGAGGTACAATTAAAAATGTGTATGTGGAAGTGACCCCTTGCTACCAGGCTGTTTTCATCCTGGGGCTGCTGTTACACTAGAAACTCTCAGTCCTGGATCAGAAGGGACCTTTTTAGGGGGAAAATTTTGGTCCACTCAGTTTTTACTAAGGAGTCATTCAGAGATATCTTCTAGCAATGCAGAGAAGATGTTTGCTCAACAAACTGGCAACATCTTCCCTATTGCAGCCCAAGAGTTTCCTAAAGTACAGTTTTGGTGCCATGGAATATGCACCTGTGAAGTCTGCTGAGGAGCTGAATGGAAACCATGGCTTCTGGCTATCATTTGGACCAGCTTAATGTGCTCTGGAAAGAAATATTTCACACGTCATATCACACCGGCTGAAAAAACAGCGCACATCAGTAGTGCTGTAACACAGAGTAAAGGACTCGCAGCAGGTGTTAACGTGCAGAGGCACCGAGCATTGTGGTAACACCTGTGTTTGCTTAAATCCAGCCAAAACAATTTCCTCTCCAGTTGTAGAGGAGGATTAAAAAAAAAAAAAATTTAAAAAAAGAATCTACCCAGCTTCCAGTAGTAGCAGACGTTCCTGCAAAGCAATATGCATACTATTTGCCATAGTGTGCTCTGTCTGTCCTAGAGTTTTTCTCTGTAAACTTTTTTAGTCTGGGGACACCTTTAGTAGCTTTGGTGTCCCCCAACCGTCTCTTTGTCCCCAGCCAGCATTGCCAGGCCCGAGCAGTTGCAGATGGTGTGCTCTCTGAGTGCTTTCCTTAATTGAATGAAAAATAAAGCCTCTTATAAAATATTACCAATTTAGATGTGACTTATGGGGCACATATGATGCTTATTTTTTCAATTACATGAAAACTTGGCGTGGTTAAACATAGGAAGCCAAGTGTTCTGTGAAGCCAGTATAGATTTCAGGATTTTTAGGTGATTTTGCTTTAAATTATTATATAGCAGAAGGGGGTAAAGGAAGTCAGCAGCTAAACTGTGTTTTCCCAGCATGTATTTCACTCAGTGGACCCTTGATGCTCATTTTATGACTAATATATGCTGTACTATATGCATTTCTTGTTGTCACCAGAGATAACATTAAGTAAACTATCCCCTTAAGAAAAACAGCTTTTCTTGGCAAGTGGAATATGACTCAAGGAACCAGCACTGGAGACATACGGCGCTGTGAATGAGCGCTGTGTGTTACTCTACTGGATCTGAGTCCAGGCACTATTTATACTGCAGCATATTCAGCACCAGATTGTTAAATCTTAATACTGAAACAGTGCATCATTTAAATGTTTTTGTTCTGTTTATGTCCCATTTTCAAGCATTGGATATCAAGCAACACTTAGTAACTTTTTGTTTCATTTGGACAATATCTCTTCTTGCCAAAAGCTTTCTAATCTGCTCTTGAAATATTAGCCTGTCTGTACCAGTATGTTACGGTGAAACTTTGTGCTTCTGAGGATGAACTAGGTCACTTCCAGCTTCTTTCAGTATGTGCTGACAGAATGCCTTGCAAAGCAGTACGTCAGTGGTAAATGCAAAGATTTAAGTGCTACAGAAAAGGAGTTGTACTAAAATTATTTCCTCTTCAATCTGTGTAGGAATAGGAAAAAAAAAATAGCAGGTACTTCATGGGCTCGTTGTGTTTTGTTGTTGTCTCTGTGCAAAAAGCTTTGTTTCCTTGTTTCAGTGTGGTGTTTATTTTATGATCATGGTTGGGAGATCAGGATGAAAGGCCGTTGTCGTTTATTTCGATTTGAGAGATCCAGAGCTGATGAAGAACTGGGAGTAGACAGTGAGGAGGAGAGAGCTGAAGATTCTTGGCATCACAGCATTATTCCAGTTACTCAGGAAGAGTTCTTGTCATGCCTGTTACCATAGAAGAAGCAGTTTTCTCACATATTAGTGTGGTAGTGGCTTTCTGGCCGTTGAGTTTATGGATGTCTTTTCCAAGATCAAACAGTATATAAGGAAACCTCAAAAGGCGTCAGTTTAAATAGGAGAATGGTGTCTTGTAGGGCTGAGCTGAGGAAAGTTAAGTGAGCAGGACAGCAGGGTAATGGGAACATGATGAAGGAGGGCATAAAAGCAGTAGTGGCAATAGTGCAGAACAAAGCTGAACTGCTCTGCTATCATGTAAGATGGCACTGTGGCTTTCTTTGTTTGGTGTCTTCCTGGAAGTCATTCCTGGGTGTTAGTCATTGTTTTTGGTGTGGGTGGGCCCTCTGCAATTGTCTAAACAGAAATAATACCTCTGCACCAAATGGTTTACCATCCGAGTTTACAGTCTTTGTGACAAGCTCATCCAGAAGAGGTGATGATCCCTATTAAAGAATGAACAGAAGTAGAAATAGAACTTACAGCATTCTCCCCCGCCCCCAAAATGCTATTTTGGATCTGTGGTCAGCAGCTTGCAGTTGTTTGGTTTTGGTTTTGTTTGGTTTTGTTTTTTTTTGCTTTTCACTGAGAAAAGCAACTGTCTGCATAGTGCAAGTTGTATCTGGGAGTGAACTCTTCCTACTTGGTGGGTTTCCAGTGGCATCCATCCACTGGGAATCGTACCATGTGTAGATTGTAACTATGTGCTGAAAACCCACACGCAGGAATTTTCCTGTTGAAGTCAAAAGTAATGCATTTATTTACTGAAAGGTTTTTGTAGACTGTAAAATCAGGACTAGAGAGTATTTAAAGCTTATTCTAACTTAGAGAATCCCACTTCAGTGGGATGATGAAAGATGTGAAGGGAGGAAGTCTTCTGTGCTTCCTTGAAGTAATTTAAGAGCCAGGAACATGTCAGCAACTGTCTGTTAAGAATTTAAAATCTATTCCTGCTCTTCCCCATTGTTTGTTTCAGGAGTCAGTAGAACACGTCTTTCTGGGCAAGAGTGCAATAAACCTCAAGGCAGATCTTGAATCTTGGGAACAAACAATGTTATCAAAGGATTTAGTAAATGGCCAATAACATATAAAGGATTAATTTTTTGTTTTCTTTTCAGGAATTATCAAGCTTGGGAGGTGGAATCCCCTCCCTCTCAGTTATGTGACTGATGCACCAGATGCGACAGTAGCCGACATGCTACAAGATGTCTATCATGTTGTGACATTGAAAATCCAATTACAAAGGTGGGTGTTTCTGAACATCTGTCCTTCCCTATTCTCTGAGCTGCTCTGTCGGTTACAGCATTACTACAGAGATTAGCACATCCTGTCTTCATTAATTTCTGGTCTTTTGACGAAATGAAAAGAAAACGAAGAGAAGGGTGGGTCACCTGGCAGCTTTTTGGTGCATGTTCCAACTGACATTGTATGTTTTCTGAAGTAGAAATACGGTAGCAGAGAGGGGAAGGGCAGAAACTCAATCAAGTTTATGGGGCTTTTAAAGACAGACCTTTTGACAGTCCCTAATTTAATGGATTCTTAAGGTCTAATTGTATCAAATAATAAACTCCTTGCCTTTTTCTAGGGGCTGTATTATAAGAATCCAAGTCTTCTACTGCCAGTTGCTGAAATGGGGAGGAGGGGTGCTTTTTTGACTTTTATTTTTTTCTCCAGTGATCTTCCCAGCAAAAAGAAGACAAGGAAGGAAAGTGTCACTGCAGCTCCATTTGGCATTCGGAAGATATTTTCCTTTCCTGAATGCTAGTTCTGATTAGCAAAGCAAAAGCTCGCTATACATTTACACTTATTTGCCCTCCCTTCCTCCCTCTCTTCCCCCCCCTCCCGTTTCTTCTTCCCCCTTCTCTCTGTTGGCCTTCAAAAGAGTCCTCAAATAGTTACTGATGTAAGGAGGTGTGACAAGTCCCTTGCCGTGTATGGCGTACTCTGGACATGCTGGTAAGCCTACATTGCACAGCCTGCTGTAGCTGTATACCCAGGACATGCCAGAGGAAAGAGTAAAAAATAACAGTCTGAAATAAATTGTGCACAATTCTTTGAAGGCCTGACTTGAACAGAAGAGAGGTCCACAGGGACATGTGTGTGTCCTTTGGTGGCAGGTACTTACTCTCCAACTGTTCAGTTCAATTTAGAATTTGGAGGTAGTTGGTGCCTCACTGACATTAAATTCCCAAACAACAAAATTTTTTTCCTGTTATATCTCTGATGGTTTCCAACTCGCAGCAACAGGTCTTTCCTTGGTTTTATAGACTGTTATCATTTTTCACCTGGACTGCATCTCTGCTACATAGCAGTAAAAGAGCATCTAGACCCTATAGGTGCTATAAAACTGGAGTGCAATAACTCATCTCCTCAGAAGTGTGAGCTACCAGGAGTCCATCTAGCCTGTTGTCGTATCTATATTAAGGTCTTGTTCTTTGCCTTCAAAGTGCCTGAGTGCCTGGACACCATGTAAATAAAAGATAGCCCATGACTTGGAGATAAAGAGGATCACTGACTACTTGTACTCCTCAAGCACAACTGAACCTTCAGCTCTGAGGGAGAAGCCAGGCTGTAAGGACACAAGGCAGAACCACCTCAGAGGCTGCTTGGACAGTATCCATTAATTCTCTCCAGCAGAAATGGTAGTGACAAGCTTCTCCCAGCCTTTTGATGTGCTTCTTGGGTCTGTCCCCATGCCTGTAGACACAAACCATAGGCTTGTTAAATTTAAAAAGGCACAAGTCTCATGAAGGCAAAAGCTTCACTACATATGCAGTTCTTGTAGAATGAAAGTGAGAATGAACTACATGTGGCAGATGTTGGACACATGGCTTAATGTGTTTCTGAAAGACTCTTGGATACTTCAGTGATAAGGGCAGTATAAGAACCTGTATAAAATTAAACTAATTTTTCAAAGTCTTGCCTCCACACAATGAGGGCCCTTACCATTTAGGGATTTTGTCAGTGGCAGTGCAGCTTGTATGTTTATTTTTCTATCCCAGCAGGAGTACCTTTGTCTGGAGAGTATGGCTTTATCCAGCCATTTCTGGGGCTTGCTTTATGCTATTTCTTTGCTCTTCATCAGGCCCCAGAGGGAATGGTTAAGCACACATACAGTACCCTAGGAGGATTAGCTCCTCTGTGTTGAACTGCACATCTTCTGTTAGCCGTGCTTGGTGGAAAGGGGTTAGAGGGGAGAAACACCTTGATGGACTGGCCAAGCAGGGAACTCCAAGGTTGTGCTTGTTGTTTAAAGTTCTATAGCACTTGTGTGCAAAAAGTAAGCATCTATGAAGGTGATGTTCCTGTCTACTTTTTGCTTTCTGTTTCAACAGTTGTTCAAAGTTGGAAGACTTGCCAGCAGAGCAGTGGAACCATGCCACAGTTCGCAATGCCTTAAAGGAACTGCTCAAAGAGATGAATCAGAGCACATTAGCCAAAGAATGCCCTCTCTCACAGGTCAGTGCTTTTAAAAGGCTTAGGGAAAGAAAGATTTGCAAGAACTGAAGCTCATATTTGTTCAGGAAAGAGCCTAGACTAAACAGTTCCATAAATACCAAATAAATTTCTTGTTTTCTTTAGAAAGTAGAAATCCTAATTAATACGATAAAGAGTATCTTTACACCATGTTTTCTCAGTGGGTTGCCAGGTGAAAATTGTGAATGAATGGGTTGGTTTTCAAAGAGATGAAAATTCTGTATTTGCATTTTTATCTGAACCTTTTGTGATAGAGCTATTGATCCCCAAATGCAAGATTTGAGTGGCTTCTTCCCACTAGCAGAGGCTTGCCTTCCCTAGTAACCCATGGGTAGTTCTCATCAGCCTCCAACTATGACAAAAAGTATGCAGTTTTAACAGTTGTGCCCCAATTTCTAGGAAACAGCAACAAAAATGTGTATGTAATTATATTAAGAAAGAACAAAAACTCAGTCTCATTCTTTGTGACTACTTTATAAATGGCAGTGATGTCATGTCTAAGACACTAAAACAGGTTCCTACGGATGTCATGAGCTCTATTTGTACTTCAGATTGTCATAATGAGAGATTCATAAAATTTTCATGACAGTCCTCCTTGCCTCTCAGAAAAAAACAGAATAACACTTCAGCACCCAGACCAGGTAACTTTACTAGGCATGAAAAACACATTGACTTCTAAAACCTGTATTGGAATCATAGGTTAATCTGTTGATCCTGTCTTTTAAAGTCAAAACATCACTAATCCCTGCTTGCTAAAAATCTGTTGCTTTGCTAGACTGTATCCAACATTTTTGCCCCATGGTTGCCTGTCTTGCATTGCCCTGTACATTTATCCTGCGATTCATGATCCAAAGCCTCCAGGAACCAAGAGAATTCTTTCTGTTTGCCGCAAATTTGCCTTGCTGTGTTGTCATTACAGCTCCAGGGAAAGTGCAGAGGTGAGGTACAGAGCAGAGTTTAGATCTTTGCAATTGCTAGGAATTACATTCCTCATCTTCCTTAGCCATGTGGGATCTACAGAACTAACAGGGATGGAAAGGCTGTGTAAGGAAAAGCCATGTAACTTGCTTTATTTACTAGAAGAGTAACAGTGACTCGAGATATGCACAGTGTTGAATATGCATTGAATATGAAAGTATTTTTCTGTTCATACAGTTTAATTTCTTGAACTAGAATTTGCTGTGCAGTCTGGCCAGGTAATAATCCTTGCAGCATGTGGTGGTCTCTGCCCAGTCTTCCTTAGTATCCAGTATAACTAAACTATGCATCATTTCATATGCAGAATTCATTTGTTGTCTGCGTCCTTTTCCTCCCACTTTAGTTTCAAAGCCTACCAGGTGGAAATGCTGTAGTTGGTTTACTCCTTCTATAGCCTCAGTCTGAATGATATTTACAAAATTACTGATGGCAGAACTGTAGCAGCAAAAATCCTTGCCCCAGTATTTATTTAGTTGACAAAACTAAAAGGAGATCCTTCTTTAGAAAATTGAACTTGCTTACTTTTAAGCACAGTGAGTGACCTTGGGTAGTGACTAACCCTTGAACTGAGACTGAAGAATGCAGCTTGTATTAGTATTATTATTATTATCATCATCATAATGATATCATTATTATTTTTGATACTACTACTACTACTATTATTATTATTATTATTATTATTGCCATAAGGAGTTTCAGTCTCTTTTGGCTTGGCTCTCAAAATGCAGAAGATACA
Organism: Margarornis squamiger; assembly: GCA_035222235.1. Classification (NCBI taxonomy): domain Eukaryota; kingdom Metazoa; phylum Chordata; class Aves; order Passeriformes; family Furnariidae; genus Margarornis; species Margarornis squamiger. The sequence goes on from JAWWTY010000160.1 coordinate 27,911,221, forward strand.
ATGGAAGGTTGTATAGGAGCTGTCTATTACCATCATCTGAATATGCCTCTAATACAATTTCTTCTCCCAAATCAGTTTTAAAAAAATACCGTGCCAAATGTGAAATGTCATTACAACCCCCTTGTGGTTAATATATTATTGACAGCAGCAAATTGCAGAGTGGTCTCTTAGGAGTCAAACTGCAGAGTAAATGCTGCTGTTTATTAATGTGTTCACAGTGTCTCAAGTACAGAAGTGGAGAGGGGCAGTGTGGGGAGCTCCCACTCCCACCAGCAACGGTGCTCTGTCTCTGGTTTGCGGTGCCCGAGTTCTCCATGCAGCCCAGATGGGGTTCTGATTGCTGCTAATGGGAAATGTAATCATTCACTTTGATTTAAAATTGTTCTGTTTTTTTCTGATAGGTGTATTACATGTCTGCAGCTTAGCTACCCGTAGCATACGGCTCTTGTTCAAACAAATAAATCCCAGTTAACCAAGCTGGGGGGAAAGAGGGTTTGGTGGGGGGGAGTGTGTGTGGGAGAAAGAAATCCAATTATTTCAGCATTTCCATCTTTTCATAGAGATTCCTGCCTTTCCTGTGTATCATATAACTTGTTTCAGCACTGAACATGCATTTTGTCTCTTTGCTGAAGGAAGCTTTCCTGGGATGTGAGCACGTCCCCTATTTTTCTCCTTGAACTTGCTGCACCTGATTTTCTTTGTGTGAACATTTCTTAGCTCCTGGTCTCAGTATCTTTCATTCCACATAGCTGTCATGGCCACACATGTACCAAACATATCTGTTGCTTAATATGATCTGTTTCTTCCTTAAGGATTTTCCCAGGTATAATGTCCATTGTTTATAAATTTGCAATTAGTCAGTGGGGGGTTTTGCCACTCTCTTCTAAATGGGTATTTCCTTTCTACAGACTTATCAAGATTCCTAGCAGGAATACCTCTAGGGTTGCCTTGCATGTAATAGTGAGGATATGTGGTTTGAAAGTTGTTATGGAACTTTCCCCTGCTCTGCTGTTAAGTAGTTAAAGAGACTCTGTCCCGGGATTTTTCACCAGGTTGATTTACTGTTTGATTTTACTATTTATTTAAGCTTTGCTTTCTCACATAAAGGGTAATGGGTTAATATATTCTGTGATATTTTAGAGCCCCATAATTTCAGGAATGTTGATTTGCTGTAGAGCTAGAGGATTTTGGGGAGAGGGAAAAAAAAGCCAGGAAAACCCAAATTGATATGTAGACAGAGTTAAATAATTTCCTCACCCTTTCTTAGTGACTGGAAATTTAACTACAGTGACTTCAAAAAACCCCATGTTATCTCAAACTCAACTTTGTTCAAAATCCTTCCTCAGCAGAGGCTATCACCGTTTCAAGCTTTCAGAGTTCTATTGCTTGTTAAAATGCTGTAGAGCAAGGGAGGATTTATGGGCAGGGAATTGCTGCTGACTGCCACAATGCTAGGTTTATGTCTCAAAATATTGATTTTAATTAGAAAATTGAATCTCAGTTTTAGAAATTGAAGCTGCTACTTAACAAGGCTCTTACTTCATAGCCTTCAGACTCTACTGCAGTGCACCCTTTGAGTGGAAAAGTTAAAAGTGAAAAGGCAGAAGAGCCTCTTTACAGAAAGTGAAATTGCCTGTTAAAGACTGAAAGTAATCTGTATCACCCGGTTATCTGAAGTGTCTCAGTTTTGCTCGCCTTTTAAAGTCCTTAAAACTCTAGAGGCAGCAACAACCAGAGTCCTGTGATATTGCAGTGGATTGGGAACAGAAGGCTGGATAAATCTGGAAGAGGGCAGGGATGTTTTTGTTTTTAAAGCATTGTTAAAATTGAGTGAGCCAATGTGTAAGCCTTGTAGCTTTCCAGAGGTGGCCGAGATCTGGTTTTGCACAAGAGCCTGCAAAGAGCCCGTGGGCCAGAGCTTGAACCTACGGTAAATAGTTTGTTCAAGCTGTGAGATCATCCTCGCTCTCTCATCCCCAAGAAGAAAGGTCGTACAATGTGCCAGGGCTTTTTCTGAGCTTTGACGTAAGTGAGGAAAGAGGGCAAAAGGAAGATGTGTTTTCTGGAGAAGGTGCATTGGCTCCTATGTGTTACTGGTGTTAGATTGCATTTCCTCGCTGGCAGTGTGCATGTGCTGGGAATGATTTGACCCTGGAAAAGTTCAGAGAGGGAAAAAGAAGAGGAAAATGTTGTTGTTAAAAAGATGTCTCCTCTAAAACATGGATGAAGGAAGGGAAAAAAGAGAAAGGAAGAATTACTAGTCATCAGGCTGTTTGCCACCCCATGGGCAGAAGCATCCCAGACATAAAATACCCTTTTATTGGTACCGGGTGCTGCAAAACCAGTTTGTACCTCTCTACTTCAGTTGGCTTGTACTGAGCCACTTGGGGGAATTTGCAGAGCAGGGAGGGGTGCTGGTTAAGCAAGTGATATTTCAGTTTTGTGGAGCTTTTTTGTGGGTTTTGACTGCTTTGTGTTGGAGTATGTGTAGTTCCCTTCCCCGTAAATGGCACTGCTAATTTCTCTTCTGGGTGATTTTTCACACAAGGGCTAATCACACGTTTCTATAAATTATATTAATTTAACTTATTTGCTTAACTGTTGTTCTGCAGCAAGTAGCACGGATGTTCTCCAGTTCTTGGCTGTGTGGTCATGCTGCATTTGGAAGCAGAACAGAGACATCTGAAAAGCATTATTTGGATTATGCATGCTGGAGCATCTAATCTTACCTTTAGGATCTGGTTCCTAAATCACGCTTGTTCTCACCCTGGTGCAGTGAGCATGTGTTCCCCAGCATGTTATTATGCAACTAAAGTTTAGATATTGTAATATCACAAGCACAAAGTAAAGTAGAACTTCCTCCTCAGCCTGAGCTGCAGGTCTCAATCTAGGTTCGAACTACATCTTTTTTACATAATTATGCAAAGTAAAAATTACTGTTTTGTAACTTTATTTATGGCTAAGAATATAGAATGGAGAATAAAACCAAATCTTTGCACTTATCAGACAGTTCTTTTGGTTTTGAAATCACAAATGAATGATCATTGTGCACTTGCATGTCATTCACTTTCCCTGGAAAAGATTCCTAATTGTGGAAGATATTTTAAATCACGTTTTATCTTTCTTTCTGTACTTCCAGAGTATGATTTCATCCATTGTAAATAGTACATACTATGCCAATGTGTCAGCAACCAAGTGCCAGGAGTTTGGAAGATGGTACAAAAAGTACAAGAAGATTAAAGGTAAATTGAAATTTTTGTTACTTTCCAAGTTCTTGAACTTCTGCTGATGGTTTGAGATTATTTGCTTTAAGTAAAAGTGATAATAAGCAATAATAATATTAGTGAATTTGTCTACAAAGAGGATACAGTCACAGCACATTTGAAATTAAATCTGATAGTTTACAAACAAGGCTGGCATGAAAACACAGTCCACTTAAAACATGCTCAAAATACTCTATTTAGCTGTGCTCAAAGATAACTGTGTTTTGAATTAAGCTAAAACATTTTGGAAAAAGTTTTAGTATCTCAGGATTTAGAAGTTAAATTGCTGCGTAAGTTACCTTAGTTGCATTTTATTCCTGAAAGCTAAAAAAAAAAAAGACTTTCTAAGCTACATGTTCCCTTGTTCTCTGTTCCTCAATACCGCAAAGTGCACTGGCATTCCTGCTGTGTTTAATCATGTGAAATCTGGATACCAGTGAAGGATTTAATACCTGATTGTTAGGACACACTTCTAAAAACCAAGGTGCTGCACCCACTGAATGTAAGATAAAAATAGCCCATTGTTTATATTTTTTCTACAATTAAATTTTATTAATTATTTAGCAGCGAGTGCCTGAGCAGTAAAATTGTTCTATGTAAGTTCATCCCATTCTCTCCACTGAACCGCCTGATCACCTTTTAATGGTCCACATAATGATGTGACAAGCATCTGTCATGTGTAGTTTGTTCTTTTATTCTTCTTTTCGTTTAGGAAGGGACTTAGGTGTACACTGCACCATTTATTTTAGTAGGGTTTTTTTCAAAATATTCATGTGCTTTGAGCAGGAGTTTGAAGATAGTCAGAAGCTCTTCCATAATTCCAGCTGGCTTCTCTCTCGCCAAATGTCCATCAGCCTTGGAGATTAGCTGTATGCTGTAGTAGGTTTTTTCATAGTTTTTCTCTCTGTTACACCACTGAAGGGAAGATTCATTGTCTGAATGAAGGCATAGACTATTATTGTTTCGGTCTGTGATCCTTTCAGGAGGCAGGGAAATCATAACAGAATTCACAAACATTATGCAGAAATAGGGTAATGTCATGTCCTTCTTGAGAAACCATTGTATTTTTAGTTGTATGAAGATTAGCATCTTTCAAAAAGAGTCTGCTGTCTTTTCTCTTAAAAGGCTGGCATACATGAGCTATGAAAGGTTGCTTGTTTAGTTTTCTTAGGACATACTAGAAATCTGCATAATAATGCCATAAAGGGTCTGCTACTTGAGTTAGGAACACATGAAACAAAATTGCACAAAACAAGTTCTGCGGCATCTGGTTTTCCTCTGCACATCTGGCTTTTGCAGAGCATACCTCTAAGATGCTCATGCCTGAGCTGTGCAGTGATTAGATTTTCACTAGGGGAAGAAAAAGAAAGAATATTCTGTGGTAAAATTATTTGTGTCTAGAAAGAGAGTTCTTCAGGCAGAAGTGGGGTAACAGTGCAGAAAAGGATATGGAGATGTTGCTTTTCACCTACTAAAATGGTGTAGACTAGAAGTAAAAATGTTGATTGGACATTTTAGTATGTGGTTACCCTCATGCCAAATAAACTGGATAGTTTCTTTTCTCTTTAAATTGCCATTGTGTGACTCACAAGTGTTTCTCTTCTCTAAATGTTGTCTCTTAATAGAATTTTGTTCTAAGTGCTTTAACATATCCTCTTGGTTAAAAAACAATCAAAAGAATCAAACAACTTCGAGGTCATCACCATTCGCTTTTACTTGCTGTTCTGGGAGAACAGAAACGGGCTTTTCCCCCCTTTTTATTTCTTTTTTGCTTTTCAAAACCGGGCAAGGGTGCCAGTTGCAGAGACACTGGGAGCCCTTAACTCTAGTGTTCTTAACTATAGAGATGCTACTACAGCTTCTGAGTGTTTCTAGCACACTGCTGTCTTCCACTTTCTTCCATTCTTAGAGCATTGAATTCTTTACGCTCTTACTTTTTTTACTTGGTAAGTGCACAGTTAAATTGTTAAGTGCAGTAAAAGCAGAATGAAACCTCAATCAAAAGGTCAAGGATCCAAACCTGAAGAGTTTGCCAGATAACTCTGTATCTGTGCTATTCAGAGACACAGCCAGTCGTTGCTGTTTGGAAGTGTATGTGTGTGTTAGTAGGAGGAGAAAAAGGAAGGTTAAGGTATGTGTGAAGTAAACACAAGCTGCTATAAAGCAGTTCAAGTAGTGTTGATTCATCAACTATATGAGTGGGAGAGAAAACAAAGAGTCTGTGGCAGGTACAGTGGTGCGTGGAGAATAAACAGTCATGCGACTTCAGAGCAGTAATCTAAACACCCTGCAAACAGGAAAACTTCTCCACTTTGGGTGGTAACTTCTTATCATCTCTGCTTTCATGATGTTTTGCTTCTTTTCTGTAGCCAGATATTCCTGCAGGACAGCTCAGTTAGTGTGCAAAATCAGTGACTTGAGTTGACATACTTGTCATCACATACTCCTTTAATAATAATTTTTAAAAAGAAATTCCATGAAGGTGAATGAATGATGCAGCAATTAGGTTTTTGGGTTGTAATTGGATAGGTTGGGTAAAACTATAATTTAGTGTCTTTAGAACCAGCACCCATATCCATGTGTAACTCCAGAGCTGATTATTAGAAAGTAAAAGCAAAAAACAATTCACATGAGCTGTGGTAAATACAAAATAGGAAGGGGCTTCAAAAAACTTTATTGACGTTGCAAACTAAATGCAGCCTACAGTGTTAAATGTGTTTCCTATTATCTGCTAATGTCTGTTTTAATAAAACAGTGGGAACTAAATGGTTGCTTCTTAATCAAAACCATGATTTCCTAAACATAAGCTATGTGATTCTGTTACAAATTGCCACATATAGATCTCCTAGGTCAAACTTTTTTCCTTTCTCATAGAAATAAATAAACAGTAAATTAATTATACCCTCTGGAAGATCAAAGTAATTACAACCGAAGCCAGGCAAAACCAAAAAGTTCTCTGGAAAAAAAAAGAAAGAAAAGAAAAAAAAAAAAAGAAAAGCATCAAATTGCCGAGTGTATAGTTAATGTTTAAATAAATATAAGAAAGTGAACTATCAATAATTTGATATCATTAGCAACAGATGTAAAAGCTCTACACAAATGTAATTGTATCAAATCTCAAGTAAACATTCTCAGTGTGCATTCCATTGAACTCACCAAAAAGACAGCGGAACTATTTATGCTTGTAATTTTAAAAAAGTTTTCAGTTAGTTCAGCTCAGCATGGCAATTTTGTCTTGCATCAGGAAGATGCTAGAACAAAATTCTGCTTGAATATTTTTCTCCCACCCTACCCCAGCCCCTTAAGGTTTTAAGACATTCACAGTTTACTCAGCGGCACAAGAGTGAGTGCATAGACAGGCTCGGGAATTGGCTGGTGTGAGGATGGAGGCTTTTTGTCTCCTCCTGGCTCTGAGCCTGCCACTTGGGATATGTGTGAGCACATGCTGGAGTTTCTAGCAGGATGTCCACTCTTTCCATCTCCTTGGGATACATGTATATATTTGAAGGAGAGCTTATATAAACACAGCTCTAATGGAACCTGTGCAGTAGCCGGGAAGCGAAAAGCTCAACAGTTCTTCTGTGGACTTTCTCTTCCCCTCATGGATGTCTGTAATCACTTGAGGTGTAATTAAGCTATCTAGTTTGTATTGTAATTTTGTTCAGAATATGCACCATGAATTAATTGAATATTAGTATGTGAAGCTTTTTCTAACTCTTTTTATTTAATTTTTCTTTTACTTTTTGTGGGATTCAAGGCCTTTTAGTACACAGTTGTGCATACATGACAAGGTTTAAGTATGTTTAAAGCTACGTCAGTGAAGAATCAGAGATCCCCCTTCTTAATAAAGGATACATACTAATTGATGACAGCTATAAAGCAACGGCTTAGTCCAGTGGCTCTCAAACTACCTGTCTCCTGCCCAGTCCCACAGGGATGCTCCTCTCAATCTGAGAAATGCTTGTCTGGTTTCTTTAGATGCTGAACTTGCTGAAGGTATTCTGTGTTGTTGAAATGCAGGAGTTTAGTAACTGCTTAAAAGGCTTCCCATCTATTCTAAATTTGATTAACAGATAGATACAGAAATAAAAATGACTCTTTGTATCAGCTGTATACACATATATATTTATGCATGAAAAGAAGATTTTCAGAACTTAGCTGTGCAATTCAGATAATTGTCAAGGGTTCTAGCTCATGCCAGTTACCTACTCGATGCCCAGTGTTTTGGGTCTGGAGCATTTAGAATATTTTTAGCTCTATTTCTCAATAGATATTTCACTTCTAAGTGTCATGCTTTCTATTTTTATCAGAAGGACTATCACTGTATCAGAATTCTTTCACAACTGAAAGTCTTAACTGGTGTGAATATTTTCTTTTTGCCTGATGACACAACTTAGCTTGGTGGGAGGAAGTTAGGAAGGCAGTGGGAAGAAATAAATACATTGTGAACTTAAAAATAAAAATACATATTTTTTTGGTCTGTATATGAAGAACATTTCATCTTTGGTCCTGCCATCAGTGTCTGTCAAAATATAGCTTTCCGTGGATGTGAGTTTTGAGACTGTGGCTGTCTCAAAGTTTTTTGTGGAATGAGGAGGCTTTTCAGTTTAAAGGAGTAGGGCTCAAGTACTTCTATTCAACAGATTGAGGATGTAAAAAAAAGCTTTCATAGCTTCCTTAAATTGAGAATCTACTTTGGCTGCTCTTTGATTTTTCCAATATTACTGATTTGTTGTTTGTGTGCAGTTTTATTCTTGAAAGTATGTTTGCTTACTTCCTATAATGGATAGACAGAGCAATCTGTTTCTCTTTTAATGTGTTCCTAGAGGCCATTGTAGGTTGAGAGAGGTTAGAAACAGGATTCAGAAGGGCTCCCAGCTTTCTTGTTTCCAGGCAGAAAGAGCTGGGGATTGTGGCGCAGTGATAATGCCAGTGCGAGTCTGGAGAAAACTGTCATTATGTGCTTTGAGGAATAGTTTTTAATTATTCCTCTGAAGCAGATGTTGCAGAAGCCTCATGAAAAGTCACCCCAGATCTTTCCCAAACAGTGTCTTTGACTTTTGAAAATATCCTATGTATTGATACATGAGCGTGTATTATCTCTCTCTATGTAAATAGAGGGGTTTATGTGTGTGATATATGTATATATATGCATATATAGATCTTGACCTTTTGCAGAAATGTTAAGTTTTTTAAGAAAATACATTTCGTGTCTTGTTTGAATGTTAGTCGTGGCTCTGGCACTAGACCTGTTAGGGTCATTCAGGTCAGCTGTGAGGCTCTTGACATTACTGTAATTTTTCCTTTGCTTACTTTTACACTCCTGACTGTGTATTCAATTCACTAAAAATAGGACTTTGCTCACTTTCTTAAATAAAAAGAAAGGAACATAACATCAATCACACAGGCAAGCTTGTCAGCATCTAGGTAACATACATGACCTGAAGGTCATCTCTGACTCAGAGACATCCTCTTGGTTTGTGGCCTGCTGTGCTATTTTATGAGGAGAGTGGTTCATCGGTGGGCACTGATGAGGAGGGAAAAGTGGCATCTCTCTTTAAATATAAGTTAACAGTGTCAAGATTCAACAAGGATTACAGACCCCTTGACTGCTGTTTTTCCGGCCACATTAGCATTCTGAATGTCATCATTGTCCCTGAATTTAAGTGCCAGTTTGGGGGATTTGTGCATGTGCATCGTTAGAAACAATTTACCCGCTGCGTTCCAGGGGTATATGAGTTGTGGCCCTCTTGACTATTGCTCTCTGTAAAGAGAATTAAAACAAACACTTTGGGTTTATTTAAGTATAACTTTTATCTAAAGTAAATGCATTTATAAGAATTTCGGCTTTGCAGAATGTCTTTCGTGGCTTCTGGCTGTTTTGGAGCAGTGGCTCTCACTGCTAACAGTGTCTGTGCCGTGGCAGAGGGACATGTGCAGTTTGCTGAATGCCATCTCCTGTGTTTGCATGTGGCTGGTCAGACAGCAAAGGCTGGAAACCCTTCTGTGGAGAAACTGCCTAGCCACTTGTCCCGCGTCTTGTCCCTGCCCTGCTGACCAAACCTGCTAAAAACATGTCACACTATGTTTTTAAAATGTCTCCTGTTCGCAGTACAGTGCTTTTCTCGGTGAGGACCAGTTGTGTGCTGAGGCTGGGGTTTCTTCCCAGCACTTTTGAAGTCTTAATAAGGAATGGTTGTCTTAATTTTCTGAAAAGCAAATACATTTTGGTTTTCATCTGCAGAATCTCAAAATTAATTTTCTTTAGTATTTAAAAAAAAAAAAAAAGGGTGCTTCCAAACTGCAACAGGTTAGCTCAAAAGGAAAGAAATTTTTACAAATTAAGCATGAGTGTAGATTAGTTTGAAACAGGAAGATAAACTGAAGCTCAGGTACAGGCATAAGCTTTCCTGGTGTGAAAGCTGCAATGTGGCTGTCTGTGGTCCCATGGATTTCATAGAATATACAGCTCTAAGAGCAGAATTGCATTCTGTTCACTTGAAGTATCTGAAGAGTTTATATTTCTGCTGTAATGATGTTTGTGTTCTGTCTCTTTCCTTTCACCATCTCTGATGTTATGAGTCAGGAAGACAGGTATATGTATTTCTCGGAGGGATTGCACAATTGACTGGGTATTCTAGGAGGTTTTCACCTCCCTTTTGAGATACCCACAAAAGGCTGGTACTTCTGTCACAGTAATTTACCAGGAAAGGAGATATTTTTATAGCAGATGAGAACATCAATCCATCTAAACCAGTACTCCCTGTATTTCTGTCAGACAGCTCTAGGTAATGCTTTTCCTGCTTCTTCGTTTCCATTTCACCTCATGAATATTCATGCATTAGACCAAGTGGTCAATAAAGCACCTTCAGTGCAGCATTCTTCTCTGCTAGATGGGTCTGGTGTGTCCTGTTGACAATGTTAGCGTGATTATGAAGAAGTTCATACTTCTGTGTGCCCTCTTGAGCCTGCACAGTAACTCAAAAATAAATCTGAAAATAAGATGATGATGATGATGATTATCTTCTGATAAGCATCTTTGGAAGCAGTGCAGTCCACGGACAGCCCGAGGAAAGAATATAACTTACTATGTTTAAGCAGAACTGACAGAAGACATGTTGGCATCTCTGTGTCCCAAGGGGTGACTTGGATCTAGGATTCAGGGTAAGGGAAAGAGGTCAGCTGCACAGAGAGAGTCAGCAGTGTTAGTGGGCTCTGCTCTGTTCACCTGAGACTACAGCTGGTTAAAGGCCTACTTTTAATGATGTTTCTAAGTAAAAAAGTAGTGATTTGTGCTTTGGTGGGAACTGAACGATTTGCAACAGAACAAAGAACAGACAATGGCCTTTCCTGTCTGTTTTCCATTAGGCTTGGATAAAGGCCTTTGCTACCCACAGCCAGCGGCCAAACAATTTCTGTATGTGCTCCATAGCTATTTTGAGGTTATGTGCTATCCTGCAGGAGCAGAGGAAGGGAAAGGTTTTAAAAGTTACAACTTCTAATCAAGTGTGCTTCTCCAGCCAACCTGCTTTTTCTCCAGTCCTGACTGCAGGAACAAGTGGTCCAGGCAGAGATCAGGCAGTGAAGTCAGTGAATGACTTTGGGTAAATACGAAGATTAGATGTTGAATGAAAACGAGACTCCTCAGACCAGCCCTTTGCACTGAAGTGGTTAAGTGAGCTGTGATTAAAAGAAATAAGTTATAGATTAAAAGATACAGAATTGCCACTTTAAAAGCACCTCCTGTGCTCTGGAGTGTTTCTGTTATTTACCAAGTGGTAGTTCATAATTATGTAGCATAAGCAGGAGAGCACTCTCTGGGTGTAGTGCACAGCCTTGTCTCTCTTCAGGGCAGAGGCTGGTACTGTGCTGGAGAATGCTTCGTCCCCCGAGCACGGCTCCAAAGTCCAGGTCTTGCTCCAGTGAGCCGGATGGTGCTAAGCCAGGAGAAATTGTGGGAACCTTTCTGTCTCAAGCTTAGTGCAGGGTATACCAGAGTTCACTGAGCTCTCCCAGCTTGGCCATGACCACGGCTAGAAATGGCTTTTATGATCATCAGGTTTTAAATAATAAATAAAACAAAGAAGCAAACTCTGAAGCACTGTAGAACAGCCCTGGGTGGTGACATCCTGTCACAACTGAAGCATGGCAATTCTGCGGGCTAGTAACTTATTACAAAACGTTTCTTTACCAGCTCCTTCCTACTCTGGGGCAAAGTGCCTGTATGCCTGTGGGACTGCAAAGTTCCGGCCGCGCTGGGTCACAGGCGCTGGCGGTTCCTCTGTGTCCCCGCTGCAGTGCGGTGCTGGGAGACATGTTACGCTCTTGCTCTCCCTGCCGCATCCCTTATTGTGCACAGGAATTTGGTTTCCAATGCTGTCAGTCAATTCAGTGCCACTCTTAAGCCCTAAATGCCCCACGGGCTGTTTGTCAGAATGTTCCTATTAACAACTCAGTGCAAATAAAGTGTGAGGGGAAGAGAAGGTGGAGAAATAAATCTTATTTTAAATCTTTTGAGCTGGTTTTATTTTAAATGGAAAGTTGCATGCAGACCACCCCAAGCTATTGTGCTGTGGACTGCGTCAGCTGCTTGACTGTGCAAGGAAGATTGGGGTAGAGGTCAAGAGCATCACACAGGGGAAGGGTGCACTGAATTCCTTTTGTGCTGTATCCAGGAAGTTTTAACTCAGTATGGAGTTGAAATACATTGACGCACATGGTAGTCATTACAGGACGAGAACGGAACATTGAAATACAACAATTTGCTGCTCCCATTCTGGGGATTGTGTTGGTTTCTGACTGTCTTGTAGAGGTAGTGACATGTTGTAGGGAGATACAGAAAAACAAAGGGTAGATGCTATCCTGGAGTGCTCTGAGAGCTGATTGCTGAACTTAGCACGGTACCAGTTGTCCAGACACAGGCCCGTGCCTACCTAGTGATTGGCTTCAGAAGGGTGGGTGGCTCTGCAATATGACAGTGCTGTTGTACTTGGTTTAAATGAGCTCTTCAAGCAAAGAACTGCAGAATCGTATGCCAAGCTTGCAATGCAATGAGAAAAGGAAAACACTGCAGTGTCTTTTGCTGTGGTCACACCACAGATGGAGGTAGGTAACAGCCTCCTGAACCAGCTTTTGTTTAACTAGCACAGGCATCAGTTTATCAGCAGTACTTAAATGTAGACAGCACACATCCATGGAACCCCTTCCTTCCCAGTTTAAGGTCCTGCTGCTCTGTCCTCACTGCTTCATATTCCAACCAATACATTCAAGTACCACCCAGTTCATGCAGGACTACAAGAGCTGTAAATGTATGCCTAGTTTGTGTGGAACAATAGCAAACAAGGAAGGATAAGGGAAAGGCTGTAATCAGGTATGAACATGGAAAATGGAGGATGCAAATGGAAAAGCCCTGTCTCAAGATCTGAGGCAGAACGTTGGTGTCACAGCAGCTTTGTGGCTCCTGTATCTCTTTTTTATTAGAGCATTACTGGCAAGCTGGCCTGTCTCCCAGGGCAGTGCCAGTCTCCATCTTGAGGTTGACTCAGTCTTGCTCCTGTTCAGCCCCACAGAAACCTACCAATGCATAGTTAGTAAAAAACAACAGGGAATCAGATATGGGCAATGTGTTAGAGAAGGAAAGAGTCTTGAGGAGTTGAGTAATGCACATTTTTTCCATCCAGCGTAACTGCTAATGGTAACCTTTTATTATTGAAGTGGTTGGAGTGACTAGAATCTGGTTTGTTTATAGGGAGTACATGCATGGCTGTATAGTCTAATGTGATCGAGAAAGGAAACTGATAATAAGGGAAAATACACCTATGGAAGTAAGTCAGGTGATGTCTCTGTGTAATTCCAAGTAGCACTGCAGAGATTAACAGCCTGGCAGCCTTTTCATCTTAAACTTTATTTTTATAGGGGTTTATAACTTGGCACTGAAGTCAGGAGTGGGTGGAAACTTGGCAAATGTGGTTCAGCCCAGAAAGTGAATGTTATTTATATTTATTTCTCACCAGGTTTTCAAAAACACTTGGTTACTGTTTTTGTGTTCTAACAAGTAGTAATTTGTTGGTTTCAGTAACTTATCCTCTGTGTACTTCTTAAACTACAAACAGTTCAGAATTTATGTCAGCTCTTATGAAACTGCTATTGGAAGGACTCTAGATTTTTAGGGGTCCAAATGATGCAGCAAGATGCTCCAAGTATTTCACATACACTGAGCAACATCTTTATTCTACTTACACCTGCCAAGTACCTACAGCACCTTTGGAATAATTGCATTTGGTTTTGCTGGCAACTGTTTGTATTTAGTGGCATCACTCAGGTTCAGGCTTACTGCAGAGAGGCTGAGGAGGCAGTAGTCAGCATGGCTGTGTGGGCTCTGGATTGTCTGTGTCACAGAATGTGGTCTGGGGCTGTGACAAAGCAGCCCCTCTTCCCCATTCCCCTGCCCACACGTGACATCTCTGTATTGAGGCCGGGTCGACAATGATCCCTGGAATTAGCACCGCTTGTATTTCATACTTACGTTGAATTCATGTTCCTAAAGCCAGAGACTAGAGGTATAGAGCTTTCTGTACCTGATTTCAGGGATGCCTACTGAACATAATGGGGAGCAGCTTTTGAAAAGGGATTTTCAATATTTTCAGCAAACTGAAATACTGCATTATGTATCTGACAGCCTGTGACTAACACACCAAAATGGTCATTTGCTGGCAATAGTGTTTGTGTATCACACGTATTGCATTGCATTTCATAGTTGAAATACACTGCACAACTAAGCACTTACTTAGAAATTCAGTCAGCTTGAAACACTGGCTTTTGTGGAAAAACTGAATTAATAGTTTCCTTAGAAATTAATTTTTATTTTAGAAGTATTTTAAAAGCAATTATTTTATGGAAGATTAAAGATGTTGTGGGGTTTTCCTTTTAAAAAATGGAAGAGTGAGTTAAAATTTCTTACAAGGAAATCCTGGGTATAAATTCACCTAGTTGTAAAATTCAGTACTTATGATATTCTGGAGTGACAGTTCTAAAGATAGTAACTGTGTGTTCGTGTGTGTTCAGGGCATGACTCCCTCCCTGTCTCAGATTAACTCTGGATGGTGAAAAGAGCTGTCTTTCTTCTTAGAAGGAAACAGAGCCAGTCATCAGTAAACTGTCATTCTCAGTATTAACTGTGTAAAGCTTGAAACCTTTATATAGATTAAGTTTTTTAAAGGAGTTCAAAGCCTGGTACAGTTGTTATTAATTACAAAATATAATAGCATTATGGAATTTATGAAATAAATCCTATCTTGGTATTTGCTGAGAGCAATACAGGGATGAGGTATTAGTTTTCTAGTTGTGTGATATGTGTCCCTGAACGCTTTTATATCACAACAATATATAAGTGCTTATCCAACTGCATGTAGTGAGGCTCATGGAATCTGCAACCTACTGTAAAATGACTTCAGATGACTTAAAATTATCCAAGGAGGAGTTATATTTATGTACTTTGTAATCTTTATTTCCTATTTCAAATTTACTTTTAGAGGAAATTTGGTTTTGTAATATGTGCATTTAGTTTTACAGTTGAATGAAAGGTACTGTGATATTGCAGAACTTAGCATATTTAGCAGGGACAATATGCATAGGTATATAAAATTACAGTATATACATTTTTGTGTACTGTATCATTTATTGCAGCATTGTGTGGATCACAGGCCTTTGTTATTTTGAAGAGAGTGAAGCTGCTTTCTTTGAAGTGGGCATTCATGCAAAGGTGCTTTAAGGTTTCTGCACAGACTCACAGCAACGAGGCTTTGGCTGTAGGAACCACTTTAGATGTTTCTCATGTGTGAATTGCACTGTTTTGTAATATACTTTCATCCATCCAACGTGAGTCTGTTGTAGTGCACCTGGGTGAACTGAGGGTGCCAGGTAGCTTTATCCTCACAAAATGCAACGTAGAGTTTGTGTCGGAGAAGATAGGTATTTGCAGAGTTTGTAATGAGAAGCTGTTCCATCAGCTGCACAGGGAACGGTCTGGTTTCCTGGCATTTGTGTGAGTGGATACTAATTTGAGTTTCTCTCCTTTACCTAGATGCCAGTGATTCTGAAACATTGACCACTTTTAAAAGTTACTCAATTTGCTGTGACAGATTCAAATGTTAGGTGACAGTGTAAGTGGAAGTGTCCAAGCTTGTTTCTTTAGGAAATGAGGCTGAAGAGGATACCTGCTACGGGTTTATAAGGAGGCTTCCTGAGTAGTGGGTGAAGCCTGAGAAGTTCAAAAGAATGTTAATCAATGTTGTTGCTTTTACTTTGTGTTTCCTTTGCTTATGTTTCTGTGAAACTTCTATGCAAGTGTAGACTTACAAAGTAAAACAGGTACTGTTGAGTTCAGTCACCTGGAATAATCCTTGCCCTAAGTGCAAACTGAAATGACAGCAAGCTAATTTTTCTCTTTTAACAGTGGAAAGAGTGGAAAGAGAAAACCTTTCAGACTATTGTGTTCTTGGTCAACGTCCCATGCACTTACCAAATATCAACCAGCTGGCAACTTTGGGAAAAACTAACGAACAGTCTCCTCATGGCCAAATTCACCACAGTACTCCAATCCGAAACCAAGTGCCAACGATGCAAACAATGATAAACCCTGGGCTCCTGTCTCCTCAGCTCAGTCCACAACTGGTGAGGCAGCAGATAGCAATGGCCCATCTGATAAACCAGCAGATTGCTGTCAGCCGGCTGTTGGCTCACCAGCACCCACAGGCTATCAACCAGCAGTTCTTGAATCATCCGCCCATCCCTAGAGCTGTCAAACCAGAGCCATCAAATTCATCGGTGGAAGTCTCTCCAGACATTTACCAGCAAGTCAGAGATGAGCTGAAGAGAGCCAGTGTGTCTCAAGCTGTCTTTGCAAGAGTAGCATTCAACCGCACACAGGTATCAATTTCTATTCTATAACCAAGGAGTGCTGAAGGGGCAAAATCATGGCTCTTGTGGGGCTGTATGGTTGGTGCAGATCAAGGCAGGGGTTGTGCCATAGAAACAGGTCAAACCACTTTGCATTTTCTCCCCCAGTCTCTTTGTCGGTGTCGAACAAGGCTGTTCCTTCCTGGAACAGCTGTTTGTTTGCATTTGGCCACTCCTGTGCCATTACCTGAGCTTTGTTCTCTAGCAGTCATTCTGCTCATGGGAGTTCTTCCCCGAGTTCCTCTCTGCAGTTACAAACTTCCACATCTGCCCCTGCCTGATGGCTGGGAACAGGTAGCAAGAGACTGTGAGAGTTAGAGGTGTCTTTGGGCTTCTCTCACTTCCTCAGTTCCTTCCTGTGGTAGGACTGGTGCCACAGCTGGTGCCAGAGGCTGCTGCCACAAGAAGTGTGTAAGGCAAGTGTGCATAGGCCTAAAGACTGACTGCTGGGGACGGTGTCTGCCATTTGTAGCAGATTGTGTTTGCTTTCATACATCAGACACAGGTTCTCTCCCTTGCTTAGCGAAGTGCAGATGTTGAAATGAGCCTCACCTTAAGCCTGGCACCTGGAGTACCCAGGGCGAACATGTGCTCAGAAAGACAGGCCATTTTTGTTTGTCCTGCTACTGTTCAAGGCGTGCAACACATGGTCTCTCAATTGTGATACTCTGTAGCAAGGCTTAAGAAATTGACAGTGGCTTAATATTTAATATTGGTACAAATCCCTTAAGTTTAGTTGGTGTTGTTCTTTGAGGTAAGATTTACCAGCAAGAATAAAAAAGGGTGTGTGTGTGTCTCTTGGAGGTCTGTCCCTTACCCCATACAGTGCCTTTGTCTGTTCTCCTAGATTAATGATTTTCTTTGGCACTGCCATTTTGGAAATGCCATGTTATGAGGGAACTAATTAAAGTATGGAGCACATTTTATTACTTCCCTTCTTCCATTAAATTCATAAGATGGCTGCACTCAGAAAAAACATTCACTTCCAATCAACATGACTTTGAGTTCTGGGGTTAGCCTTGAGGATATCAAATGAAAACTACATAGGAATGTATGAGTATTTCCTCTTTAAAATGCTGCTTTTAATTTGGAAAAGCTTTTCATCCCTCTGGGATCATAACCTGTTGTATATAAAGCCTGGTATAATCAAGGTAGATGGTATTGACAGAATGACATATCCTGAACCTGAGCGAGAGGTCAGCAGTAACCTTGCTGGCGAGGGTTTTGCTACTGTCACTGAACATGAAGCTCTCCTTTAGCCAGACTGGGAGAGCTGGGTTGGTAATGCCCAAGTCTGCTGTTAAACCAAAAGCTCATTCCCCAACAAGAAAGAAACTACCTACTTCTTAGCCCTGCCTCATGAGTAATACGATGTACTATACAGTTCATGACACTGATTCCAGAACAGGCAAGTCTTACAGCATCCAGAAAAGATTTGCTCATCTCACAACTGTGTTTCATTAGTCTATAGGGCCTTAATATAGAAGATCAGTGATCTTACATATGGTGCATCATGTCCCTAGGAACCATCACTGTAGCAAAAGAGTGTAGATGCAAGCTTGTGTTTTCCTGTCCTCAGCTTTTAATTCCAACTCAAAACAAGCTCCCCTCACATCAGCGACTGTTCAGGGTATTAAGAAGAGGTGCTCAGACAGTCAGTGTTGCACTGCACAGTAGAAGGTATGGGATATTCCCACCCATCCATGGTGGAGAAGCAAACTCTCTAAAAGGCACTTGAAGTGGAAGTTCAAGTCTGCTTTCACCTTCCTGCATCCCCCTGCTGCCTCCGGTGTACAGAGAGGTGCGTGTTTCTCTTTGGAAATGTTTGGGTTTGTTGCATTTCACAGAAGTGCCAGCATTAGGAACTGGAGATCTGTTGCTTCTCATGATGGCACCAAATAATAAATGCTGTATGTCAGCCAGCTAATAATTGTATTAATCAGTGCATTATGGGCCACTGCTTAATCTTTCTTCATGGTAGCTCTGTGGTGCACATTAGCCTATAATTAAGTATAGCTTCATGAAATATGTACTGTGAGGCTTGTTTAATAGATAAACTATTCTCTAATTTATTTTAAAGTCCAATGACCTACATACTCAATGCTGAAAAGCCCCCTCTTACTAACATTATTTCTCCCCTGAGACCTTCCATCTGAGCAAATCTGTTAAATGAAGTAGAGGAAGCTTTGATCCAAACTAGGCTAAATCCATCAGAACAAATGGCTGACACTTGTATGTATGCATGTGTGTGTGGGAAGGAGAATGTGAGGAGGGTCAGAAGAAGGAGAGATGCAATTGTATGGTTTGTGAAATGTCCAAATTTACCTCTTGGAAGTCGGAAATACATAACTGGAGACCACATATTTGCTTATACCTGTGGCCATGTTGTCTGCACACATGCAAACAAAGCATTTCAGGCTCTGTGACAAGTTCTGTGCATTTCCTGGGACACTGGCATCCCACTTTGAGATGGGGACTGAACATCAAGTTTAGTACCTGCGGTGCACACAGGAGAGCTGCTTGGGGTGCTTGGCTAGGAGCTGGCCCAGGCTATGTTAGCCATGAAAAGGGTTTCTTTCAAACGGGAAGTTCCAAAGTGAACATTTTCCTATTTATTTGAAACTGGGTCTGAAGAACCCTCAAAATGTGTATGCCTGATTTTTAGTAAGTGCCCAGGGCCAACCTCTGCCCCTTCTCATTTTATCTTTAGAGAGTCAGTGTCATAATTTTGACTCATGCTACTGTGGAGTCTAAATGCCTATTTATTCAGCACATGGGATGAGTAGAAGCGCACCCACAAAGACAATATAATTATTGAAAGTGGTTTTAATGACA
This sequence comes from Margarornis squamiger, assembly GCA_035222235.1. Classification (NCBI taxonomy): domain Eukaryota; kingdom Metazoa; phylum Chordata; class Aves; order Passeriformes; family Furnariidae; genus Margarornis; species Margarornis squamiger. The sequence continues at coordinate 27,930,276 of JAWWTY010000160.1, forward strand.
GTTTCCAGTGGGTAAGAAATTCCTACACAACTTTCAAAATACTGAAAATAGTGGTGCATGCTATCATGTTTGTCTAAGATGGTGTTGCCTACAACCTGCTCAGCAATGATAAGAGTGCTGCCTGTTGGAATGACACCCTCTTAGGCTCTCTGCGGCCTTCCCTGCTCTCGTGGCATGGAAGGAGCTTGCCATGGCTAAGACATTGTAGCGGTATTACTGGGGCAGGAGGTTCAGTTTCTTGCTTGTGTGATTAATACTGCAAATTCACAGGTGACATAAAACTGTCAGAGGCAGAGCAGATGCACCTCGCGCTTGGAATTGTCCTGTGCACGTTTTTAAAAGCAGTCAAAGCTCTTGAGTGAAGGAAATGCCTGCAATATACAGACTGCAGGGGGTAAGAAGGTTTCAATGTGCAGCGGGGGCTGATGTCCCTCACTGGTCTCAAACAGTGCAGTAAAGTCAAAGGGCCTGTCAGTACAGAGCAGTACTGCTCCAGTGCAGGCTGGAGTTCTCCAAAAATGCCCACCTGGCTGAAGCATGCATCATCATCTTCACATCAGGATAACATCGAGGTGACTAGTGGCCTCTAAAAGTATGGAGCTCCTTTTGGGTTGGCCAGCCAAGATCCTGTGAAATGGGAAGCAGGACAAGGGGACTGGTGGCCAAAGCTGTTACCAAGGCTATAGACTTTTTCCTGGAGGAGAATACACGCATGGGTTTTGGCCATCCTCAGGGCATAGTCCATGTACTGTCTCCCTCTTGTACTATAATGTCTTCTAATACAGCATTCAGATTGCAACCAAAAGGTTGTAAGAACCACAGCTTGCTTACTGCAGGTTGTAATGTTTTGATAAATGTGTAGGTAGTAGTTGTTACAGAAAAAGCAGGACTAAGAGGACTATTTTAAAGGAAATGCATGAAAATGCTCTCTTAGATTTCCCTTAGCCTTCTCTAAAAAGTTTTTTAGCAAATCTGGAGGCCTTGAAGTGATCTGTGCTTTTCAAAATCCAAGTTGGAAAAAATTCAAAATCCATTTAAATCCTGCTCTGTATAAGGAAAATTAACATACTTTTCTTCCTCTGCCCACTTGCTCAGGATGTCTCTTTGCTGCAGGCTCACGGAGTTGCAGTCAGGACAGTTTATCAGGCTCTTTGTAAGAGTCCAGACAGGCTAAATCACTGGATCAATGAAGTGCTTCGGGAGTGTCCAGTGCAAACCCTATGGACTGAAGGAGTATTTCTGTTTGTATCTTTCTCTTTTTTTTTAAGCATCCTTTTTTTTGCCAATGTTTTGACATAATAGCCAAAACTAGTAAAATGTTTGGGCGAGTGGCCAGTGCTTGTTTTACTGAACAGCCTCTGAAAGTGGAAATATCTCTGAACCTGAGGCTTTTAAATGAAACCATTGTGGTACCAGATACAAAGAGAGCTGGGTAAAAGCTCCAGGCATGTTCAGGCTGCTTGTAACTTTCTTCCCAAAGAGCACTGCTCCCTTCCTCCTGCCCCGAGTAGCTTCTCCGTGTGAGAGCATTGGCTTCCCAGCCCACAGATGGGAAAGCAGTGCTTACCCAGCTCAGCTCCTGCTGGGTTTGCTGGTGCCAAGCACATCTCTTTGGATTAAAGGAAGTAGCAGCCCAAGGTGGAGGAAACTCCACCAGCCTCAGATGTAGTGAAATTTATAAAGAAATAAACTAAACTGATCGTTCTTGTTCGAGGGATGTGGTTGTACCTTGGCTGCAAGAGTGAGTTGAGGCACAGGGAAACATAGAATTTATGCTGGATGGAGCCCCAACTTGAGGTGCAATTGCAGGCAAGTCCAGGGCTCTGCAATGAGGAAGAAGGAAGTAACACTTCTGTGGCATGCAGAGGTGTTACCGGTCACCTATAGAAGGGTTGAGGGCTCTCAGAGCAGAGGTGTGGTTGGTAAGGAAGCTCCAAAGAAAGGCTGTGGAGGCAGGCAAGGAGGGAGGTGGGAGGTGACTCCTCATTTATGTCTAATTCTGCTTGCTTTGGCAAAATGCCCCCAAACTGAAGTGGGTTTAGAAAATAGTTCTCTAAGGGGCATTAAGATCAGAAATATAGTTTGTTGAAATAGCTAACTCTTCCACCTCTATTTGCTTGTGAGACAAATCCTGGACAGAATTCCTTTGCAAATAATTTTCCCTTTAACTCACATGAGAAGAACACAAGCAGCTTTAATTCTCTGCCTGGTATCTAGTAAGACAGTCATGATGCGTTCATCGCTATGGTGTCTGCCCCATTGTGCAGATTGAAGACTTTCAATTAGCAAGGCTTCTGGTTTGGGTTTTGGGGGGGACTTTTTGTTGGTTTTTACCCTTGTAGAGAATTCTCTTATTGCATGAAACTCTTTCATGCTGCCTGCTTGTTTTATTCTTGGGTGTAATGTGGCACAAGCAGCTTTCTGTTGTACTCACAGGAAAGAAGGCAGTCTGTAAGGGAAGTGCTTAATTTAATAAATTGCAGATTTTTGGTATATGGGATATTTGTTCCAACAGTGGGTTTTGCACTGCCCAAAATTTCAGTTTCAATTAACTTAATTGTATTCAATAGGCTGAATGAAAAGATCTTAAGTAGCATGTGAGGCAGGCTTTCAGAATGTGTGCTTTTAGGAGGCGGCTGCTCCGTGCTCAGCTGATGCACAGGAGCCCTGAGCCTTGGAAGCAAAGGCACGGATATCCAGAGTGTGCACTAGCTGTGTGTCTTTGCTCATTTCCCGGCATATTTCAGTATAAAGGACTGACATGCATGCCATATAAATGGTGGCACTTTGTGGCTGCAGGTGGTCGGTTTTCTCTGCCTCCTTTTTGCTGTGCATCCACATTCAGCTCCACACACACATCCTGTCTTCCCTCATAAAAAGAGATACCATAATAAAAAAAAGGCTTTATTAAACTAATGCAATAAAGGCGTTTTCTTTGAGGATTTAAACACTTCATTTTTAATAATAAAAATCAAATTGTCATTGTTGCACCCTGTATAAGTTTTATTCAAATCAGCCTCTAAATGCTTTGTGCCTAAGCAGCTCTCTCCTGAGATGTATGTATTTTAGCATTAGTTAAATGAGTTTAAGAACAAGGCTCATACTCTGGCTGTAGACAGTGAATCTAGAGATCAGGAGATTTCTTCTAAATGAAGGACTAGTGTGATGTGTTCAGCTACACTGAAGGGTACTGGGAGACTGCTGATCTCCCATTCATGGAGTCACTCAGGGTCCTTTAAGTTCTGAAGGTCATGTGAACTGACACAAATGTGGCTCTGCACATTTTGCCCACTGAGACAGAAGAGTTGGTCAGGGAACAGGGTACAAACACAGTTTGACCTGATGGAAACTGTGACAGAATGGATAGGAAGGTGCTTGGTTTGGCTAACCACTCAAAAATTTCCACTGATTATCTAAAGCAATTTTGCTCAGCAAAATTGGACTGGACACATCGCCAGGATAAGCATTTCTGAAAGATTTCCAGCTCTTCTGCTTCATATCTTAGCTGAAATTAGGAAGAGACACAAGGGAATGGAAACAAAGCAGTGAGCATTTGAAAATGAGCTTGAGTCCTAACAAGCCTACTGAAGTACTTCATATAGAGGTTCTTGTTGAGTGCTGTATGCTTAGAGGATAAGAGAAGCATTTTCAGAATTGTTGAATGTATCTTGTTCAGGTCAAAGATAATACTGAAGGTGGGATCTGGAGCAAATGCAGAGAGGCAGAGAGATGTCATGGTAAAAGCCTGTCTTGCCATGACACCGTAGGTACTTTATTCCTTGAAGGATTATGAAAAGTTGGTGTTTCTGCTGCAGAGGTCCCTGGGATGACCTGCTGCCTCCAGCTTTCAATTGCAAGTAGCAGACAACTGTAAATATAAGTGGTCATTTTAGCCAGGCAAAATGAAGTTTGTTTTTGTGTGCTGAAGGTACAATTACAGCATAGTTCAGTAGGAATGAGTAGCCATCCAGGGGTTCCCTGAGTACTGCCTGCCATGATGGAAATAGGCCTTGCATACTGAGAAGGGACAGGTTGACATCACTGACCTTTAAGATCCAGATGTGGAATTTGAATAAATCCCTACATTTTCTGATCCTGCTCAGAGTAGTGTCTATCCCTGATGGAAAGCAGAATAGCTTTCCTATTGAGACTGTCAGATAGAAGTACAGTACTTGGAAATACTTGGAACTTTAAGTACTACAGGGACAATATTTTTCTAGTATTTCAGCATTTTTTCTGTTGCTTTTGGCCATAGCTGAAGTATGGAGAGGCACAAATAAACCAAAAGTCTGAAAGAAGTGTTTATGCTTTTTTAGTGCTTCATATATATAATCTCCTTATACAGAACATAAAAACTGAGGTTTAGCACATTAGTTGGGTTTATTTAAGTTTTTGCCTTGGCCAGTGTTTTGATTGTCCATAGCCTGTTCTAAACCTCTTTAACCCCCAGTGCCTGCTTTTGCAGTCAAATAGCTTCGGTCTGTATGAGAGGGAGCACAGCTCCTATCCAGGTAATCGGACCTGAGGTGTGTGAGGTCCTGGCCAGTGCTTGGGAGTCTCCTGCTGCCTGATGGCCCTCGTCTTCCTCTGTCCCCAGGACACTGGTGTCTGGGCTGCACTCCAGCATCACTGCCTCGCCTCCATCCAGGCTGCTTTTCAAAAGTTCTGGTGGCAAAGTTGTCCTGTGTTGGGTCTCTGGTAGTGCAGTCTGTTGTCCCACTGGGATCTCATTTACACTCTTTCCAGGCCTGAGCAGGAGCCCTTTGGGAGGAGGGCAGAGAGGCTTCACTCGCCTTCCGTGGGCTTTGGTCAAGCCTTTGTTTGTGTCGAAGGCTGGTCAGTTGGTTCACTGGATGTCAGAGTCAGTTTGAATAACATTCTCTCTGTGCTGTACTGCATCATCTTTCAGAATTTGCTTAAAGAAAGATTTTTTTGCCAATGAGGTTTGGGTTGTTTGACCTAGAAATCTTGTAGCTAATAAAAATAAAGGAAGTTCACAAATGGTGTTTTATAGAATTAATGCAAAGCAAACCCCTATGACTGTGACTTTGCTGGCTTGAAGGCACCACATTTTAGCTGGTTTGAAAAAAACACTGTCAAAATTACTCCTACCTTAAATAGATTCAGTGACTTTTTTATTTTGATTGGACATGTGCTTCTGTCTCCACCACAGGTATTATTTTCTTAAAGTCATTTATGGATCCAGTGTGTAATTTTAAAAATGGTGCAAGTTCCAAGGGTAAACCAGACTGTGCAGAGCCCTTGTCTCGGGGTGAGCACACACCTCGTTTGCAAGCAGAGCCTGTGTGAACATTAAACTTCATCAGTTGCCTCTTCAGCAGCCGTTTTAAAAATGATGCAGAGGAGTGGAAAAGCAAAGATATTATCAAGCTACATGTCCTAAAATGTATCCTGGGAGCTGTGTTCAGTGTAGAAGATCTGTTTGGCTATTTAAAATCATATTGAGACTTTCTAGTCCCTGCAGATCTTCTTTTAGGTTTGCAGAGTCGGTTACTCTGCAAACTGCCAATTTTTTATTTTTATTTTTTAATATGCGAGATGTAAGTAAGTCAGAATGAGCTAACTTAGCCAATGGAATTTTATAACAAATATATGAATGCTGTGGGTTTCCCTCCCTCACCCCCTCCAGCAGAAACATAATTTGCAGAAATGAAAACAGTCTCTGGCTGGCTTTAGGGTTTTCTCAAAAATAGAAACAGTAGGGTTTGTCTGGCTGGGCCGGTTTCCTCACCACACACCTGGTGTATATCACTTTAAAAAATACATTATGCCTCATTAAATTACAATTAAATGAAATCACGATCATTTGTTTTTCTGGAAGGAAGATGTTTTGCATATTGAAAGCCTAATTTGTTGCAGGTGACAAAAAGGCTGAACAGATTATTTAATATCACTTTATTTTTTATAATGTTGCTCACTGGTTAGTTTGTGTATACTTCAGTAGCTCAGAATTATATTATTGTAAACGTTATTGCTCTCAAGATACTTTATTTTATCGTCCTACCCTATCACTCAGCTATCTAGCTGCTGCTGTTTACTGGTGTTGTTTATCTTCAGTTGCAGGAGGACATGAGATTTTTCCCTTGTGACTCAGTTTTCTTATTAGCTCTCCTGCTGTTTACATGGTTCCTAAGCTGCCAAAGCACTTAGAGGATCTGCAGGAAAACCCTCTTCACAACCAGGTTTCCTACCTGCGGGCCTGGGGCAGGGTGTGGGCAGCAGGGCTCGTCCCTACGAGGGGCTGCCTCGGTCGTGGTGCTGGGGGAAGCAGTGAGTCCCTGTCATGGAGCAGTGCCTATGTCAGAAGGGGAGACTCCCAGCAGTGCTCAGCCTGCTGGTTGAACAGCTAGCCCTGCCAAACATTGCTACATCCCTGTAGCAGGTCAAGATGAGACCCTCACAGAAGCAGGAGGCACAAGCACTGAGTCTACCTCATGATAAGATGTTTCTGGTGATGAATCAGAGCCTTCAAGCACAAGAGTTGGTATCTCAGGCAGTGAGATACCTCTTAGTGCCATGACCAAGCCTCTTGTACCTGTGAGCCTCTGATTTACATACAGAGTCAATGACTGCACAGAAAAGTAATTGCTGGCATGCTTTCACATATGTTTATGCTCTCCATTTTTGAAATTGGACCATAAATTTAGCCGGGATAAGATGAGAGGGAGAAAAAACTGCCTTAGAGTCAGCTCCAGTAGCTTTCAGGTCCCTTTCTTTCAACCTAAACTCATGAATTTCTGAAGCTGAGCTTTGCTTTAAAACAAACAAACAACCAAGCAAGTGCAGTTATATATCCTTTAAAAGACACGGGGAAATAGGAATTTAGAGAATTGGTGGGACCAGTATTTCATTTATTTACTGCATTTGGAGAATTTATCACTGCCTTTAAGGGAAAATTTTAATAGAGACTTGCTGTATCAATCTTGGAATCATGCAGGTTGTGGCCTCAAGCTCCTGTGTATTCTTTTTCAGTTAATCTCCCCCAGCCTATGAACCTGTCAAATGCTAGAAAGCTTTTCAAAATGTCCTTGGCTTCTCTGAGGGGTGGTAAACCCTGAGGAAGAAGCAAAGTATGAGCATGCAGTTGTGTTGAGGTCACACACAATACCAGAGGGCAGCCCAGCACTGCAGCTTCTTCAGACTTTTTCCCAGAGCAGACCTTTGTCAACAGCCAGCTTCTCTCTCCCATCCCATTGCTGAGTGGAGCTCACCGGGGTTCCATTCCCAGCTCCAGTGCTTCCAGTGCCCACTCTGATAATTGCAGAAAAATGTAATTGGCCATGTTTTATCTTCATTATGTAGATGAGGAGCTGAAAAGATGGAGCTGTGTGCAGCCTACCTTTGGGTTGTGTGTGGAGCTTGTTTTGAGTACTTCTGGGGTAAAAACTGCTGAAGTGGAGCTTTCACGTGTGTATTTTAGTGTAGGTGTTTAGTAGCAGAAAGCAGATAAATGCAGATACACATACATCATTTGCTGGTCAGATGGTTTTGTCAGGAAGCCTGGTAAATAAGATCAATGTAAACTAAAAATGTTGGCATTTGTTTAATTGGCCAACTGTAGTGGAAGTGTTTCAGCAAGACTTTTTGGAGGAGACTCTCTGACATGGAAGAAAATCAACTAAGAAAGTAAACTAATATTACAGGGCTCTGAGTATGTGATTGATTTCTAGTAACGTTTTCCTCAGAAGAAAGGAGTAAGCCTGGACTGTTCTCGTGGGGCAGCTGGCCTTGGCTGTGGCTGTAAAATGCTCATGTCAACACGACAGCGGAGTCGTGTGCGGGGCACTGTGGGGTCCCTGCGCACGCGGCCGCCCAACGCTGCTCCTCAACCAGCGCTAGGTCAGGGTGAGCCCTCCCAGCTCTCACAGGGATTCCACCCTGCATTCCTGGGAGCCTCTGGGTTGTGACAGGTTGTGACAGGAGGGAAGCAGGAAGGGTGTCGGATAGCTTGGGGAAACATATTGACAGAATAGCCTTTTAAGTGTTGGATGTGAGGGCGTGCCTGGGGGAAGCTGGTCTCACCGTGTCCCCAGTTTCTGTAGACCCTGAGCCAGACTTGTTTCCTATGCCTTTAACTTCTAGATAATCTGTGGAACTATGGAGTGCATACAGTTATGCATAAATTTAATCCCATCATTATATTTAAGCCTCTTTTAATGACATTTTCATCTCTCCAACTATTTTTTTTTCTTTACTCTTTATTTTTTGGAAATGCTGTGTAATGACTTTTGTAAAAACTAGATTAATGCGGTCTTCATGCATGGTTGCAATGTGAATCCTGTGGTATTTTAAAATGAGGAATGAAAGAATGGGTTAAATCCCTAAAGTTAGATTCTAAGATTTCATTATTGCTCCATTTTTCTCCTTTCAGAAATGACTGTCCAAACAGAAATGCACGGACTGTAATATCAAAACCCAGCCAAACGTTTTTCTTTATAAACCTCCTGCACTGTTTAAATGTCGAAACTAAATTTACCAACCTTGGCAGATTTGTCAAAGATGAACAGGATTGCCAAGTGTTCCCAGCTTCAAGTAAAAAGAGAGAGATCTCTAACAGCTCCTAAAATATTTGCAGCAAGCACCTGGTGATAACTGCAATTTCTTCTACCCAATGCACCTACCTTCCTATCCAGCATCTCCATACTCAGAAGCTTATTACAGTGCCAGAATAGGACAGTCCCAAAATAAACCTCAGCCTCCAGAAGACAAACATTTTCCTACAAAATATCCCCTCAGGGAGAGCCCATGAGATTCTGATGTAGGTTCCCAGTATTGCAACCCAGCTGGTTACACTAAACAAATTTTTTTAAAAAAATCAAAGAAACCCACCAACACATGACTGGCTTTTTTTTTTTTTTTTTTCTTTTAAACAGGGCTTGTTGTCAGAGATCCTGCGTAAAGAAGAAGACCCTAGGACAGCTTCCCAGTCCCTCCTGGTAAACTTAAGGGCAATGCAGAATTTCCTCAACTTGCCTGACTCAGAGCGGGATCGTATCTATCAAGATGAGAGAGAGAGAAGTATGAACCCAAACGTGAGCATGGTGTCTTCAGCTGCCAGCAGCCCAAGCTCCTCCAGAACCCCCCAGGTAAGACACAATTCTTCATTACCTCTTTGTTGTGTGGGTTACTCCAGGAAAGGAGTTTCTCTCCACCCTTCCTGTCTGTTGTTCCCCTCACCCAGATGAGTTGTGGAAAATCTTCTGTAAGGTTTTGGGGTGGCTGTTAAGAGACATTTAGTGAGTGGATTGCAGCAAGACACTGTAATGATAATTCAGGCTTTAATCAATGCCATAAATGCAAAAGAGTATGTAACATTAGTGCTTGAAAGAGTACCAATGGGCATTATGTACAGGCTGTTGATATATATCCGTTACATGGCTATTCTAGAATATATTATGGAAAGACAGTGCTTGTAGCTTTTTACTTGTGTCCATTACATTCTTCAGAACACAGAGAAAATTTCTGGGCTTGTGAAGAGGTTCATATATGTTGTAATAAAAACTGGGTAGGGAGCAGAAGTCAGTAGTGGATTGGACAGACATTGTTAGAAATCAGAGTGCTCCGTATTCTGCATAGGAAATCATGGTCCTTGAGTTAGAGGTTTTCATGAGTACTTCATTTGAAGTACAGAAAGTGGAGATGGGCAGGATGCTGGGAAGGAAGATGCTGCTTTAGAGCTCCAAAACAGCTGTCATGTCATTGACTTAACTGCACGTGTTTATTAACATGCTGCTGCCGCCCACTCTTCCCTGGGTAGGTTGTTCCTTTGCACTAAGAAGGAGCATCCACATACTACACTGTAATAGCCATCCCCACTCGTACCAGACTGCTTGCGGTCCCAGATGTACACTCTGGAAAGTGAGGGAGCTTGCACAGGGGTGATGATTAACCGCTGGCATGACACTTTACCTAACTTGAGTCTGAACTTTCTAAGAGTGCAGACATGACGGGTCAGTTCTAGCACTTCTCTCGTCTTCAGTAAATGGGCCCCTACAACCCTTATAGTGGTGTCACTGAGTACTCCTCATTGAATTCTGTAGCCACAGGTGCTAAAAGTAAGTAAGCAATGTAGAGGGAGCCAAGTGTTACATGCAAACTGATCACCCTTATGGAAGGTGTGTTGATTTTATAGAAACTGTTGAGCTTGTTCAGTTTAACCCAGGCATTTGGGTGCACTTCACCATCATCAATACATCATCAGTACATGAGGTAAAGAGCTGTTTTCATTGAAAGCAAGAGATATCCTGCCATCCCAAATTTGACGCTAAATTTTTATTACATGGGAAAGTCATTGTATGCTCCTTCTCTGTTTTAATTACCTTTAAGTGAAAATAAAAAAAAATATAGGGAACTATGTTATTATTTAAATAATGTACCCACTTTCTCCATGTGTTTATTCAATTAAGAATTAGCTTACTCTTACTTATATTTATTGCAATAGGCTTTGCAACCAGCATCAAGTACGAAAAGGAAATTGAGAGTTTAGATGCAATCCAGTGAGAATAAAAATTGGATCTGTTGCCCCATCTCATTCCTGTGTTGAAATATACCGTTCTGACATGCTCTAGCCACAGCTAGAACATATTTAGAATGATAGAAATTTTGCCTGCATTTGTAAGAGCTAAGTTTTGCCAGCAAACCATACTCTAGATGTATAAAACAGCCCACCCTTGCCTTATTTCGGCTTGAAGAATCCAACAGAATATTGTGCGGTTTTTAATCAGCAGAAGCAATGCACAAAGGTTTGCGTACCCAGCACTCGCCTGGTGCCCGCTGGATAACGTTTCCCCAGCCCTCACAGGGCCAGCACCCGTCAGCACAGGTGCTGTTTTGACAACTTGGACACCTCTGCAAATGAGGCTGCTTCCCAGCTCCCAGGCAGGCAGCACGGCTACCGTGCTTCCCCATATGCCCGGTATTAGTTCTGCGATACAAATGCCATCCTCGAAGGCAGCGTGGCGATTCCCGGCAGCATCGCCTCCCCAGGCGCTTACCCTGGAGCGGAGCATTTGGGGCAGCAGTGGTAGGAGCAGTACTATCCTTTCAGGAATTGTGTTAGGGTGCCGGAGAAGGTGATGGAATGGCATTTGGAATCATGGTTTCCATAGATACTGATCTCCTGCAGCAATGCTTTTGGGACTGAGTGTGCTGGGTAGGAGGAGAGCAGTGACAGATACCTGTGGAAGTGCTAGTGCTGGGGCAGTCATGCAGAAGGTGTAAGGGCACACACAGTAACCTGGCTCGGCTCTCCCTAACTCTGAGCCAGCCCCAGGCCACCCTTGTGGGATGTCCCTGGCTCAGGACCTTCCTCAAGGTGAGAACAGCAGATTGATCCAGCAAATGGGTACGAGTGCCATGGGGAAGAGGCTCCAAGCTGTTAGGGGTTGTTATGTGCATGCAGAACACCAGCAGTAAGGCCTGGGTTTCAGTGCTCTGGTGATATGGTTGCAAACACTTCTCTTTCTTTTTCCCCAATTCTTTGCAACAAAGCATTTCAATAGAGGCAAACTCCTTAATATCAATAACATAAAATATTTTTGTCCTGTGATACTTTGGATTGGTACTTGCCCTACCTATTTCAGTTATTAAATAAAGAATGTTGTAGCTTTCAAGGTGTGCAGGGCAGGCCTTTCTCTGATACGTGGCTATGGAGCTAGAAGCTTAGGAGACCCATGCAGGATGGAGCTATATTTTAAATCTTTCTTTTACATGATAATTTTTTTCTTCTCAGGATCTCAGACCTCTGTAATGGCCCTTGAGGCTGTGGTGACCTTGGCTGCTGCTCTAGCCAAAGGCTCCAGTGCCTAGGAAGGGTTTTTTTATACCAGACAAAGCTCCATTAAATGAGTCCTGACAGACTTGGACAGTCCTCTTGCTTCCCATGATCTCTTTGTTGTTTTCTTATGTTTCCCACAATTGCCCTAACTCTCATCCATCTGTAAACACTGAATTTCAGAGCGTGGTGTCCCTGTCGGACCATCCACTGGGCACGTGCTCATGGCCCATGGAAGGCAGTGGGTTTAGCTGCCCCGCAGCTGCCGCCAGCTGAACACAGGGGGGTGGACTTAGTGGGAGCAGGAAAATCTTACCCTTTTCTGCAGGTGTGCTGCCTATGACAGGCAGGGAACAAGCCCAGAGTAGTGTCTGCTGAGCGTGGGGAGCAGGACAGGGAGAAGATGCAAGTTGGTTAAAGCTTTATCTGGAAGCAGTAAGGAGAAATGATTAGTCTAGGTTGCTGTCTTGGTTGGATTTTGTCTCTATTATTAATGTGGCCTTTGGTACAAAACAGATGTTAGAGAGAGGAAGATCTGGAGGACAATAAAACAGAAAGAGAAGTTCAGAAGGTTTGGTTTTTCCTAGTTAACCTTCCCATTAACAAATAAGTATTTTGACATGTCTGCCTAGTTAAAAATTAACATTGGATGTACTCTAGTAGGTTTCAACTCTGATACAAAAACAGGAGCCTGCTGGAAAGGTTTGTAATTGGACCAAATATGACTGTCACCAGGGTGTGTGGGTGGTTTGGTTCTATTGGGAAGTGTGAGCTCTGCCACCTAGGTTGTGTTGTTTCTTAAGTCCTTTACATCTCAAGAGAAAACAGACATTTTGTATCAGTAACCCACATGTTTCCCTTAAAAGATGTAAGGAGTGCAGCGATCACCCCTGCTATCTCTCCTCTTTCAGCTGAGGAAAGCAAATGAGATCTGTCTCCAAGGGGCTGCTGGTGCTGGGAGTGCTCGTGAGCATTGCCCTGCCCTCGCTCCCTCACCTGCCAGCGCGTTCTGGGGACCCCCATGGCCAAGGGGCTTTAAAATGAACATCTTGTAGCAGGCTGCTGAACTGTATCGATGGAAGCCTTGTAGGGGTAGTCCAGCCTGGGGAAAGTACTGGCAGCGTCCGTTATTGTCCTTCATTTGTCACAGAAGCTGATGGGAAATCATTCAATTAAAAGGAGTGCAGCGGAATACACAAAATCTCAATATGAGTTTAGGAGAATGAGGGCAGCACATCAAAGGCATGCCAAAGCCCGGCTTTATGAAATGATTGGGTTTTTTTTCATTTCCACTGATTTCCTAGGTGAAATTAGGTGACTGTCTGGCTAGCATAATGATGATAAGGCTGGGAAACCGTACATACTCAAGTGACATACGTATAGTTTTAATAAAGGATGAGGGAGACTTGAGGGAGTGCATTAAATTGAGTAATAATTTATTATTTAGAGACCTCTACCCATTTACTCATTTTTTCTGGGAGAATTGGCTCTTCCTCCAAGGTGTAGGCTACTTTTAGAGAGGGGGGAGAAGGTAGAGGCTGGTGGCTGTGCCGCAGTAGCTCACTGGCAAAGCCAACTTCAGCGACTGCCTGCAGCCGGGTGCCCCAGCTACCTATCCTGTTGTTGAGCTGCTCAATAAACACACTAGGAGAGGGAGAGGGAGAGGGGGAGAGTTGACAGGGCCTTGCATTTCCTATAGGAATGCACTGCAATTATTTCCAATCACAATTAACCTGATTAGAATAATGGACAGGAAGTGTCCCTCTGTAGCTAATGCAGTTTGGCATCAGCTGACTGAAATCCTTTGATAATTTCTGCACAGATGGCTGGGCTGAAAGCAGCACTTTTTTAATTATTATTTTCATGGTCTCTTGGTAGGCCAAAACCTCGACACCAACAACAGACCTCCCCATTAAGGCGGACAGTGCCAACGTCAACATCACAGCTGCCATTTATGACGAGATCCAACAGGAGATGAAAAGGGCCAAGGTATCTCAAGCTCTGTTTGCCAAAGTGGCTGCCAATAAAAGTCAGGTGAGTGGTGTAGGGGATTTCATTGTTGCGGGGCTTTTGGGGGTTTTGTTTTTAAAGCAAACTCTGGGTTTGGGACTAGACCCACCTTCTTCTCCCACCAATAAAATTATGTCTGTTCCTACAATAATAATCTTCATCTCTGGGGAACCTGTTGTGTTTGGCTTTTGCCTGCTTAAGTGGTTTTCTTTTCCCTTTTAAAAGAGGCTAAGGGAAGGGTCAGCTCACAACCAAGCTTTTTCTTCCCTTTGGTACAAACATATATGTCTTTCCCCACGTGTGGTATATGAATAACACCTCTGCTAGTAGGACAAGGAACTTGCAAAATGGTGGTATCCTGCTCATTTGGCAAGTAATGAAATTGTTTTCTGAAGTGATTAACTGAGGGAAAGCAATGGGAAATGGCATATTAGGCAGGTGTTTCCTTTTTTTGCATGTTATATGTGCTGCATACGTATTGCCATGTGAATAATTCACATCAGATCCAACCATTTTTACAAAAAGGCATGAGAAGGCACTGCAGTGAGTTCTCCTGGATTAATTTCTACCTTGGGTGTAAAAAATACATGCAGGCAAACCTAGGTCTGGGTGAAATTCTTGAAGAGAATCCATTAATTTAAAAATTTCATCCAACTCTTTAAAAAAATATAATGCACCAGAAGGGATTTTGTGGAAAGGAGGACAGACAGATTTTTTTGAAGGGCAGCAAGTGGATTGGAGATTGTTGGAAGGAATTGTTTCTCAGTGAAAAGAGCTGCTTCTGATCCTGGATGAAATTACTCAGTTGTGCGGGGAGAGGGCATCAATATGCACACAAAAATGCACAAATGTGGATGTGACAATGAGAGAGTGGGATAGAAGTATCTAGGTGCGTGCACTCTGCAAAATACATTCTTTTCCTCTGTGCAGGGAAATAACATTGTAGTCATTAAAGTAGATGTAAAATAAGCAGTTAAAAGGCTTATAAACAAAGCATCAAAGGCTATCAAAGCACATGGGAGAGCCTTGTCCTTGTTACAGGTATTTGTGCCCTGACACATGGAGATCTGATTAATTTTTCCTTCCCCATTTAATCATTAATTTTCTTTGCCATTTGCTTTCTCTTGTCAGGGTACAGGGGTTACAGTCCCTCTACCCCCCAACCAAATCCCAGGCTCAGTATGAAATACATAAAAGGAAAATACCATGGAACCCTCTTAAACTGTTAAATGCATAAAAATCTCATGTACCACATGGCAAAATATAATGAGAACTGGAGCTGTTAAACGAATAAAGCTGTTAAAAGCATAATGCCACTTGGCACAACTACTGTGCATTTAACGGTTTTCCACTGTGTAATAAATGACATATGTGGTAAACGTGCAGTAAATATAAAAACTGCACAATTGATTTTGCAAACGTGCCCCTTATTCTTTACTCCATGCAGATATCAAAGTTCCACCCAGAATCCGGACTGGACAGCTTTTAATAAGGAGTGTTTAACACAGACCGAATGCCAGCCTCTCTGAGGTTTGGCTTAAAATTGCCTGCAAGCTTCCTGTCATTATACCCAGAGGCTTCTTGAAATAGAGAGGGACTGAACCACCCAACAATAATTTGGGTGGCTCACCAGCTTTGGTCTGTGCCAGCTTGAGTGCACTTCTCTGGCAGCGTTGCACACCAGCGCCAAAACAAAAATAAGATCCGTAGTCTTTCGCATGGAAAAAAAAACAGGGCAGATTTTGAACACCAGATGCAAAAGGTTAAGAACAGGATCCACAAATGTTATTGTTTAAAGCAAAGTTACTGCACATAAAGGTTTTGTTTCTTCAGCAGCAGCAGCGAATAAAGAAGTGTTTCTGGGGCTGATGTTTCTTTTGTTTCACAGCCCTGCCAAAGCAATACTGGCTCCCTGGGATGACCCAGCACTCGCCATGCTGAGATGTCATAGCGCTCTGCTGGAGCATGAAAGTGGTTTATGGGGGCACTGGAAGGCAGGGGCAGAGAAGGCATAGCCAAGAATCATAGTGGCATGGGGCCTCCCCCTGCCCCAAAGCCCACCTGTGTGCTTGCCCCTGGCTGGTCTGGTGTGCCTGTGGTGTCCTGCTGCTGGCTGGGGATCTCTGTGGCCCAGAGAAGTGCCAAAAGCAAGGACACAGCTGCTTGTGTAGGGTAGAGCCATGGTGTCATAGTCAGCATGTTGCCTTAGGTCTAGCTTGTCTGAAAACTAACAGTTGCTTGTTCCCAGTGCTTTGCACAGGCCAGTTGTGCCAGTCATGGCCATTGCTGGTGAAGATGCTGCTGATTTCAGCAGCTGAGTTGCATGGTGGGAAGCAGTCATTGAAAACTGCCCATGTTTGCAGAAGAGAGAGTTTGAAAGAGGGGAAAAAAAGGGTGAGTCTGAGGCTTTGCTTGGACTCTTCGCCAAGGTTCGTTCACTTGCTATTCTCCACAGGCCTGGCTTGTGTTGCGTTGGCTTCCTCTATTATTCCCTCACCCCAGACTACTGAGAGGCTTCCAGTTTGCTAACAAGGCATGTGTTGTGTTGGGCGCTGCTGTTCTGTCAACAACAATCCACGGTGCTGGGAGATCTTCACAGTTTTAGCAGGCAGTGAGTCTCCGACAGGGCTGTTTTGACATTTTATACACAGGGCTATATGTCATGTACCCGAGAGAACATCCAGAGGCGATGGAGGCCTCATTTCATCTTCTGTCTCCATACAGGAAGAGCAGTACCCACTGAGAGCAGTTATTGCAAGTGGCATCATCTACTGGTGGAGTTAATTGACCTCTAATTTAACAAGCAACCATCTTTATTCTTAAGCCATGGCAGAGTCTCAGTTCAGCAACTAAGGAGAAGAGCAGCTTCTAGAAACTGAGGTTGCAAATCACAGAGCTCACAAGCCAACATAAATGCAGGAATCAGGGCCTTATGAAGATACCAGGGTAGTGTGGTGAGAATTCCCTAAGGGAATCCACCTTCATAAAGATTTCAAGCCATTTGTTTTAAGCATTAACTTACTCTATCGTTACTTTTTAACCTTAATATGCATTTTATTCCTTGCAACTTAGATATAGACATTTTTAACCTTGTTTGTGAAATGCTGTGCATCCCTTTATATTTTTTGAAGTCAGCAGGAGCTGAGAGCTCAGTGCCCTCACAACACAACCTCCAAAGCTGTCCTCCCTATTGTAGGTGCCAGCTGTTAGGGTTGTACCCACTGGACAGCATGCTTCTCTGGGGATGCCACCTGCTTGTGCCCTTTGTCCTTTTAGTGTCTAAACCTGGAACCTGTATTAGCACATTGGGAGTGTTTCTGAGTGTAGCTGGAACACCAGGATATGGTTTCCAGTCTTGAGCTCTTCTGGTTAGATTTAATTCATAAGAAGATGAGGTTGTGGTATGCCATTTCAGAGAGATTTGGGTGACCTATGTGCCTGTGGAGCTGGGCAGTGGGGCAGCAGAGACTTTGACCTTGGATTGCTGCATGTTTGGACTGTTGGTCATTAAGGCTGGCTTCTACACTGAGCTCTACAACTGCTCTACAGTTACACCTTCAGGAAAACTGTTTCCCCTGTGACAGTGTGCCAGTGCTTCTCTAATACTCTGCAGCAGCATCACCCCTTTGACCTCTGCTAGTGAGAGTTGTATCAGAGGCTGTGCTGTGCTCAGCAGACATTTTTTTCTTAGTCTGTGCAATATGAGTTTAGGAATGTAGTTCTGTTCATAACAAACAGTCACTATCAAAGTAAATAGTGGGTACAGCTGGCTGGAGTGCTTGTTGACAGTCAGAGGGAGGGCAGAGTTGGTATGAACATGGAAACCAAAATCCCCACAGTTCTCCTAGGGCAAGAGACTCTTCTTAGTCAGGCTGGGGCAGCGTTGGAAAGTGAGGTGTGTGCTGCTGGGGGTCTACCCTGGGCAGGGCAAACAGAACCTTCATCAGCCCAGTGAAACTAAAAGTATAGCCTTGAAACTGAAATTCTTCTCGAGGGACTAGAATTTGTTCCAGTTGCCCCACAGTAAAGCAAGAGAGACCCCGTGGAGCAGCATTTGAAGAAATGTTAAGCTGGCAAAGCTCAGTCTCTGGTATATATCTTTACCCTCTTTAAAAGTGAGCAAACAAAGAATAAACTTAATTGAGGGCTGGAGGCCAGGAGCAGAAAAGCCCTTCAGTTGAGGCCCTTCAGGTAAAGAGAAACCCAGGCCTATGGATAGAATTACGGTTCCTCACCTGTCCTCTGACTTTTCCTTTTCATGTTGAGATCCCTGTGTCATTGCCAGGATTGTCTGGGAGCCTGTTCTCTGGCCTGGGAGGGTGTTAACCCACAGTACGATCCCATGCTAGATGGGACTCAACACCATGGCCACCTTCCCATGCCCTTATCTCCCACCTGTCCTGCAAGAAGAAAGTACAGGTACTGTGAGAGGAATGAACATCATCACTTTGAGGGTGGGTTACCTCTAGAAACTCTTTATTTCATCCTTCCCTCTCTTTTCTGCCCAACTTATATTCCCTTGTATTCGTTTGATATGATGGGATGCCTTGTCTCCCCCTTTTAGCTTATAATAGGTATTTTCTGTGCCCTTAAACTAATTAGCTTGATGAACAGCAGCTAGAAAAAGCAGCTGGTGGTGAAGATGTGTAACATGTCTAATGTGTGCATATAGGGCACTTCTTACTGCTGTAGCATCTCATTGTCTTTATGATGCTGTGAATCTCTAAAGCTGGGGCGTATCTGTTGTGCTGATATTTTGATGTTCTTGTTACATATTGAGGAAATGCAGAAAGGCATTTCTCTTCTTGACTGAACTTGGAATTTCTTTGAAGTACCTTTAGGCTTGAGCTTCCCTTATACAGACAAGCACAGTGTGACCCCCATCCAGGTCAAGCTTGAGAAGTGGTCCCCTGTGAACCTCATGAGGTTTGACAAGACCAAGTGGAGGGTGCAGCACCTGGGTCAGGGCAACCCCCACTATCAGCACAGGCTGGGGGATAAAGGGATTGATAGCAGCCATGCTGAGAAGGGCTTGGGGGTGCTGGTGGATGAAAAGCTGGACAAGAGCTGTCAAAGTGTGCTCACGGCCCAAAATGGCAACTCTGTCCTGGGCTGCATCCAAAGTACTGTGGGTACCAGGTCAAGGGAGGTGATTCTGACCCTCTGCTCTGCTATGGTGAGATTCCACCTGGAGTACTACATCCAGCTCTGGGGTCCCCAACACAGGAAACCTGTGGACCTGATGGACTGGGTCCAGAGGAGGCCCAGAAAAATGATCAAAGGTCCGGAGCACCTCTCTTGTGAAAATAGGCAGAGACAGTTGGGGCTGTTCATCCTGGAGAAGAGCAGGCTCCAGGGAGACCTCATTGCAGTCTTTCAGTACTTAAATGGGGCTTATAAGAAAGATGGGGACAAAGTTTTTAGCAGGGCCTCTTGTGACAGGGCAAGGGGTAATGCTTTTAAACTAAAATAAGGTGAATTCAAACTAGATATAAGGAAGCAACTTCTTACAATGAGCATGGTGAAATACTGAAACGAGCAGCCCAGAGAGAGGGCAGATGCCCCATCCCTTGAAACAGTCAAGGTTGGGTTGGGCAGGGCTCTGGGCAGCCTCATATATTGAAGATGTCCCTGCTCATTGCAAGGGGGTTTGGATTAGAGACCTTTAAAGATGCCTTCCAACCTAAACTGTTCTGTGATTCTGTGACAGCATCTGCAGCAGTGTGTTAGCCTCTCAGCAGCTGAGTGAATAAGGACACTTGTGGAACTGGGGCTTTGCTCAGGAAGCCCTTGACAGACCTGGAAGCTGATGGTGGGCTGCTTGCCCTAACCACAAACCCACACTTCCTCTCTAGCGTGGGGAGAAGCTAGTTTGAACTTGGCATGCTGGAAATATCCTCAGTGCACAGCATCCTTCCTTCTGAGGCCAAGGCCTGTAAGCAAACTTGGTGTTCCCATGAATCTGAGGTACGTCAGGGCTCATGTATCTCATTCTTTTTTTTGTATACTTATGTTTTATAAGGCTAGTGAGAAACTGGCCCTCATGAAAGTGCTTCACATTTTGCCTTGAATTTTTTTGGGTGGAAAAGTACCAAGTGCTTCAGAAAATCCAGGCTATTGAGTGATTAACCTTGAACTGTATCAAAATTCTCCAAGTAAAGCTTCTCAGGTTCAGTCCCCCTCCCCCGGCCCTCATCAAGAATTCATTGAAGCCATGACAGAACTCTCCATTACAGTTAGTCTTTTATCCATTCCAGCTTTCTTGATTAGGTTATCTTGAATCATTAGGGGGTTTATTTATTTTAATAGACACTTATTGGATTCATGGAAAGAGAGTTTGGCGACTAAGGAACAAGAGCTGAATATTGTCTGGCTCATTTTGCATTGCAGAGAGTCCCAAAATGAGCAGAGGGAAGAGAGGCTAAGGAAGTTTGTCCACAGGACTCCCCTGATCCCATGTAGAAAGGGAGCCTTCTCTGGGGAATGCAGCATTACTTTACTAATCTTTCAAGACTTGCGTCAATCATTGCTGCTTTTTTTTTCCTTTTGTCACATATGTTGACATTTTCTGCACTGATGATGTGGGTGAGGAAATGGCCTTTTACATTTATTTTTGAGATTTATTCCTGAATCACTCTTGCTAAAAGCTCTTCATTTGCCTACTCATGCTTTCACTGAAGACCCTAGAAAATGTCAGCGCAGAAAACTAACTGTATTATTATTATCATCATCATCATCATCACCATTAGAATAATAATAATAAAAAATTGTTATTGTTATTATTTTGGTGGTTGTTGCTATTGTTATTAATTTTAATGTCGGTGCAGGGAAGCACAAGGTCAGTTTAGCTGCAGTTTTATCATGCTCAGAGCAGAAGGGTTGCCCGTAACTAAGTCACGGTGGACACCCGACTGCCACCTCCTGCGGTGGGTTTTGGCAGAGATGCTGCTCAAAGCAGAAGCACTGGCCTGTACCCCAGCAGAACTGTGAGCCTGAGCTCTTCCCCTGTGCCTTCTTGTCCTTAATCAGAAATTTGGTCCTTGGCAGACTGTAGGTCAGCAGATCCACAGGAGGCAGTTTTTGGGCCTGGTGTATTTGTGCATACCTTCACTGGATCCTGGGAAAACTGACCTTATTGTAGTCTGGTGCCTCCCGAGCAGCCTCCCCTGCTCCAGGGTAAGCCTAGCAAAAGTGAAAGGGTCAAGCTGCTAGAAAGGGCTCAGGGATAAGTGACAGAGAATATGGCTCGGGATTGCTGCACCAGCTAGCTGTCCTCGGGGGGGTTCCAGTGTGCCAAGGCTCATGCTTTGGTGTAGTAAGCATGCTGTTTCTTTAACAGCGTAAAAGCACAATGGGAATGGCTGACTTCCTGCAGATTTTTGTTGTTGTTTGCTTAGCTATGTGGAAATGTATTTGATTAGAAGACAGAGAGAGAGGTTAAAAATAGGACATTAATATGATATTATTTGTTTTATCAAATAAAATGCTTAGAAAATGTTTATCTTGTCTCATGAGAACAACAAAAATAGAGGCCAGCACTTCTCTGCAGCTCTCTTTAATGAGCTAAATTGGGCTGCATTCTTGATGCCTCTAGAAGTTTTGGGGTGAAATTAAGGAAGTTCTGAGCAGAATTCCTTGTAACCACAAGCACTGGGTGTGCCTGAATGTAGAGCCAAAAGCATCCTTTAATTGTGCTGTTTTTCCTTCTCTTATTTTTAATGGAAGACATTCCCATTTGACAACCTTAGAAGCTGACATTAGGGGCTGGATCCTGCCACCCATATTGACACTGGTGTGTATCAAACTGTTCTCTGGTAACTGTGACAGCGGAGGGGGCTGTTTGTGGCGTGGAGTGAGACCTGTGATGTGCAGGGGAGGCAGGATCAAAACACAGCGTTTTATGGGTCAGGGGAGGGGTGTGTTTTTTGTTAGATTTTCAGAATACGTTCGCAGAAGTTGTATTTACTTGTAATGCACTGAGCTCAGATACTGTGGATGAGTGGGAAAAAAGGTGGTGAGATAGTGTCTACTTCACTTTTCCCTCTTCATGCCAATAAATGTAGCTATAGATGAAAATTCACTGTGAATGGCTGTAGCTCCAAGAATTTCTGTATGTTAGCATTTCTTAAATGAAATAATTCTCCTGGAAAGCTCTGTGTAACATACACAGACCCCAAAGAAATAAATAAAAGAAAATAAAAAAATTGTAACCAAAAACCCCCAAGTTGAGATTTTTAACAGTAAAAGGAGATTTTGTATATTAATAATTCATGAGTTCTCATTGAACATGCACGAAGAAACGGTGCTATTCAATAGAGAATACTGTCATCTGTCACTGTTTTATTTGACATTTACACTTCTTTTTTTTTTTTTTTTTTTTTTGCCTGGTACTGCAAAACTTTCTTGGATGGCGTGCTAAGATTATTTAAATAAATAATTTTAAAAAGCCCATGCAGACTTTTCATCTGTGCATGGGGAAGGCGGTTACTTGCAATCATAAGGAACGTGTGAGTAAGCTGCGGCGCTGTGTTTTCTCATGTATTAGTCAAAGCTATTGCCTAATAAACAGCCCCATAGATGGATAGATAGGGTCTTGAATGAGTGCCTGAAAAAAGAAAGGCAAGGATAGAAAAAGAGCAACGAAAGGCCAGATTTGATGCAGATAAGTGTACGCATGCATGCAGTGGGTACGCCTGTGTATGTCTGGGGCTGAGCGAATAATGGCTGTTGTGAAGAAAGCTGCCACAAATACATCGCTGCCACTGGTGTAAAAATAAATATTTATAAATGGGTGTTGGGGGAGATCCAGTCCCGCACAACGTGAGAGAAGACAGGGCATTTAGCACAATGACAATTCAGTTAGGCGCACCTTGCAATTTCTTGCTAATATTAGGCTCATGGAAATCTTTCTGCTCTGTAGGTTAGTTATTATTTATAAAAATCACAGAACCAGCTGATACATTCATAAGCTAATTATTGTAGCAGCTGGGTACACATGGTGCAATATGTCTGAGGCTGTGAAGTATCACAGATTTCTTGGGGCCTGCTGTGGTGGGGGTGTGCTGTTGAAGGCTAGATCCCTTAATCTGATCAGCCAAGCAAATACTTTGTGGGGAAACTGGATTAATATCTCTCTAAATACCGCGGATGTGCTTCACCTTCAGAACCAGGCTCCTTTAAACGTGCCATTAGCTTGTCTCCTTTGGGGAATGGAGAAGTTCTCAGGTGTCCTCAGGATGGCGGGGTCTTTGCCTGGTGCCTCCCTTTGCCAGAAATTAATTTGGTTTGCTCATGTCTGCACACATGGTCACACTGCAGTCTAATCTTTTCCCTAATAGCTCCAAGGTCAGGACCTCGAATGTTGCCAGGCAAATTGAGCGCTATCCTTCTTAAAGACTAATGGCAGCGAGTGCCTAGTCCATAATGAGGCCTGTAGTGTTGCTCTAAGTGATTGTAATGAGTGCTGATTATAACGGGACAGATAAATCAAAGTGCAGCCTTTGCCATCGGGCTACCCAGTCCAGCTCTGGGAAGGGGAGGTGGCCCTGCTGAGCCATCCCTGGGCTCTGCCAGAGCCGGGCACTGTGCAGTGCCCTACAGCCCTCAGGGAGCACTGGGAGCTGTCCTTCCCTAAGGTCTGCCTGGCATGGGCTCCAGCTCCACCAGGTGCAGGGCTTTGTGTGTATTTTCTGTTACACAATGGGTCTTCGTGCTGCAGCATCCCCCAGGAGATGTTAAACATACCTGCTTGAGACATTTGAAGGAGTTCAGGTGGAGACTTATTCAGATCCCTGAAAGCAGGGAGAAATGGGAGCGTATTTTTTCCACAGATGGTTTATTTTCTGTTTCAAAAATTATTTCCTTTGTATGGAGGAACCCCTGAGAAAACACTGTGGAGTTGGGAGATTTTCTTCCTGTCTTTTCTCTAAAAGAGAGAAAGTTTTTGGTGGATTTTTGAGCAGCGAAGAGGGTCAGAGGAGAGCTGAGGGTAGAGGCTGTGGCCAAATCACATTAAAATGCAGACTTCACCTGGCTGAGAGATTGCCCAAATACCAATCAAAACACTTTGAAAATATAATGCAGGTTTTCTTTCCCTAAGTAAATGACTAGATATCTTGTTTTCATCCTTTCCTCCCCCAGCCCTCCTAGTTTATTGCAAGAAAAGATCAGGTCTGCACAAATGTGGCCTCTCACTTGTAAAAACAAGGCAGTGTTGTGTTACAGATTAGTTTATAAATCCCTGGTGGCTTCACAGTTCAGTGCCTACAGCTGCTGCAGATGGGCCTGGGTTTTTGTCTCTTCGCTGTGCTGCAGCCGGCAGTTGAAGGAGAAAATGGAATGATCAGGTTATTAACATGTAGGCCGTGAGGAAGAGGCTGCACAATGAGAACAGCTGGTGTTGCTGTCTTGGCTGATGCAGCGGAGATAATCAAATCTTGCCTTTTTTGGGGGGGTAAAGGCAGAAGACACAGTGGAGAGTTAAGACAAACAACGGCTTATGATATTATACGTGGGGTTTAGAGTGCACGGTAGAAGTTGTCAATGGCTTACAAGTTGTTACACAAAAAAGCAATACCAAAAAGCCCCCCAACATGGGCCAGTAATGAACCCGGCTGTTCAGCTTGCTCCGGTCACTGTTCAGAAAAACACAGTTTTGGCTACTTCTTGTACTGAATATTTTAACATTGATCAAGCTATCTTGTAGGTATTGTAAGGTGCCTGTCAAAGTGGTGTCAAAATGCTGAGTTGTAGCTCGAAAATGATGGGTTATAAAGCTACTAGGTAAAATATTTTGACAGGAGTCAGTAAGGCGCGTTGACAGCATCCTCGGCATTATCTTCTCATTTTCTGTCGTTTGCTTTGCATCTCCTGCGCAGGCACAGGAGGGGAGTCACTGTCCCCAGCCCTGAGTGGGCTGACTGCTGGCAGGCAGGGCAGGGCTGGCGGTGTCCCCACTTGGGGTAGGTGCAGCTGCAGCCACAGTCCCTGGGTAACCTTCTGAGGACTCCAAGTCACTGCTGCCCTCACCCAAAAAGCTCTTGCCATTGGGGTCCCTGCTTGCCTTTGGCGTTCAGGGTGGTTTCCTCTTCCTGGAGCACTGGTGCTTTTCCCTCAGGGGTCTGAGTAGTTGGTCCCTGTGGGAAGGTCCTATGGCTCCTTACATACAGCCAGTAACATTTTAAAGGCATCTCAAACTAACAGGAATAAAATCTACTATTATTATCATCTGTAGCTGGGTTTAGAATTACCTCAGCCTAGTGCCTTGATCTCTCTAGTAACTTCTGCAGGACCCTGTTTGCTGCCTTTGTGCTAAATACTAGAGGATTCCTGTTCTGTGAGGCTGCATCTTCTCTAAGATTTGATTATTTAAAGCTGTAAGATTTCAGGGGGGTTCAGAGCTGGGGCAGTCAGTGCAACATAGTGACAGCAAATCAGAAATCTCTACTTGATAGTATCTTCTACTGAACATTTTCGGTAGTCAGTAAATTTCTGGTTCTGAAGCTGCAGGTTGCAGTGAAGATTGTCAGCAAGTCTCAGAAGTTATGCCTTCTATTCGCTTGCTTGGATGAAGAAATAAAGGGGCTCTGAAACAGATGTGAAGATGCATATTTGTTTCAACTCGGGTTTCTATAGGAAAATTATTTATATCCGAGTATTTTAAACATGGTGTGAATGTGATGGGGGCGAGATGCTCTGCCTCGTGGTTCCTGCTAAGCACTGCTACTTGTTTCAGTTTCTCCACCTTGCAGGAAATAGAATATATCAAGGATTTGTCAAGACCAAAGGGCAGCTGAGGGTAAGGGGAGGTTGTGTGTGAGATGAGACCAGTGAAACTCGCAGCACAGAGCTTTAAGTGTAGCTGACCTTCCGCTCACATCTGGTTCCTCGGTGCTCAGTGAATTGACTGTGCTGACCCTACCATTGCAGGGCTGGCTGTGTGAGCTGCTTCGCTGGAAAGAAAACCCAAGTCCGGAAAACCGCACCCTTTGGGAGAACCTCTGCACCATTCGCCGCTTCCTGAACCTTCCCCAGCATGAGAGGGATGTGATCTATGAAGAAGAATCCAGGCACCACCACAGCGAGCGTATGCAGCATGTTGTCCAGCTCACTCCTGAGCCCGTGCAGGTCAGAGCAACAACTGCCTTCTCAGGGTGTCTGTGTGGGAGTAACATGAGGGGTTTGGAGAGTGTAACATGGAGAAGCGCCTTTTATGTATTGACTGACACTTAAAAGTACTTCTGAAATGACCATGGTGAGCATTTTGCAGGGAATGGGCCTTCATTTCACATCCTCCTTAGCATTGTTTTGCTCCTCTATACAATATCTGTGACTAGTAGGAATTTTTGGTTTGTACACCCTTGTCCTATCCTTGTCTGAGGCGTTAGTAGAATGAGAAATAAATAGTTACAAATATGCATAGGGAAAACAAAATGAAAATACTGCAAGTCTTCTCATCTTTTCACGTCCAGCTTCAGTCAGAAGAGAATATCAGCCTTATGTGTATTCCTAATTCCTAGCAATGCATGTCACAAAACCAAATATCTGCAGGTGCTCAAGAGAGGCTCAGGAGATGTTTTTTAAATCTAAAAAGCTGAGGCAACACCTCCCACATCAGACCTTCCCTTTGTATTGCCACTGGGTGCTCAGTACCATTCGCCTGATCCCGTTATGTGACCCCTCTGAGTGTCATCTGTACTGCTGTTCTCTCTGATCATCTCAGGTCCTCCTCCCACCTTTGCTCTCCCTGTTGTTGTTGGATGGTGGTTTGTACTGCTTTGCTACTCTTGCTGTGAACCTTGGCATTGAGCCTCTATTCTTTGTTGCTGCTCTTGTGCTGTTGCTGCTACCACTGCTGCCAGCTATCTAGTCACCTCTTTTTAAAGGCGAGAGGTTTTTCTGTCCTATTGTCCTGCCCCACCTGAAACATGTAGGTCTCACTCAGATTAATTATTGCCTAGTTCAGTCCCCTTTGTCTCTTCTGCTAACAACTTCCTCCTTGCTTTCCTTTTGGTCTTTGCCTGGAAGAAAAAAATCTGTTTCCTGGGGTTTGGATTCTCAGAGCTATAAAGCAGGGGAAGTGTTCTAAGTGACTCATGTTGCAAGTTTTGTCTTCCATGTTCCAAAATGTTTGTGGGATCTTGGAGGTAAGGAGCTACAAAAGGGTATAGAGCTGAGCTAACGGGGGAAGACAACTAGACCTATGTAGATTTGAACATACTAACCCAGTTCTGATCCCCGCAGCAAGTGGGAATATCCTCTAAGGGAAGTTAGAAGAAAAAGTTTCCCTGGGCTCTTGTGGGTGACCTTGATGATTAGCCTACTTTCTAAAGCCTTCTGCACATCACTTTTCTGCATCATGCAGGTTGGCTCTTGTGAGTGACACGTTACGCTGTGTTGGAATGCTGTGCATTTGTATTTGTCAGCAAGTTACAAAGCCATGGATTAATTATTTATTACAGTCAAAATATGAAAAATGAAGAAAAATAAATGGAACCAGCTGGCAACTACATACAACAAAACTCTTGAGACCCTGGTATGCAGTTGATATAGTAGGCTTGTGTTTTGAGGGTGCTGCATTTTAGAGCTATGCTTGCCCATCCAAAAACCCCAGTAGGTTTCTGAGTGACACACTACCAGTGCCAGGGACAGGAGGCTTGCTGTCCACCTGCTCCCTACTCTAAAGATACCAGCACCAAGCAATTTTTTTGTGTAGTTTTCGGTCTCTGGGACTTGAATTGTTTGAAGCAGCAAGGTTTGCTTTTCTGGCTTTGCTGTAAGGGTCACTATTAGGTAATTAGCCATGAAGAATCAATGACAGCAGTCAGAGATGTAAAGCTGAGGTCTTCACACTTGGTGCCACTGGAGATTTTGTGACACTTTACATAAGGGTAGGGGTCTTGGGCCCCGCTCCTGGCGGAACTCCAGGCTGAGTAATTACATTCTGCCTATCTGAAATTCCCCGTGTAGTGTCATGTGGGAAAGCAACTCTCATTTCCTTCTCAAAGCAGTGGCTGATGCAGAATGTCTGCCGTGGTGCCTGGCTGCACGTTAGCAGCAGGTGGAAACATCCAAGAGCTGCAGTCACCGACCTACTTTGCTTTGCAGGCTTTGCTAGTGAAAAGTGTGCTGTAAGTCAAGCCCTTACCTGCAGCCTTGATGTCAGAACAACACTCCTTTGAAGAAGATACAAACAGCAATGCTGTGAATAACAGCAGGTGCAGTACTGTAACACCCAAGCAGGCAGGAAGCTCTTACCTCTGCTCTCGCTTTGTCCACCCCATCTTTCTCTTTGTTCTGATGCATTTGGTGTGTGTATGGTTTGAGTCTCCTGCTCCTCCAGCTGTAAGACTGGGAGAGCCTGAAAGGAATCTGCCCCACGCTGCTGCCAGAGCTCCCTGCTACCATGGCTGAGCCCTCTCTGGGCTGGGGATGTCCCTCTGTCAGACTTGGAAGAAGACCCTGGCTATCATGACAAGAGGCATGACCAGGCAAAAGATAATGGATAGATTTCAGCTTTTCCCTTGGTATGGCTTCTTGGAAATGGTGAAGATTTCATTGTGATGGGTTTTGTGTACTTTGCTTGTTGATTACAGGGTTAAGGACACTCCAGTGAGGGAATCACTCCGAGGCTGGGTATGGTTTCCGTCCTCTACAGGCAGGGTGTGCTCAGTGGGGCAGTTGTTGTAGCCCTGTAGGAGATCAGCTGCACACAAGTTGGCTCTTGATGTTTGAGGGATAGTTATTTCTTTTGTGAGAGGTTTTTGGCCTCTGGTATTACTAACCTGCACCTCAGTGTTTAGCTTTAGTTTCAGGGTTTTAAAAAGAGACATTTTTTCTCTCTCTTCCATTAGATTTTTCCTGTCAGCCATATATTAATCCATTTAATCAATTATTTTCCTGTTTCTGAAATGAAAAACATCTATACTGGAAGCTCAGTGCACAAGAAATTCCTCCCCGCACACTTGATTTATTTGTTATTGTGCTGAGGAGTCATAAAATGCGAGCCCTGTGGAGCTCTGTGACATGGCTGTGTTCTCTGGCAGCACTGGGTGGGACCATATGGATGTGCCAGAGTGTGGATTTTCCTTCACATGCTGGTTGCAGAGCATCCGTGCTACACCTACATGTTGCTGTGCATGCAGGCTGAGCTCACCACAGGCCTCTCACTTGGTTTTTAAGGAAATTCAGGTGTGCACTAAGTGGCTCTCCCTCCATTCCAGTGTGGTGTAACCACAAAGTGCTGCTGTAGGACTAAGGAGAAGACCTGAGAGGTTGTTGCTAGCTGGGGTACCACAAGGACACCACCTCTGATTTACAGAGTGCCTGGGCCACAGGTTCCTGGAGAGTGGGAGGGTATGCTGGAAAGCATTATTAGATTTTTGCCCTGCTTTCATCCTCTTCCACCACCACCGGTGTGGGATCCTGGCTGGACCCTTGATCTGGTCTGGCCTGGCTTATAACTGTGTGCAAAGTACTCCTTTTGCAGTAAGCAGTCCTCATGCTTCTGTGTTTAGCTCTCTGCTCTGCAGAGGTGTGGGTACCCTGTCTTACTTTCTATCCCTTGCTAAATCCCACTGTTCCTGAGTTGTTTGCTGGCATTGGACCTTTCTGGAGTGTTAATGCCGACAAGTGCCTACAGCTGCTTCCCATTGCCAACCAGGGATTCCGTGTTTGTTACAGACATGCTGGGACACAGTAAATCTAATTTCTCCCCTTCTCCCACTATTCGTCTCTGTGTCCAAGGTGACCACTCCAGAGAGTAACCATCTTGCCTGGCACTTTAATATAGTGCTAATTCATTGTTAATTGCCGGGGCAGAGCAACCTGACTCCAGTTGGGAAGAGTATGAATCAGGCAGTTGTCTCTGGAGTGCCGGGGTGGATAAGCCAGCTCTCTGGAGCAATGAGCCACCGTTGCAGCAAAGTGCCTACTTTTCAGAGAACAGGGAAACCTCGCCTTTCATGTCTTACATAAGTTGAGAGATAGATCTGCTGAAGCTGGTAGGTACATACTGACTTAAGAGTAATCAAGTGTTTCTTTCTGATACACTGTTACTTTTTTCATTTGTTTTTTTTTAAATTATGTGCGTCCACCTTTTTTTTTCCTCAGTATCTTCGATTTAGAAAAATCTGGGAATTTATAATAGTTCAGATCATAAGTCATGGGGGAACGTTAGTAAATAAAAAGAGGCATAGTAGAAAGCTCTAGGAAAGCTCTTTTGTATTGTGTGTTCACTGCAAACATTGTGGTCTCTCTTTAAATATGCAGAAAATAACATACCACAGAAGTAAATGAAATACTAATTTTGTCAGTTTGTGAGAGATGGAAGGGAACAAGTATTTTAGAAATGACAATGAAATACAAAAGAGCGGAACATGGAGCCCTCATAAAAATGGGTCAAGGCAAGTGGCGATGGCAGTCCAATGAAACTAATTTCATATTCTCTTTCTAGAAGTAATAAAAGGGGAATGAACACCACAGTAGTGCTTCCTAATGAAATATCTGATTCTAAACAATGTCTTGGAGTTCATGGGTCACACAATGCATAGCACGCAGATGGAAAAAAGAGTGAGACTTAAATTTTCTTTTCTTAAAAATAATTAATAATATTTAGCAATCATAGATGATGAGTGAAGCAAAACTGTGTTAGTCCATAGGGAAACATGGTGTGCTTAATGATCTATAGGATAATGTGCACAGTGAGGTTTTGCTGGGTCTCTGTGAGTTACAGCAGGGGATTTTGCATATTGGAAATTAGGACTGAGTTGTCTGTGAGACTTGGACAAAATTTACTTTGCCAAACTGTGCTAGCTCTCTGATTGTGGTGCTTACTGTTTTATTGAGTCAAATTTTTTGTGGGGATGGTGTGCCCTATGATTCATTCTTAATGGCTACACCCTGATAGTTTTGCTTTTTGATCATTTTGCTGCACCCAAAAGACAGACCAGAGATGGATACCAACTTCTTTTTGACTCCCTCAGCTCCTTAATCTGTAGCTGGGTGTGATGTCCACTCAGACAGGGGTGGTCAAGACTGGTGAGGCAATTTGTACTCAACAAACCCAGATGGACTTTAAATGATATTTGTATCCCATATTTATTCATTCCATCTAAAAGCTCAGAGCTTTGGTTTATGAAGGTTGCAGCTAGAGTATTTTTTTCTTTGATTTAGAACTACAGAGGGAAATGCATGTCAGAACAAGGTCTGTGAATTTTCTAAGTAGAAAATGTCTGTTTTCCTTAGTTGTTATGTTGTTGCTCTCTTATCAGAATTAGACAATAACAGTCAATTTCAGTATCTCAGTCTAAACTTGAAAAACCACTGAAAAATATCTCAAACTATATAATTTCTATTTCTGTGCAGTGTGAAAGCTTAAGACAATATGGATTGCAAATGCCACTTACTCTGCATTTATTTCTATTGTGTGCGTGACTACTTTTGGGTGGGGGTAAGGGACTTTCTTCAAAGCAAGCAGTACATGCAAAACTCTCAGAAAGCTTCCACTGCCCAGCTGCTTTCTCATACTGCTCCAGTACCTGTGCCCTGTAGTCAGAAACACTGGTTTTCCATGCTTTTGGTGCACACCATTTTTCTGATAGGTCACAGTAGCTCAGGAGTCTTGCACAAATTTGACAAAGGCAACAGGAGCACATATCCGACAATGGACCCCTTACTAGATCTTCTGGTGATTGATGGTTACCACACTTGTGGTGGAAATCCACTGAGCTGTGACTGCTACAGCCAAACCTGTGACTGTGCCATCTCAGCTGTTTCTATTTAGTGTGGATATCTAATGTGGCTGAAAAGTGCTGCTGATTTTTATTAACATTAGGCCTGCTATTCCCCTTGAATGATAGTGGGGAGTGTACTTGCAATTAAAGGCAAATTGCTTCTGTTCTGAAAGTAGTTTAGGTTTAGTACTGTTCCATTTAACCCTAGAAATGGGAGATCAAGTAAACTGCACAGTTTGGGGTTTTTCTGCGATGACAAGTTTAGTTCTGTCACAGTAGTACATCCTTTCCCTATTTGTTCAGACTCCTGAAACTGTGAGGCCACCTCAGTGCCACCTGCTCCTGGACAGCTTTCCTTTGGTCCAGGATCAGCTGAGGACGGGGCAGGGATGAGGTGGGACTCTGAAGTGAGGGAGCCCTGGGAGCATGGGGCTGGTGTTTTTCTTCAACAGCTTCTTACAACAGAGATCACTCTGAGGGTGCATCTTGCATGAGGCTGCCCCAGAGCGGCTCTGTTTGGGCTGCCCTGGGTCCCATGGCGGGATGCTCCAGGCAGAAACTTCCCTTAAAATCTGACTGTGTAGCACTGCAGAGACTTGGCAGTAAGCAGCAGGATGGTGGTTTGTGTTGGTGTTGCTCTGACAAGTTGTCATTTTAGCAAATGACATCACTGTAGTTCTGGCCCTTGTTGTCTCACCCTTTTGCCTTTCACACACAATTTCACCAGATTTAGCCCTTATTTCTTACAGTCCTGGCCCTGTTGTAAATGCTGAGCTGCCAGTGTTGTAAGAAGTCATAGTAGGTTGAGGATGAGCAAACATCTAGAGCAAGATCACTAAATAAAGCTCTTTAAATTCACATAACCTTTGAAGCTTGCCAGCAGCAGGCAAACCTTGAAGGCTGAAAAGCCACTAGATGAGCCTCTGTTCCATTTACATTTGAGAATTTTTGCAGTTAAAAATATTGCTCTTTTTAATTTCATTTTAATGCTTCGTAAATATTCTGTGTCCCTCACACTTGTTCGTAAATTATAATATCAGGCTTTAGAGATGTGTAAATGTTTATAGGCTATTTGCTATATGCAGCATTTTATTCTTGGGCTCCTCACAGAAATCTTAGGATAAAGTTAGAGCCCTGGATCATTGCAGCTGGCCTTTCTCTGCAGATATGCAATTGTAAAAATGACATGGGGAGGGAAACCATTGTGTATTGTGTTACCAAAGCACATTGCACTGCTTGTCCCTGAAGATCTCTGAGACCAAATGAGCTGCTCTTCCTCCCGTGTCCCCCAAGAAAATGGTGCACCTCCTGGGCAGTGCTGGGAGTTAGGCTATGACAAAGCAGGGTGTAGATGGTCAGTCTCCCTGCCCAGGGTCAGACTTCTTTTTGGAATTTCTTTGGCTTATGACTTTAATTTATTTTTTTTCTTTTTTTTCCCCCCCTGAATAGGTGGAAATACCCAGACTGTAACATTTGTGGGGATATGTTTTGTTTGTTTGTTTGTTTGTTTTTTGAGGGTTAGTATGTTGTTCCATGTTTGTATGGACTTTTATAGGAATTGCAGATTGAAAGGGGAAGTGTTTTTTTGTGTATGCACTATTCTCACGCATCAAGTATCCAGAAGTACAGTAGCACATATTTTTTCTCACAGTCATCTATGCTTACAGTCTTTCAAAGAATATTCCAAAATATCTTGGCAGAGACAAAGCGAAGCTGTTTGCAAGATCCCTAGCTGTGGAACAACAAAGGCTACATTCTCAACACACATCACACATGACTTTTATTAAAGTCTTAAACAAAAATCAGATAATATATTTAGAAAATGGAACTTCACCATTTACTCCCATGGTGAAAGGAAGTAGGTAGCCCCTTGTGACTCCTTTCCAGTGACTTTTTCCCCATTTCTACTCACTTCTTCATGTTTCAAATTAGAAGGTGAAAATCTTAAGTACAAATAAAAACACTTTAAAACCAGTAATTTGAGACTAACTCCCATTGTGGTGCCTAACTCAGAAAGGACTTGGTGTTCAGAAACCAGGGAATACAAGCACATATAAGGTGCCCCCAGTGGAACATTCAGAAGTTTGAAACATCTAAAATCATTATTAACCACTTAGCATTACATATGGCAAAAAGGATGTGGTAGATCACAGAATGCATCCTGGATGTTACAGACCCAGCCATCTCATTAACTTAGTGTCAAAAAACATTCCTTGCTTTCCAGTTGGGGCTAAATTTAGTTTTATGCTATTTGTGCAATCACAGTACAAAATAATGTTGACAGCCTTGAATTTTCTAGTTACTTCTTCTCAAATTTATGGTTTGGACCTCTACATTATGCACTTATGAAGCCATGCCCATTTGATGTGCCACACTTGAATCCGAGGCATGTGGGCAGGAAGAGTTGTGAAGAGCCCCCTTCCTTGCTGGTGCAAGTCCCATCACGTGGATAGTGAGGAAGGTGAGCACATTCTGCAAAAAGTCTTAATGCAGATCTATAATTGTTCTGGGATTTTAAGAGAGTTATGTGGCTAAGTCTCATGGTTAGGTCTGGAAAACCTTGATATTCTCAACCTTGCTTGCAAAAACCTTGGCAACTAAGATTTCTCTTCATGAGATTTTGGTCATTTTTAGAGTTGAAACATGCAGGGTATCACAGAAGTCCCTTGTACCCACAGTGAGTAAGAGCTGGCTCCTCTTTCCGTGCTCTGTTGAGGGAAGCTGGGTAGCAACGGTGAATCCATCCAGTTGCAGCAGAAAGAAAGAGACACACTAAAATTTCAGGACTCAACAAGCCCCATAAAAAGATCTGTCTGGACAGCACTTCACTAGTTAAGTGCTAAGTTATTATTATTATTTATTATTTATTTCCTCTCCTATTTTTCCTCTTACTGAACAAGCAGAAAATATCTTCGTTCTTTCATTTTAAAAGTGAAATAAATGTATTCCCTGCAGCACTTGAAATTTTAATAATCCATAATAAATAAAATCATATCTAATAACATAACTGCTTTCAATTGGCAACGCGATCTCCTAGATGCATTGCAATGGCAGAAACATAAATAGTTGCAGCCTTTGAAAGCCTACTTCCTATTTGCTAAATATACTTGGCTTGCTTTAAATTCCTTTGTGTGCAGTCATTAATACAATCCTCTTTGACAGCATTTAATTAAAGTGCTTTTCTCTATTAAATTCATTAAAACTTTTTTTTTTTATATACAACTGTTTCCCAGACACTGAATGTTAAGGACCTGTAGGCCTCTCTTTAAATAACTTCTCTCTCCTTGTTGTAAATTGTTAATTAAATTTAACTTAGACTGTTTAAAGATGGCTTGGAAAAGAAAGCCAGATTTCAGGATATGGTCTCAATCATGGCTGATTTTTTTTTTTAACACAATTTTTTCCATGTAGTTATAGACTGCGTGTTATATTGTTTATGAATGTTGCTGTACTTGCAGCTGGAACCAAGCAAAGAAATACCCTAAAAAGCTCATTTCCATCTCACTTCAAAAATTTCCATCTTTTTAGTGTAGTTTTTTAGCCTAAGAGTATTTGCATGGGGGGAGTAAGGAGGGAGGAGCTGTTTAGTATTAATAGATTATTGACAGCTTAATGTCTTGGCACCTAGACAGCCCATAAGGTATAATAAACAGGAAGCTGTCTGATGTGAGCGCAGTCAATAGCGTATTCAATCAGAACCTTTCAGTTAATTGCTGGTTGACCTCAGACATTTCCTTTAAGTGAAACTGTCCTTCGCTCAGATCTCATCTGGGTTTCAGGGTTTAATTTGAGAATGCCCTTTCCATATGGCAGCTTGTGCGTACATTCCTGGTGGATTTTTGCTTTGCTCCCATGCACAGCATTGCAAGAGCCAGTGTCTGCCTGGAGCTTTGCAGACCTTGTAGCTGTACGCCGGGCTGCCAGTGGGGCTGGGAATATGCCGTGGAGCTGGG
This sequence comes from Margarornis squamiger, assembly GCA_035222235.1. Lineage (NCBI taxonomy): Eukaryota > Metazoa > Chordata > Aves > Passeriformes > Furnariidae > Margarornis > Margarornis squamiger. The sequence continues at coordinate 27,965,765 of JAWWTY010000160.1, forward strand.
CTGCCAGTGGGCACCAGCAGCACACATAGAGCAGGCAAGGCTGTAAACTGACATCGGGGGTATTTTCAAAGCAGCTGGGCTGTTGCCTCAGTTCTTTTGGATGGAATTAGGCACGGCTTTGGTGCCTGGAGAGGCACCGTGGTGTTAATGAGACCTGACCCGGCCTCTGCAGATGTGATGTGCCGCAGCGCCCCAGCTGAGGGGTCAGCACTGCTGCCTCCATCCCACCCATGGGCACAGACTCCCCTGCTCCTCTGCACAAGTGCAGACCAGTCCTCATTTGTATTTAGTTTCCCTAATTCCTGTACTTAGCCATTCTAATTTTTTCGGACTGCATATCTTGATGAGGTCTAGATAAGCTACAAAGGCAAGCAGGCAGGAAACCACATGGGCAGTCCCTGACCCTGACTAACTGGAAACCATCTGTTTATTTGGGGAGGGAACCTCCATGGAAATCTCTTCTAACAAGTCTGCTGCATTTGGGTTTTTCTTCCTTTCCACCCAACTGTTGACTTTGAGCATGTGTGTTTTCCATAGGTGAGATCAGGGAGGGTCAGCTGTGGCAGCTCTCGTTTGCAGCACATGGCTCTGGATTTCCCGACGGCAGTGAGTAACTGCCCTATGAAGGAAATGCTTCTGTACCAGAACAAGTTTAATTTACATTTCATGCAGTCAGGAGACATTTTTTTGTCTCTGAATCTTGCAGTAATTGTGTCTTTTAGCCACTTATCATGCATTCAGGCTGTGGTTTGCTGAAAGGAGTATTATTACTTTTAATCTCTAATTTTTTCCCTGGTTTTGATTCATTTCTGTGGTTGTCTTTGTCCCTTTGCATCACAGAAACTGCTTATGCCTTTTTAATGGCCTGATTAGCACCGGGGAAGCATTGCTGACTTAGAGTAATGTTGTTCCTGGTGTTTCCTTGTTTAAATGAGATCAGGATGGAGAATGCTGCGGTGCTCTGTTTGGGATCCATTCAAGTCCAATCCAGAGCCCTGGCTGAAGCAGGTTGTAAATTTTTGGGCTTCATGTATGTTGGAAAAGTGAGGGGGATTAGTTTTGAGATAATGCCCCTTTTCTGTGAAGATTCAAGGATAAGAGAGGCTTAGAGTAGTTCTTTCTGGGGAGAATGGAACAAAACCATGGCGAGACAGAACAGAACCAAGGAAGAAATCCCAAGGTATGTATGTGAGCCTGGGGCCATCAGCTGCAACACACACACTTCACTCCCAAGTGCCTCCAACCAGAATATATTTGAAAGTACTTTCTGGTTTTATCAGACTTACTGGCCAAGCTGTTAATCAGTATTACATTGACCAAAGGACTCCCACATGCAATAAAAATCATAAGCTTTATTGGATTTTGAGATAGAAAAGATTCACATCCATCTCCTTTTATAAACTGCATTACATTTCATACTTTCAAAGCTCCCATCAATACAACCCTTTGTAAATATAACGGTGAAGGAGGGAGGTGGGTAGATAGATGGCTATGAGTTGCTGTGCCTTGGGTGGTACACCCTAGAGCTATAGAACTGCTAGAGTTGAGTTTAAGGGGTTGCTGACATTTCTGAAATACTGAAAGAAAAAATATGTTGGTCCTTTTTAAATTATTATATTCAGCTCAAATTGAAAAAAAAAAAGGGTTTGCGGCAGTTTAGAGCAACAAGCAACATAATGCTTTGAAGGAAAATAGGAAGAATTTGAGGAGCAAAAGTTGTTCTGAATTAAAGCAATGAGAGTATGCTGTTTCATGAAAAATGCCTAAACAACTACTTGAACTTTGTCAGAATATTCACCCCCCCTGCCACCCCAGGCAAACAGCTTGGCAAACTAGACTTCACTTAGGCAATACTTTGATGTCACTCAGTCGACATTTTTGACCAAAAGATTTTTGACTGAAAAATGCCACACAATTCTAATCTTATGGAAGCAAAGAATGGTGTTTTGCATTTCTAGCAAAAGGCTGGGGCTCCTTACACACAGACCTACAGTAGCTGCAGGCTTGTGTTAAGTGTGAGCTTTACCCCTGTGATTATGTGTGTGTAGCTGGCTGTGGGCTGAGCACTGCACAGAGCTCCCCACAGCAGCCAAGCCAGGGATGGATCCCAGGGCCATAACAGTGCCATATTTTGCTTTGTCTTAGTACTGCCTCACTGGCCATATATTAAATGGCATTATTAAAAATGAACAAAAAATTGTGAATATAAACTGCATGTGCTGTTTACTTTCCGTAAAGCCTTTTTCTTCCAGCATCCAGAATCTGTAAAATAGGTACTGGTTAGTGAGACATGGAGTGTGAGACATGAGAGTGAGATGCCAGTGTAGCTCTCTGTCTTGTGGACGTGCCCACCTTTTGTAGAGCTTAATTAGGAAAATGAAGGATTTAAAATCTTATTCTCTGAGGCATCCTGTCTTCAGTGACCTAGTCGGTGCAGGAGACTGTACTTTGGTCATTTGATTTTTATTTCCCCAGTTTCAAGCTAAGGGTATAATAAAGCACATTATGCCAGTTGCATATGTGGTAATGCTGAATATTTTGCTTTTACTGTGGTAGTTGATTATAATGCACTTCTTAAGACTTGCTTTCTAAAAAAAGGAATATTTATACTTTTATGTGTTTGATTCACACAGTATAGTTTGCACAAGTCCTGTTATTAAGTGCATTGGTGGTTACATTTCGAAAGCCAAAAAACATGCTGAGTAGTGTTTTATCAGCACAAATCTGCTATTTTCACTAACCATAACAGTCAGGTTCTCCTGACTTCTAACTGCTCCCATTGTAAAAATTAGCAGTACAGTTGGGTATTCCTGAAACCCCAAACAGCCATCTGTAAGGACCTAAAACAGTTTGATGGGATGAATAATTACCCCCCACCAGAATCCAGTGTCTAATCCAAACATATCCTTCCTGAAATAATGCAGTGCCTACTCCTGGTCTGAGTAACTGGAAAACAACATGATTATAGTGGCGCCATTCGTGCCACCATAGTTAAGGGTTTAGAACTTGACCTCTAGGTTGGGGCTTGTCAGGAAAGATCTTGCTCACACTGCCCACAAATATTCTTTTGATTTTTGAAAGAAAAAGGGAACACGTATAGTATTAATTAAACAAGAAAATGTAGAGGGTACCAGAAGTATTTTGTCTGCAGAAAAGCAAACAAAAAAGACTTACTGCTTCCCTAGTTTTTGTGGCATTCTGCCAACTCTGTGTTAGGAATACCAGGATTGGGATGGGGATCAGAATCGATCTGAAATCTTTGACAAGCTATCCCTCCAGCCACAACCAAGCTTAGGCTTTATTTTGAAACTGCTAGGTAGAGCTTTGCATGCCATAGCACCCAGGAGAGCCTTGCTAGGGCTGCGAGAGAAAGCACAGAAGAGGGCAAGTCAGAGGCCCAGAAAGCTCACGGTCTTGTTTTGAAGAAGGTTAAGTGTTAACTGAAAGGTTTGTGGCCCTCAGTGCATACACAGCTGTTGAAAGTCCCACTTGAGTGGGACTCCAGTTAGCATCACCATGCTGAAGGGCAGCGTGAACCTTTGTAGGACTGTTGCTTTTTCCCTTATGGAGGAGGCTGCCTTGTTACCCCAGGTTACAGGCAAGAGAGGCTCTCAGCTTCTTCAGGGCCAGCATAGTCCTGCCTTTCTGCCAGGGATGCAGCAAATTGGCCCCCGTGCCAGCTGTGCTGGCTGTGCCCCATCCCCAGACAATGGAGCCATCCATCACCGATGCCTTCAGGAGAGAGTCTGCAGCGATGTTGTGCAACACTTCCTGACCGCATCGGCCGCTCTGTCACCAGCACCCTGGTTTGTGCCAGCAGAAGCCAGAATGAATCCAGCCTGCTGTGTGTGTACACAGTAGGTATGTGCCAGCTCCACCTGTGGGCTGAAGAGTAGTTGTTGAGAACCCTCTGGGGCTGCAGGCAGGTAAGAGAGAGATGCCCACTGCTGGCCACAGCTACTCTCCAGTAAACCTAAGGATCTGGCTTAAACCAGCCCAGGATGGGAAATTCAGAGCTAATACATGAATGTTCATCAGCATGAGCTCATTTATGCTACCCCATAAAATCAGCCAGTTCTCAGGCACTTGCACAGCAATGAAAGTTGTGCCTGTGCTTTTGTGGGAAGAGTTGAGTTAGCATTTGAGGGAGAGCAGTTACCCCAGGAAACACCGGGACACTGTTCTGCATTGTCAGACTTTTGTGATTTATTTTTTTAACATTATACAGACAAAATAGTGGCTATTGTGTAGGCACGTGCTGTCTATTAACAGAGATCAGGAAAGGGAAATAAACCACGCATTACTGAAGAATAAGATCATGATTGTGGTCAAGTGATGGCAGAAGTTTTTTTTCTCTTTGTCAAGCTGATTTGTAAACATTCTTCAAACAACTGTGCAGACAGCAATGCCACAGCTTCTTGAAAGGAAAGCAAAGACAAGGAAAGATTCCACTGCACAGATGTTTTACAGTAACCTTAGACCTGTCCCAAAGTTATCTGGTCATCTGCAGTTGTCATTGCAAGCTACGCTGCACATGTGGCCTCTTAGCAGCGCAGTGTAATCAGGCTGTAATTTATATTTTATCTCTAGTGATGATAGCTCTTAAAAATGTTTTGTGGTGTATTTGCTCTTTGATGCATGCTAAGCTCCTGTTAGCATTAATGGGAGCAGTGTGTGCCGGGGAGGGGGGGAGACACCTTCTCTCCTCCAAGTCAAGATTAATTGTGCTTTGCTTATACTTACCACTTTGCATGGGATAGCAAAAGCAATGTACAGCTGAAAGTTTTGTTTTGTTTTTAATTCCTGTTGTCTTTTTTGTCACCTTTTTGACCATTTTTGACAGTTTGGTCCCGGAGAAGAATTGCAGAGGGGGCTGCTATTTCAGAGGCTGGGTGTTTGTTCAGTGTCTTGCCATGCTTTCAGATCACTGCCTATTTCCTGCCCTTAAGCAAGACAAGCGCCGTAAAGCAAAGGGAAGCATGTGGCAAGTGTGCTCCAAAGATGTTGAAATCAATCACTTCAGCCAGCTCACATTCTGGCCTGGAAACCAAACTTGCCTTTGACTTCGGGTTCCCCACGGAACTAATTTCTCTCTTCAGAGTTCTCTCTCAGTCCCCTTTTGTGTGGCTCAAAGTGTGACTTGTACCTCGGGGCTGAGAGATTTAGGACAGAGGGTGTGTCTGATCCAATCCTAAATACAGTATATTAAACCTGCTCCATTGGTGGTCAGGGCAGATGAAGGCTGATTGGAAAGGCCTGAATATTTGGGGGATTATTTTTGCTGTGTGGCTGCTTTGTCTTTGCAGCTGAATGGGACCCAGGGCTGTTGGCCTAAAAGCTGTTGTAGCTGCCAGTTCTGATTGGCTGGCTTGGTCTGGTTTGCATGAGAACGGGGCACATCATATCACAGACATGTATTATAATTATCTCTAATAAGGGTGTTTACTCCTGTGAAGCAATTACTAAGCTGCATTGGAAAATGCACACGATGTGTTACCAGCATTTGAGCTATGGAATTAAAAGAAGCTCAGAGTGAAGTTAGATGAAAGTGAACATATTTATCCATGTCAGACTTCCTACCACTTTGCACGCTCATATTGATTTCTTTTGACACGGTCTTCTTTTATTGAGTACCGTATATTTTTTTAAATCCCTTACTGATAACAGTACCTGCTAAGGGCAATTGTAAAAGGAAACTAAAGTATATTAAACCTGCCTGGAGTCAAAATGTAATCTAACACCTGTAGTCTGCAATTTGTCATCACTTCATAGATACTTTTTCTTTTTTAATAACAGTTTTGGATTTCCCTGAGTTTTGACCTTAGGATACTGTATAATCCAAGAAAAGCAAGGAAACTAAACCACAGTCTTTAACACAGCTTTATGGTGTCAAGGTGTGAAATCACTCTGAGAATGAGCCCAAAGAAAATACTTCCTTTGGAGCTGCGACTAGTACTGCAGTCTTTACCCAAATGAATGTATTTTTGCAGGAGAGAAAAAAAAAAAAGAGTAGTCTGAAAACCACATTTTTAATACGAAAGAAATGAACACAGGTGCAAATTGTAACTTCTGCTACAGTTTCTTGTACAGACATTCCTAAAAACCTGTAAAGAGTCTTGGCACAGTGATTGTGTCTAATTAATGTTCTTACCCCTGCGAGCCCCAGCCTGGGAGGCTGTCAGGGTGCAAGCCTGTTTATGGCAGCAGCTTGCTCTGTTCTCTTCTTAAGCATTTCTGTATGTGAAGAGAGACTGGGTCTAGGGAGTGTAAGGCTGTTTATTTGGATAGATAATCTCCTGCTGATTGTTCCTGTAAGATCTGATGAGAGGGACAGTGCCTCCTTCTAGGTATAGGATTTTGTTGCAAGGTGATAGAGTTTGTCTCTTAAGTAAACTCCTAACATGATAGCTAGGCACTGCCTGGGGCTCTCAGCTTGCAGAGGTGAGGTGTTGCTTAGTAAAGTGCAGCTGAACACCTTGTTTAGGCCTGTCCTCCACCCTACCTTGACTTTAGCTAGCCATTGGGAAAGAACTTTTCCAATGGGCTCACTTACATGAGATATATAGTGAATTGTTTTTGCATGGAGGCAGATTGGTGGCAACTCCTCCTCGCTAGCTGTGAATGCTTGTAAGGGATGTAATAAGAGGACTGGTGTTAGGTGTACCAAATGCAGGTACTGGACCTCTGTTTGTAACATGTGTGTGTTCTCTCTGGCTTCTAATTTGGGCTCCTTAAGCAGGCTAAAGATTTGCCATCTTTGGCATAAAAGTCCTTGGTATGATACAGGCTATGAAAGCAATGTAAACGTGAAGGAAAGCTAAAAGGTGAGACCTCTTCTCACCATGGAGAATAGATTCATAGAACCATTTGGTTTGGAAAAGTGCTTTAAGATCACTGAGTCCAACCATTACCCCAGCACTGCCAAGCCCACCACTAAACCATGTCCCTAAGTGCCACACCTATATATCTTTTTAATACCTCCAGGGACGGTGACTCCACCATTTCCCTTGGCAGCCTGTTCCAATGCTTGACAGCCCTATCAGTGAAGAAATCTTTTCTAATGTCCAATTTAAGCCTTCTCTGGCTTCTCAAATCCATTCAACTTTGCTCCTTGTGGGTTTGGGTTATGAAAATTGATATTGGCCAACAAATGCCACTTGAGGTACGTATTGGTGCTTGCTCTGTCTGTGCACAACAGAAAGTGGTGTGTGTTCAGCAAGAGCAGTCTCTATTACAAATGCCCAGTCTTTAAAGAGTGTGACATTTCTCTTAAGGGGCACTTCATCATCTCAGCAAATTCTAGCAGATGGGAGCTCATATGACTGATCCTCTCTGCAAAGGTAAGGGCAGACCCACACTATGGAACAGAAGAGCTGGGGAATTTCACATAGAAATGCAGTTCCTGATTCTGATGTGCTGCAAAGGCTGCTCAGGCAATGGAAGGTGACATGTCACAGAGCGAGTGTTCTTAGCTGGTGCCTCGCTGCTGTTGGTGCTCATGTGTGTGTGTGTGTGTGTGTACCCCATTCAAGCGTATCCTGCTTGGCTCCCTTTAGCAACTCACCATTTTCACGTGTCTAGTTCTAGCTAGAAAGTGGGTGGAAATGGAAACAAACATCAGTGGCATAGTGAATCCAGCCAAAATTAAATACAGTACAGACACAGACTGCTATTGCATGACGTTCATCTTTCAGTTTGGGTTTGCTCACCTCTCATTTCTGTGGGAACAGTGAAGTCAGGTTTCTTCTGCGGGAGCATCCTGAGATGTGGGGAGCTGATACATATATAACAGTTCAGTGATCCCTTCCCCCCAATAATTCTTGGCTTTGGATTTTAGATACACCACAAACCCTTAGCTTATTACAAATAATCCTCATCACTCCCGTAATGATACACTACATTATATACTCTCCTAAATTTAATCATTCAATATCTCACTTCCTTCCCTGTAGGCATGTACTATTATATTTTACACATGGCTTCCAGCTGGTTTTCATTGTGGCCTTCAAATCATATTTCAGTACAGTGTGATCTGAGACCAGTCACTTTATCATTTAAAGTCAACTTCCATCAGAGTCATTTTCTTTCAAGTTTTTTAACAGGGCTTGTTAATTTGTTTGAAAAAAATGAGTTTGTGTGTGAGGTGAAAGTCTGCCTGAATGAACCTTCATGAAGCACATCTTCCAAAGCTGCTCTGTTCTGAAATGGTGAGACAGTAGCTGTGCCTGTAGAGTTTAAAAATCAAATCTCTTGAAGGGATTGAAGGAATAAGTCCTGTGGGCATGGAAGGAAATCTGTATCTTCACATTTGATTTGAAAGTAGCTGGGGAGTCAGGGAGGGGAAGGGAAGTCGGCTCCAGATGGTCATGGCTGTAGAGAAGGAGGCTGCCCCACCTGTGGCTGGGGAATGGTGGGGAAGGGCATGGGGGATGGAGAAGGAAATGGGGAAAGAAGGCACAGGGCACTATGCCATGATATTCACCCTTCCAAGCCGAGCCCCAATGTTCCTGGGAAAAGGAAAGCTGAGCATGGCCACTATTTTTGTCCCTTCTCCCAGAAGCCCATTGTGTTTCGTGGTAGGTCAGACCACTGTTGGGGGTTTATCTGCCCTGGAAAATGTGCTGCACCCTGTGCTTTATCACAGAACATCAGTGAGGCTTCCTTCTTTGCAGTGCAGAAGGAGAACAGCGCTGACCCAAAACCCAGAGTGTTACAGCAAGGTGTGCACAGCAGTGCGTGAAGCCAGTTGAAATTTTACCTGCAGATTTAAGGGCTTAATAATGACCCCATATCTGAAAATCTGGAACTGCCAAAAATGATCCATTTCCTCTGTGAGGCTGTGACATGCAGAGCCAGACATGAAGTAAGCAAATCACCCAAATTGACCAGCATGCTTTACAAATGTAGTTTAAAGCAAATATTTAACAAAAAGGTAATTTAGATTTCATATTGTACCCTGTGTTTCAGCAGTTGGTCCAATTCGCATAGAAAAGCTTTCTCTTTTCTGTTAAATATTCCATATTGTCAGAAGGAATTGCAAAAACTGACCACAGCCTAAACCTGAAGGAAATTCTGTCCATTTATCCACCTCTCTGTGTATGGGTAAAGTTGTGTCGCTGAAAAATGTGATGTGGCTGCAGTGCTTTGTTAATGCCACTGGCGATCCAGAGCAAAGCCCCCAGAAGTTAGTGAAATAATGAGATTTATCTGTTACAAGAGCATCTTTAGGTTTTTTCATTACTTAGGATGACAGTAAGTGAAATAAAATACAATCTTTTTCTAATATTTTACACTGATAACCCCTGGGTTATGTGTTTTCTCTTCTGGAAAGGGTGGAGAGGTCACTCCGGAAAAGGAAGGGTTAATTGAAATCATTCTTTTGCTCCCGCTCTCAGCCCTCTCTTTGGTTGATTGCTTTGTAGATGCTGTAGGCATCTCTTCATCTCCTTCAAATTAAACATTTTACTGCTGCTGATCCTGTATTGTTGGATTTTTTTCATCGTTATATTTGATTGGAAGTCTTGTAACGTTTTTCAAGCTGGATCATTTCTCATGCTATTTGTCAACTGAAAAGGGAAAAAACCTTCCCTTCCAAGTCCAACAAGAATGAACTGAGTAATTTGCACTCTTTCTGGATGTGTTTCTATCTCTGTTAGCTGCTACTTGAATCCAGCTTCTGATTAGCAATGCTACTTGCGGCTTTTTGTGTGACGCTGTCTGTAAGTTCCCTGGCAGTTTATTTGTGGTGTTAAATCCTTTTCATTTTGGCTGCTCTGGGCCTTACAGTGTCAGGGACAGGACCAGAAGGCACAACAGGGGAGATAAGTAGGTAGAATCTGTGTGACAAATTTACGAGGCTGGGTCCTTGTCTAGTGCCAGCAGTCCTGGCTCTGCTGCTTTCAGTGCTCCCTGCTGACGTAGGTATGGATCCCACCCTCATCTGTAACCCCTCTATTTGAGAACGTCAGTCCTTCTCTTTGAAAAGAATCCATGGACAAAAAAGAAATCCTCAAAGAGCAGCTGAGTGATTCCATTTATTGGAACATTATGCTCTTTTATTACAAGAGATGTAATAAAACATAAACCAGAGTATCTGTCATTTCCATTTGAGTTTCTCTTTTCCCCAGCTCCTTGGTTAGCTCCATTTCTACGGCACCCTGAGTATTTACATGCTTGGAAGGAAAATGTATGTATTGGCACCAAGACAAGTTTGCAGTGTTTCTGCCCACGAGCGGCTCTTGCCCGCAATGTGGCAAGCCCTGCCTGTCACCAGTGTGACACCTGCTCTTAGCTGCTCTTTGAGGGACTGGGGACGTGGTGCCTTGCCTGTCTCTGTGCTCGGTTTACCTGCAGCCCCTCAGGGCTGGCTGAGTGCCACCAGGTGCAGCAGGAGAAGGGCAGTGCTCTGGCCAGGCTGTCACAGCATCTCCTCCAGGCTCAGTCCCTCGGCCACATATGCAGTGGGCAGTGGCTGGGGGCTGTGATCCGCTCTTCAAAAGCCATGACTGGAGATTGCTGGTGTTACAAATTACTAAGGCACCAATATTTGGTGAAGGAAATGAATAAAGGGCTCCTCGGCATAGAGCCTTTTTATTTATTTGCATAGCAGGCTGATATTCCACAGCAGACTTCCTTCTTGCAGTAATAACTTGACTAGTGTAGCGTTTTACTGGGGGCTCGGTATGTGGGTAAAATTCAGTGCAAGTTCTCAGCACATTTCCATTATTTATCCTTATTTTTTCCCTTTAGAGAGCTTTAATGTAGAGTTGATTTTCTGGATGTTACAGTTTACAGCAAAGACATTTTCTTCTTGGTTGAAGAGCCAGGATTCCCTCTTATTTGTAGAAGAAAATAGTTATCCATATTGATTTTGTTAGCTCTGAGTGTTGAGTTCTAATAATTATTTCCCCGCATCTGAAGAAACCTCTGGGCAAATCCAGCCCTCAGTCCTGTAGGGGATTTTTTCCGTTAATCTCTCTTGTATAGATTTGGTTTTAAAGAAAGCATATGGAGCTCCTCTGTGTTTTGAACAATTCAGAGCAGGTATTTTTTCCTCTGGAATAAGAGCTGCACAAGGCCCTTTCTTAGTCATTTTAAGTGGCTGTTAGGAAGATTAAGAGCTACATATGCTTTCTTTAAACTTGCCGAAAAGGAGATACTGCTGGTGAAAATCTGTTACAAGACTGCAAAGTGTGTTTGCCCAGAGGGTTTCTCAGAATGGAGGGCTATAATTATTTGAACTCAGAACTCCTCAACTGGTAAAATTGCTACCGATGTAATACAGAGAAATCTGTTCAGGAGACACATTAAAGCCACCTATGTGAAGCAACTGAACCGACTATGCTGTCACTCGTCATAAAAGGGAAATCTTAACAGATCTCTTCACTTTTATTATTTTTTTTTTTTCTTCCATAAAGCAGCTGTGATGGATTTTAATGCCAAATCATTATTCATGATAAAGTAGCACCTGACAATCCCATGTGTGTGTAGGCCTTTGTGATATTTGGCATTTTGAAGAAATGGTGAGAGTATCTAGCCTAAAAAGACAAGAGGAAACAAGGAGAGGGTGAAGAGGGGCAAAGCAGGAGAATGACTTGTCTGAGATGGGACGACTGGCCTGTCATCATGACCATGAGACTGTAATACCTTTTGACTTAACTTTTATTGTGGCTATTTTATATTTCTTTTTTTAACTTGCATTTTGTATTTCTTACTTATTTTGTGGCATTATATTTATTTGATATCGCTTGCCTTTTATGTCACTTTCTCCTTTCAGTCTGTAGTTACTGGTACAGCTGTCTTAGAGGTGAGAAGGGTAGTGGAGAATGGATATCAATCGTCCTCTTCTTCACCAAAACAAAACAGATCGTATGTAAAGGCCTGTACGAGTGCCCTTATGTCAAGCACTGAGGGGGTCAGCATGTATGTGAAGTCTGTGTCTGTTTGATCTTATAGGTGCTGCACAGACAGCAGTCCCAGCCTGCGAAGGAGAATTCCCCACCTAGAGAAGAAGCTCCTCCTCCACCTGCTGAGGACAGTTGTGCCAAAAAGCCAAGATCGCGCACCAAGATCTCCTTGGAAGCTCTAGGTATCCTTCAAAGCTTTATTCATGACGTGGGTCTCTACCCTGATCAGGAAGCCATCCACACCCTTTCTGCTCAGCTGGATCTCCCCAAACACACCATCATCAAATTCTTCCAGAACCAACGTTACCACGTAAAGCACCACGGGAAGCTAAAAGAGCATTTGGGAACAGTGGTTGACGTGGCAGAGTACAAGGATGAGGAGCTGCTGACAGAGTCGGAGGAGAATGACAGCGAGGAGGGCTCTGAGGAAATGTACAAAGTAGAGCCTGAGGAGGAGAACCCCGACAAAAGCAAGGCGGCTCCAGCGGACATCGACCAGAGATAATGTGAGATAGGGGCGCAGAAAGCAATACATTGATCCAAGGATTTTCTGGTTTTATTTTTGATTTTTTTTTTCTCTTTTTACCTTTTGTTTCTTTGTTTCTGTTGCGCATGATCCATGTGCAAACCGAATGAATTCAGCATTGCCCGATCAGACATCGCCTTGACACAGACACTCGAGTGTTACACTTCCTACATTTGACTGAAGCAATCGTTGTAGTCACATAGGATTATGCCTTCATCAATCTTGCACTTATGAAAGGGACATCTAGCAAGTAAATGGGAAGAAAAAGTCCTATGAAATTAATGAAGGAAAATTTACAACTTTGTGTGTGTATATATATATTTACATAAAATATATATATATTAAAATTGCATGGGACGGAACTTTACAACCTAAAAGTATAGACTGTGAAATGAGTTCTTTAAAGATGAGACTTGTTTATGTATTAAAACCACTTCACAATGAGTTGCTTTGGCTTTTTGATAAACTGCCGCCTGCTCTCAGGGTGTGGTGACTATTTTTGAATTCCTATTTATTTTCTATGTTTATCCCTGATTTTTTTTTTTTTTTCATTATTATATGGCTTCCTATCCGGCAACTTGATGGGTAATTTTTGAGGTATTTAAAGATGTAAATCAACACTGCCAAAACAAGAAAAGAGGAAAAAAAGAGAGAAAATGGAAAAACAAATCAGGGCACCTTAAAAAGAAAACTAGTAAGTTAAAAGTACTTTGAACACAATGCACAGTTAAAAGGATACAGCATGTTCCACTCTCCAGGTAGTCCTTTCCATAGTGAACAGATGAGTTTTCATGGGATTCAGAATAGCTAAAACTGAAATTCAGTGCACAGAAGACTTGTCCATTAACGAGGTCTTTATAGAAAGAGAAAAAAGATAAATGTGTTGAGATTTGATGTATGGGATTCATACTGTCAACCACATTTCACCGTGGATTTTATTTACCTGTTCTCTGTTTCAGATCTTAAAATTTATAAGCTTTCTTCTTGTCGTTGCTTTTTGTTTATACTGAAGTGAAAAACACACACAAGTAAAGTTACACTGCGACACAAAATGCCACAATCTCAAGAATCCTGCCCAGGTAACTTGCTGACAGACTGAGGGTTTGCGTTGCTGACTTCCCATTCGCCCTCCCCGCCAGCCTCCCCCGTGTTTCTGTTTTAGCTGGGCTTCCTCTGTGTCACGCGTTTTGTGCCAGTGAAATGAAGTGTTTTCAGCCACAGGTCCCACATCCCCACGCCACAGGCGCTTCCCAGCCCCCCGGGCGCTGCCCAGCCTCCTGCCCTGCACACCCACCCACCTCCCGGGCGAAGGGTCCTGCAGCGCCCCGGTAGCAGCTCTGTCACATAAAGCAGAGCTGACACTGACTGACTTTCCCATGGCGTGAGCCCTAACGCTGCAATCTGCTATGGCATCCACCCGCTCTGAGGCATCGTGTCGAAAGAGACGCCAAGTAGCATTTACTTTTCACTTCCGTGCAATGATTTCCGAGACAGAGACCTCACCTTGCAGCTGGATTGATTTCAGACGCCTGTTCAAACTGCAGCCATAACACTACCAACAAGGCTTCTGGCTTTTTTCTTCCTTTTTTTTTTTTCACATGGGCTTTTCATGTAACCTTGACAAAGACCTCATGCAATATCACTTTGAAAGTTACTTTCTGTTTACTACACCAGGCAATGTAATATAACTGTTAATACTATTTATATATTTGAAAGGTATAAAAGGTAGGAGTTAAAAACAAAAAACAAACCTCTACGTGTAGATATTTACTCAGAACAGACAATATACAGGGAGAAGACATTGCAATACAAGCTAATTCTAGCTGCTCAGTAACCTCTGGAGTTTTTATGAGATTTTTTCAGAGCTAATGTTTGAAACATGAGTATCTCTGCATAAATTTCATATACCTTTGCAAAATTATGGTGGGTTGCTTACTTAATGCCCCTTTTGCTCTTCATCCTTTAGTTCTGTAGTATGCTGCAGCTTTAATCAGAATTTCAATGGTTGCTGCTTTATGTTTCTCTCAGAGCTATGCTTTCAAAACTGTCTTCTTATCCTGTAGCTGAAATCACTCCATACATTTGAAAGGAAACTGAATTTTGCCAAGCTATGTAAGGTTGTTCATCTGATGATGGCATCAACATTTGGTATCTTTTACACTTCAACCAAAAATTTTATTAGGTATTTTTTCAATGCTGAGTCTTGCCTTTTTATTTTTAGTTTCACTGCCAATTTTGCAGTGGTTCTAAGTGAATCTGTGGGCATTTTAGCCTGTGGTCTTGCCAGAACTTTGCGAATTACAATGCATATATGTCTATTTATTCAATATCCATCATATAATATCTATTTGGAGAAAGAAACTTTTCTTGTAGTGCCTCTTAACAAAGCACAATTTTCCGCCTTTTTTGTGAAATAAAAAATAAAAAAAACAAATTGTGTTTTATTGCGGTATCAACAATGTGAATAAGGATTAACATATTGTAAATGTTCTTTTTTCCATGTAAATCAACTTTATCTTTGTTATCACTAAGTGATAATTAATTTTTAACTTATGTGCATTGTTAGGCTGTTAGAATTTTTTGGTTGTTGAAATAAAACGCATTCAATAAATATGACTTAATTTGTCAAGTAATTTACTGGGCCTTTTTTCTTTTCTGCTGAGTCCAAGTGGAGCAAGGTCTGCAAAATGGAGGGGGTGTATTTACCTATTGAAAAATGAGTTGATCATTGTTATTGAGGTTTGAAAACCTGCATGAGTCCGCTGGGGTCGGCACACCTGACAAATCTGTATCACCCAGGACTGCTCTGTTGTGTTCCTGGCTTTCTGTGTACATGTACGTGCATGCACAGAAAGCCCCCGATGGGATCAGGAGGGTGCCATCACCCCATCAGAGAACATACTCGAAACACACACACAGACACACAGAGATCCACTTCCAGTCTGCTGTCTTCTTTTGCTGGAAGATTTTTTCTGTTTATAATTAAAAAGCCACAAATGACTGCGTGTCAGGAAACTTTTGGAGCACACATGTCCATGGTTAATGGACATAATAAAAGGCTTTATTATATTTATAGCAGGGCATCCTACTGAGTGTGTAGAGGAATGCCGGAAGGATTGATGTATCTGAGAAATGTGTGAAATGTTTTTGGGGAGAATACAGATAAATGGAAAAAATTGCTCAAAATTCTTAAGCTAACAAAGTGGTAAGTGCCTGGATTCAATCCTAGCAGACAAATCATATACTGCACGTCAGACTTGAGTTGTCCAGGAATTGAGGTAGAGCAATTTTTAAAAGCATTTATTATTTTTTCTGTAGTTTCAATGCAATAGTTCTTCCCTTTTTTGTGGCTTATTTACATCCTATATAAAATATCTATGTGCTCTCTTGAGAAAAAAAGCCAGGGGGGTGGGAGGGAATAACCACATCTTTGGGTACCCAGCCACCTGCTTGCCACTTGCATTGGATCTGAGACCAAAAGAAGCCAAGCATCTCTCTGCCTGCTCAGGGCACCTGGAAGCCGTGCTCAGCAGCCCTTGGTCGAGTGCAGTTTGCTGGGGTGCACAGCTGCTCTCCTCACACTCAGCTCTCAGGGGGTCCTGGGCTGCCCGTGCCCCTTCCATGGGAACAGGCAGCTGGCACGGGCACATCTGGTGCCCGGCTCTGGCTCTGGCCCTGGCGCTGCCTCTGCTCTGACCTGTGGGCGCAGTCCCGATGCACGAGGCAGGCAGGCCAGGCTGGGGGTCTGCTGGCCTTCACGGGTGTGGGGGGTGACAGAGGGCATGAACTGGCCTTCAGAACAGCTCCTGCACCCAGGCAGATGCTTTGAAGGTGCTGATGGTGTTGGATGGGGTGTCCTTTCTGCCTGCCAGTAGGACAAGAAACAAAAGGAGAAGCAGCTCTCACTTCACGGGTAGAGGATTTTATACGTGCACTCTGTGCGTGTAGCTAAATAATATTTAGAGAAAGACACACACATATTTTAATTGGGGGGAAAAATCCTATAAACATATGGGTTCCTCTTCCAAACCGTAAAAAAAAATAAAATCATTTAATAGCTGCTATAGCAGAAATATTTCTATTAATGCTTCTACTCCTCTGTATTTTACATGCTGCTGCTCCTATTTGTTGTTCATGTTTTAGTCATTCAGACATATGTATTTCCAATTTCAAACCTGTCTGAGTGAAAAATAAACATGTTAAGATTAGTTTAAAATGTTTTAAGATTATGAACATACTATTTCCTCAAGTTCATTGTTGCTTAGATAGAAGTATCCACTCAATCTCCTCCCATTTACTTAGTAACCAATTGTTTGCTCTAGACTAAATGGATTAGAATCATCATTGATGAAATTTTGTTTCTAACCCGAACCTGTTAAACATGGAGGGATAAAGGCTGGGTACATTTGACAGTGAGCAAACGGCATCTTAAAATCATGAACGAGTCATTACAAAAAATCTCCACTTACAATATAAAGTGCAGTGATTAATTAAAGATGCAGTTTTAACTTATTTATAGCCATTAAAAAAACATACTGGTTTTAACACAAAATAACACAAGCCAAGTCATCCAGGGGAGAGACACTGGCAGCCTGAGACTTGGGGAGCAGGCAGTGTGACAAAGCCAACAGGGAACAGCAAATGCAGGCCTCCCTTGAAACCTCTGGAAAAGTTCACAGAAGCAAAGATGGAAAGACGGCTCTGGAAGCCCTGCCAAGGCCCCCCTCTTTTTTGCTCACATACAGCCAGCTCAGGAGTGTGAAAGCCCCATCTCTGTGATGGCAGGAAACCTGTGTGCTCACTCCTTGGCTGCAGTGCGGGCAATGGGGAGCTTTGCCAACTGCAGAGCATGCTGAGGGTGAGTCAGCCCTGCCTCAGGCAAAAAGCTGGTAAGGGTGAGGGAGAGACAGCAGCAGTTCCAGTGCAGATTTCTATAGGTTTTCCCTCCTTCCAAAATTTTTGGTTGTTGATGACCAAATACTGGTCTTGCTCAACTGGCAGGTGTGGTTCACTAGAGCCAGGGGGAATAAAGGTGATGGGAGGCAACGTGAGGCTCACCTGCTGAGCTGGTGAGTTGTGGCTGCTGTTCCCTGGCAGCTTTGGCTGTGTGGAAGGCTGTCCTGCTGCTGAGCAGCTCATCCCTGCCAGGGGTCCCACACACACCTGGCACACCACGCTCCAGCCCTGCAACTGCTGGCTCTGTCTGCAAGGCAGCACTTGCTCAAGACAAGAGTCATCCCCTCTGTCCTTTGGTAGTGTTTCAGGAGCTACAGCTGGTTCTTCCTAAGAGGAGTGGTGTAATTTACCCTTCGGAAGGGATCTGGTCTTGATTTGAAGACCTCAGGAGCTGGAAAATCACTGTTGCCCTCAGTAGTTTGTTTGAATGGTGGTTTCTCTCTCTACTAAATCTGTACCATATTCTAGGGGGAATTTGGCTTTCCCTTCCTGGTTTTGTCCTTTGTTAAACTTTTCTGGGTGAAAGTTCCAGGTAACAAAGGACATTTTTTTCACTTAGAAGTACCTGCCAGCACCTGGTGTGCATCCTCCTAGTGTATACCTGGCTGAGGCCTTTGCTGGTCTCAGCTCCTTTGCTGGCAAGAGCTGTGGAGGGAGCAATGGTGAGAGTGAACCTGATCTGAGTTACCATGAGGAATGAGTGCACCTGCAGAGGACCATGGCAGGTAACTCAGAGAGCCCATGCTGTAGGCACATGGAGGTTTCCAGACCTGCTCCTGTTGCAGCACCAGACTAGATGTGTCACCAACCAATGTCTCCTCACTGAGTGACTCTGGGCACAACTCTCAGCCTGGAGCTGAGAGACTGACTTCCTTCAGGGTGGAAAGTGCCAGCCAAACACAAAGTGCACATGCGTGGACCACAACCCTTCTGAGACAGAACAGTAATGTTCCCTGTATGGACCCCTCCAGAGACAGACACCAGTCTCAGCCTTATTGAGGTGTTGTCAGCAGGCTGTGCCATCCTGTTTCTTAACCTGTGTGCTGCAGGTCTATATATCTCCTGCTTAAATGGATGTGCTTCATGACATGATAGGACTGTGAAGTACAAAGGTAAATGCTGGCACCACCCCAAAGGACAACCACTCACAGAAAAGCTATTTTCTCTTGCAGTTTTCATCTGTTTCTTACGACAGTTCTCTGTGCACTGCAGAGCTATTAAGGTAGCACAAAACAGAGTTGAAGGTAATGCCTCACCTTCCTCAGACACCCCCAAGTCAGCTGAGCCATTTTGTCCACAGTCATGGAGAGACTGCAGCTCCTCTGTCCTACTTGGATACTGTGCTTTTCTTTAGAAGGATGAAAGAGGGAGAAAGAGGCTGCTGGAAGAACACCATTGAACCTTACATGAGTTTGAATGATGCTGAGCTGAACAGAGCTCCTCTGTCAGGGCCTCGGGACATCTGCTCCTGCGTTGAAATAATTGAATAACCTGAGCATGAGCGGTGGTGCCTGAGTAGCAACAATCACTATGATGTCCCCTAACACCTTCCTTACAGATACACTTGAAAGGTGGCCTCTCCATGTCTCGAGTTAGACCAGGTCAGTAGAAGCACATGCCCCTTTGAGAGGAGAGAAACCACTCTTTCTTGCCTTATCAAACTGCTCCCTGCCAGCCCAGCCTCAGTCCATATTTACCATGTGATGAAAGTATTTGACACACGCACCACAGTTTCAACTATTTATGATCATAGATGACCAGAGAAGTGTTTAGCATGTGTTAGCCCTTGGGAGGACAAAATGCAGCAGATTGGTCTCATGGACATGAAGGGGACTCTTGCAAGGAAAGTGGAGCAGAACATGACCAGCAAATGCAATCCTTCACCACAGCATCCAGCCACTGGTTTCTCAAACCAACCAAGTCTCCTCTGTTTGTATTTAAAGGCTATTTGTCTCCTCTATTTGTATTTATAGGCTATTGCAGAATATGATTCCCCTAATGGATCTATTTTCACAAACCATTTAGCAGCATTTGTTCTGTGTCAACATTGTCCTTTCATTTAATTTCCCCCACCCAGCGTCCCTTCCTGACCTCTGGCCACCCACTACCCAATTTATTCACAGACGCCAACTGCACCCCCTGTGAGCTGGGTGTCCCTGTGTGGAGCCAGCTCAGCCCTGTTCCAGCATGGACATCTCTGTCTGCCTGGTTCAGCAATGACAGGCACGCCTGGTGCTCCCAGTGCTGCCCTCTCTGCAGCAGCAGCAGCTCGGGCGAGCTCGTGTTGAGGTGTTATGGTGGTGCCTGTGCTGGCCACTTTGCCCCCCGGTGGCCATTCCAGTGGTGCCAGTGCCCGGGGAGGGCTGGGTGCTGGGCTGCCCAGTGCCTGCTGTGCATGCTGCCAGGGTGGGTGTGGGTCTGTCCTGCCCAGATTTCCTGCCTGTGGAGCTGGGGTCATTCTGGCAGGAGACTGCTGGGCTCCGTGTCATGGTGCAGGCACAGCCCTGTCCCACCAAGCCCCCCAACAGGCACTGACAGTGCCCTTCAAAGGTGACACAGCCCCAGCAGAAACAAAAGTGCTTGCAACTGCCCCAGTAATGGATACCTGGGACATGGTCCAGGCAAGCCTATACTCTGGCAACCCTCTCAGTACACAAAGGAGAAAACACAAATCCCCCATGCAACTGAGGTAATGAAAGACCACAGTGCATAGCTACCAGCAAGAGGGGCACAAACATTGATCACAACAGACTGGGAAAGTAGCTGGAGCCATTAGCCTCTGTCTAAATGCAAGGAGCTGACAAAATACAGGCTTTGAGCATACAGGACACAGACCATGGCACAATTTCCCGTGGAAGCCAGGTGCTCCATGCAGGAAATGAACCCCAGTATAATGTGGGTGGATAAACAGCATCACTCAGCCCTCCACAGCCACAGGCACTGTGTGCCAAGCAGCTGTGGCCCTCACGCAGCAAGCCTGGAGCTAAGGAGCTTCCATGCTGGAAAGTGAGCAGGACCACAGGCCTGAAAGAGGTAATTGGGATCTTTTCCTCTTGTTGTCTTTAAAAATGCTTACATGGCTGCTGGGTGAATGCTGGTTTCATAATTGATGGACATGGTCTTGGCAATCTCCTTTTTAAGAGCCATTCCTTGTCTCATAAATATCATCTATCAGTGCCCATTGTCTTTATAGCAATCTTGAGCAAACAGTTTTATTTCCAATCAGGACATCACACATTGATCTAAACACTCATCTGTAATGGATCAATTTACATTAGGAGAGCAGTATTGTAGCATTGTTGTTCATTATATTGAAAGAAGTATATGTTTAGTTACAGGCTGAAATCAATTAAACAACCCTCTGCCTTTTGCTGTAAGAAAGTCAACAAGCCAGTCTGTCTTGGACAAATATCCAGCTATAGCTCCTCTGAAACAGGACCTCAGCATCATCCCCTTCCTCTGAGTTCTCAGTTTCTCCTTCAGAGACTTCCTTTGCAATGTTTTGCTTACTGTGCAGCCTAGTAAAACACTCTCAGCTAAAACACACATGAGAGAAATGAAAGCACTCTTGCTCTGCTGTTGTGGAGGGGACTTTTCCAGGGCCACATGGAGCCGAGCATCCAAAAGGGAAACCTGCACTCTCACCAGAAGGCTGCCTGATAACATGTGATGGTATATGTGGGAGATGCTGTTTGCATCTTCGTGGGTGAGATCATTATCTCCAAGAGTCCCTGATTTCAGGGGAGGAGAAAAGGAGGGATTGGGAGGCGGGGAGGAAATTGTACATTATGATGCTCTTTCTTGCCTTACTGCAAGAGGGAAGACTGCAAGGAGTGCTGGAGGCTTTCTGACAAAGGGAACATCATTTCAGGCGGTGATATAGCTGCAGAGAGAGCAGGAACCTGCAATTTCAAAAGCAAAACACATAGGGGAACTGCAGGGCAAAGCAATGATGGGGTTTGAGAAGCACATCTCTTGGGGCTCTGGTGGATGTGACAGTGGCAGATGAAGGCATTACCTGCCCCAGCCCTGTGTCAGAAGTCTGTGTGCTCAGTGGCAGAGGGAGCATGTGCTTGTGACCTGCCTGCCACATGCTGTCACCATGGAAGGGCCAAGAGCCACTGGACTCTGGGCTGCCGTGCAATTGCCAGCCGGCTCCCACTGGTTTCTGCCACTGTCAGCAACTGGCCAAGCTCACAGGCCAACATGGCAGTGCTGGGAATACCAGGCTAAGCCATGACACTGCAACACTTGGTGACTGTAATCAAGCTTTTGCTTTTCCTTATGCAAAAGTGGTAAAACTGATCTGCAGGGGTAGGCTCTTACTTTGTGGTCAGAATTCAATCATGACCTGGTCTGTGCTGTGGAGGGTTTGCACAGCAGCCCTGGTTTATATATGGGTTTTTTTGGCTTCAGACATTCCCCACTCCTTTCCTACCATTCCGGTCATTCCAGCTCTTGTCTTACTTTTTCATTATATGCACAAAACACTGCTGCTATACTAATAATAATAATGAGAAGGAATAGCAGATATTACAAAGCTTATTAGGAAATTGATCTTTGATTTGCTCTTGAATAAAGAGACAGACCTCGAAACTGCTGAAGCCACTCAGTTAATTGGTTATTGGCTCTCTTGAGTGATTGTATCCATCCTGGTTCCACCAAGTTCAGCAGGTCTAGTGCTGGTCAATTAGCCTTTGGCATCCAGGAAAGGAAATGCTTCATTCAGGTTTTCTCAGAGCCTGTTTGTGAAGCATAAGGTGGACTGAGCACGAGAGGTTCCCCTTGGGCAGCAGGGGAATTTATTAGCACTCATGCTCTGAATCCTGCTTTTGAACTGGCACCAAAAGGGCATTTTTGCCTGTATCCCAGCCCTCTGAAAAGGTGGATGCTGTTAAGTGGAAGAATCTACCCCAGGGACTGCACTGCAGGAGGACATAAGAAGCCAGAGGGTTTTGGAGGACCACAGTGATTGCCTGCAGCATGACCTTCACCCATTGCACATAGGAGGGCCCAGCTCTCCTGCAGGATGAGTGATGCCAGCAGAGCCTGTATATCAGCTCTTTTGCTGGCTGTGGGGATGGAAGCCCTGTTGCTTGGTCACAGTTGGTCTGCAAACTCACTAATCACTACTGCTCTGATTCCCTCAGCGTTAGCAGGGCTGTGCAGAGCTGAACAGCTGACGCCATTTAGTGGCTTTTCCTACAGAGTGCTCAGTCCTGCCCTCACCGCTATGGCTTGCCAAAGGGCTCCAACACTTGCATTGCTACGACGCAAACCCTGTAATAATAGTTGGTTACATCCAGAGAATTCAGTTCAGATTTTAAAACCTCATCAAATAGTTAATGACTGACTATTTCAACACAGCAGTTCCTGCAAGACTTGGGAGAGAAGAGAGAGAGGGAGACGGAAAAGTTATTCATGTCCCATCTGTCTGGAATGCTTGTCCCCTCCCTCCCACCCACTGAGTCACTTCCTCCCTTTATATATCACTTAAAATTTTTCCTTTCCCCTTTAGCTTATGATTAACAGGCATTCACCCTCTGCAAATTGTTTCTTTTTTTTTTTATGATGCAATGTTATTTAAGAATCTATGGATAAGTAGAACACACTGTCTGGCAAATGCATGTATGGAGTAAAATGTAGTATATATTGCATGTGTGACCATGTGAATGAATATATCAATCACTGCAATATGCACTTGGTGATCCAGCCTTCCAAAAGAAGCTAAGGAACTTGCTGTGCACTGCCTTGGTTATTTTGTCCCTGCTGCCCAAAGCAGAGTGGTGTTCAGGAAGTGGCATGTGGCTACTGGAACCATGAGATGGAGATGTTCTAGAGCAGCAGCCATTAGCCCAGGTTGGGGTTCACTCAGCTCTAGGACCTGACCCAGGTGTGTGTGTGTGTGTGTGATGGGGCCATTTACTTAATTGCCCTCAGGTGTGTTTGTGAGGAGGCCTGGCTGGCTCAGCCCCCTGCCTTCCTGCCAGGGCTTGAGAGGGCTCCCTTTAATTAGCAGGTGGTGAAGGGCTCTGTTGGGAGGGTTTCATGGAAGACAAGAGAGAGACGTGAGGGAGGAACTTTGCCCTGTGTGTCTGTGTGTGCTGACTTGGCACAGCAAGCAGGGCAGAGTGGGCTATCTGAAGCCTTCTAATGGAGGAGCAGGAATAGCTACAGAAGAAGATGCTGGCAGGCTCATCCTAGAAGCAGATGGGAAAAGAGGAAGAGCCTGGGTGTTTCCTGAGCAAGGATGTGAGATGGTGGTGGTGAGTCCCTAAGCTGTAAAGTAGATGAAGGTGGGGAAAGGGGAACTTGAACTTCCTTGAACAGGTTGTTTGAGTTACTTGGGCTTTCCCAGTGAAGAACATGAGGGCCTATGTTATGTACTGCAGAAGCTTTGTATCTGTTCTACCTGTTTCAGTCCTCTTGCACGTGTATCAAAGAGGGGGTATTTTATTGATGTGGTATCTTGGTACTGTGGTGGTACAGGAAAGTTTTGTTCTTCAGGGACACCAGGTTGATGCCACTAATGAAAAAGAATTGTTTTAAAGACAACACTTGAGCAGCTATATGTGACTGGGAGGAATGCCCATCCCAGAGAGCCACCAGCAACACTGTGTTCAGCTGCTACTTGCCATTCTCCTTTTGTAATCTTTTGTAATGAGATCCCACCAGCTTTTCTGGTTCCTGTCACTTGGCCAGGAGCTGCTGGGTGATGCAATAATCTAGGTAGCATGTCCACTCTGGGATGCACTGAAGGATGGGGCACAGATGTGTCACAGAGCCTCTGCAAAGAGCCAGCTTGGCTCCTGCTGGTGGCTTTAGCTGCGTGTGGATCCTGTTGGCTCTGCTCCAGCCTCCCAGTTCAAGAAGCTCACCGCAGGGGTGCCTCTGTGCTGGGCTGGCACTGATCCATCAGTGCTTTTTTTTGGCTCTGACTCTGTGTCCTGTGAAAGTAGCTGTCCTGGCCCCAGACCTGTGTGCTCTGCAGTGCTGGGACTGGGCTGTTGAGCCATGGCCAGGCATCTGGATGTTTGGTATCTGAGAACTGTCTTTATTTTATACACATGGGCGATGGTGCGGGCGGGCTGAGATAGGTCCAGGAACTGAAGGTGGGCCTGTGTTTCCTGTGACTTCACAAATCATGGACCTGAGTGCACTGAAACCTCAGTAGTTTCCCTTGAAGGGCAGGACTGGAGAGGAATACATGGGTCTTGTAGCTTTTATGACACCTAATAGATTGTAAAATGGCCATTGAATTTT
Organism: Margarornis squamiger; assembly: GCA_035222235.1. NCBI lineage: Eukaryota > Metazoa > Chordata > Aves > Passeriformes > Furnariidae > Margarornis > Margarornis squamiger. The sequence continues at coordinate 27,990,416 of JAWWTY010000160.1, forward strand.
ATTACGTTTGTGGGAGACTTGATGAATCCAAGGATGGCGTGCTGTGTTACTGGAAGTCAAATAACCACTGATGCTGCTGTTGCTGAGTGGTTTTTTAAAAGGGAAATTTGTTCATTTATTCTCCCATGCCTTTGCTCTGATGGGTAGCTATGCATTCCTCAGAGACTTCCTCTTCCAGCTTATTTTTGGAAACAATTTTACACGTATGGATGTGGGGACAGTATAGCTACCCTTGTATTATGGGGCAAATTAATTTAGTATTTCATTTGCCCCAGGGCAACCTTTGGAAATAAAACAATAGCCTCTGTTGTTTATTTCCCTGAGAGATGTTAATGATTAACTCTGTAAAGAAAAGTAATTCTTCTGTCCTACATAAACTTTCATAGCTCTATGCAACAGCTAGATATGTTTAAGTAGTGTATGGCATGCAAAAAGCTAAGCTCTATAATGTTACTGTGCAGATAGATTTGGCTGCTGGAGAATGACTTCAGCCTAAGATTTTAGTGCTGCCAGCTGGCAGAAGTGATCATATATGTAAAACCCTAAGCTCAGCCAGAAAAACCTGAGTTCAAATCTCCTGCCAGGGATTGTAGGATAGAATGATTAACCTGACTTTATATTTTTGGGTAACTATCAAGTGCCCGAATATTTATAGTAATAAATGTCTTCCATATGTGCTGATACTGCATCCATGGAGTTCATGATATGGTTATTGTCTTACTTGAAGATGCTAATTATAGCTAATCCTATAGGCACATGAATCATGAAACACTGGCCCAATTTCTGCCAGCTTCTGAGAGATGCATCTGACTTTGTTCATGTGAGCAATGCAGGTCAGCAGAGAGCTCAAGGCAAAATTCCAAGAGTGCTGGGGATCGTGAGGTCTCTTTTCAGAAGAAACACAGGCACTTGATATTTAAGCACTTAAAGCTGCAGGTGGGCATTTTACCAGCCTTATACCTTCTGAGACATACTTATAGGTGCCTGGGTGCATCTTGATGTGTCAAGATGCCACTGAAAATGAAATCTTGATTCTACAAGCCATTGTCATGTAGCCCTGTGATCCTCTAAGTCAAAATTGGCAGAGGCCTCCTAAGTTCCTAAATTCATTTGGTGCCTGCTTCGACTGGCACAACAGCCAGGCTTGGAGCACTGCTGGTGCCTGTTGGGTTGTGTGGTACCGAGGATGCTCAGCTGCTGCTCCAGGGATGTGATGGCTTACCAGGTCAAGCTCAAAAGCATACCTTAATGTAAAAAATCCTCTTTGGTACAAGACTGTAGAGGTACTCTCCGGCTGGTAAGAAAAAGCAGCAGAGGAATTGTATGAAGGTTATAATGTTGTAATAAGAAGGCTATAAAAACAGAGAAAGAGAGACTAAACCAATGTTCCAGTAGTTTTCTCTTCCCCTGAAATAGAGGTAAGCCCGCCCAGACGTCTTCCTTTTAAATACTGACTACTGCATCTGTTTTAAACCAAAAATAATACCTTTTGATTGGAAATGTTTCAATAACATTATTTGCGCATTTTATTGAGGCAGAGGTTGCAATTATTAGAGTCACCAGGAATTTCAGACATTTAAACACAGCCCTTATTTCTCCAGAGAGAGTAAACCACATCCCTGGGCAATTATTCTTCTATCTAAATGCCTTCAAACCAAGTCCTAAACCAGATCTGATGTTTGTTGCTGGTGGTCCCTCTTACAAATCGGCCCCTGAAATGAACATGTGGGGTTAAACAAATGCCAAGGAGATGGGACTGGTCCCTGTGGATGCTGATGGAGGCAGAACCTGTGCAGGATGCACAGGGTAGATCATGCAGCTCTGAGCAAGCTGCTACTAGTCTGGTGAGGTGCTGTAGTTTGGGCCCTTCAGACTTTAAAAGAATAAGGAGAAGGATTTTTCTGGTCATGGAAACTGCTCCTTCAGCCATGTGATCTCTTCACAGCTTTTCTTTCAGCCTGGCTTTTCACTAGCAAGCAAACAACTGCATCTGTGGCAGTGAAGGGACTTGGCTCAACAACCAGAATGTCCACCCCAGTGTGTTCTCAGTGTTACCCCCTAATCTTTTCAGCAAACATTTTTGGAACTTTAATTAAAAAACTGAGACTGCTAAGAGGCCTCTAAGGCTTGAATCCCTTGTGTTTTCTGGCCTCTCTACAGCCTCTGTTGGCAGCATGGAGACTTAGGCATTTAATCACTTTCTGTTTCAATTTTTTGATGCTTTCAGCAGAGCATAAATAAGAATTTGAGTCTAAAAGTCCATTAAAATTCTGACATCAATAAGAACAACAAACCTTGAAGACAAAGGAGGTGTCCAGCTTACAGTCTAGGCTGGGAAATGAGGTGAGGGTTTGTTTAGGAGGTGACTTGAGACAACAGCAATAAAAGAGGAATCCTCCTCACCTGGCCAAGGAATTTTCAGCACATGCCCATTTAAATCTCTAGCAAAGCTCACTCACTGGCTTGGAGGGAGCAGGATTAGGCTCATGGTGGAGTGCAAGGATGACAATCCTAGCTTCTGTCCTCAGCTGTCTGTATTACCTGGATGTGTTTTTCCCTATGTACTCTATAAGAAAAGATGCCAAGAAACCTGAATGATGCATCAGGATACTGGTATCCCCAGAGATAAAGGAAGTTGCCAGCTTGCCCCAAGAGCCTTGTCACCTAGCATTTTGATACTTCTCCAAGTTTTGGTCCCATCTGAAGTGTGTGTGTGTGCCCTCTACCTTTCCTCAGGACACAGCATGTGGACTGTTCAACCCGCCCAACCCTTCCTCCATAAAACCCCAGCAGTTCTCAGGAGAAACATTGTTCTTGCTTATTCTTGTGATGAGGATGAGCCTGCATTAATGCAGGAGTGGAGCAAAATACAGCTCTTGCTCTAGTGAAAAAGGTGGGTCTCTACCCATTGCTCATCTGAAGGCAAGCAGGTTTCTGGCAAGAGTGTGTGTGTACTAGTACTTAGAGTTTTGTCTACGTAGTGGGCCAGGTCTTGAGTGCACTGTCAATTAAGGGCAGCAATTCAAAGTGATTCACAGCAGATTACACCAGCCTGTCTCTTGATGGAGCATGCTCTGGTCCTGCGCCTGCAGGTGCTGCACAGACTGCCAAGCCTGGAGCTAGCCTGCAGTTATGCTGTCAGCCTTGCTTAGATCTAATGCTTTATGACAACTGTCTACCTGTAATGTGATAATGGGCTGAAAACCTCTGCAAAATTGATAGGGTTTCTTGCAAAGAAGGAGAAACTTATAATGTGGCAGGCCTGATCCCTTTCTTAAGATCCACGTGAACTGCAATGATTTCCTTGCAGATGGCAAGCCTGGTTGTTCTTCTCCCCCTGACAAGAGAGTGGTTGTGTTGGTGTCTGTGAAGCTGCTGGCCTCCTACTTTCTCCCAGTTCAGGGGGCATCAACCTGTTGCATTTTCAGGCACTTTTAATCTGTTGTTAACTCTGAATGCTAAGATACTCTTGAGTTCTACCTCCTAGGGCTTCCTGCATACTGTGCCTGTACTTTTCATAGTCTAGGTAATATCATCTTCTGCCTGAAAGATGTTTCCAGGGTTTATACAATAAGTTCATCATGTTTAATCCCTAAAATAGGAGTAATTGTCTAGAATGATTAACAGGTTGTGTTCTAAAAGAAATTAGGCTTAACATCATGTAACAGAGCCTTTACGGAAGAGGCCAGATTCCTACCCACCTTGTCTTGATGTGATCCAGGAATAGCACCAGTGGCTTTGTGCTACATCAGTGTTAAGTGAGAGCTCTGCATAAAATACCCTGATGCACTTTCAAACCCTTTTAATTTGCACTGCAAGTAGGAAGTTGCAGCCATGGGAGAGGTGATCCTTCTTGCTCTGGAGAGGCCCCTGTGAGCTATATATCCTTTTCCCCGTTTGCCCTAATGCAGCCGGTGACCAAGATTGTGACAACACTGTGCCTAGTTCCTGGTGCAGGACTTAATGGTAACCAAAAACTCTTTATGTAGCCAAAATGGTGTCATTTCAGCTGGTTTAACTAATTGCGGCCTGTCCTTTTCAAGCTGCTCAGCTTCCATCCCACCTCAAAAAGGCCCAGGACTGGCAAGATAGGTTCTGGCAAGGTAGGCAGTTGCATGAGGACAGCAGAACAGCTCTGGTCTCCTGAGGTACTTTGGCTGTGTGGGAGACTGGCAAGCACAGTTGGGGGTGACTGCCATGGATAAATGCCAGGCCCTTTGTGGGGGAACAGGGAGATTGACCTCAGGGGCCGCTGTCTGGCATGAGTGGTCCAGTCCTATCCTTGGGTATGCTTCTGCAAAGCCAGGAACTTGCTCTCAGGGCTGTGGACTGTGGTCTGCAGATCAGAGTCCCCTCCAGAGAAAACAGGGATGTTTACACAGAACACAGCTATCCTAACGGCCATGTGATAATTAAGAGGCCTGAGGCTGCTGGATAAACCCTTCCCTACGACCTTCTCATCCTCCAGAGTATAGGCCCCCATGGTAGCTCTGACCCCCATGCCATTCCCTGCCACATCTGTGGGCTTATCATGCTTCTTAAAGAGCCAGTAAACCCATTAGCTCTGGGTAAATGATCCCTGGGCTTTCTTTAGAATAATTAAAACCACAAGGCAAACAGTTACTCTGGACTATCAGCAGCATATCAACAAAACTTGTGTCTTGAAATGTGTGTTCAATTTCTGTTATTAAAAGGCACAGAGCCATATGCGAAACATTATCATGCGTCTTTGTGAAATTAGCAGAAGTATTTGAACAACCATTTTGTCTCTATCAAAACAGTGCCTTATTATTATTTTTTCATACTGTGTAGGAAGGTGAGAGAGCCTTTGGAGAGCAGGAGGGCTCAGGCAGGCGATGTGACTGCTGTAGCCCCTGACTGTATCTGTTTGCTGTGCAGAGGTGCACATGGTCTGAGAAGCCCAGACGATACTGGCCATGAATGGGGAAAGAGGAACAACATGAAGAGTCCTGTGATGCTTTTAATCCTGAAATCCAGGACTGCTGGTTTTATTGAACTCTTTAATTGCTTTACTTTTGAGTGAGGCTCTCACAGTACTTGCCAAATTCAGTTCCCCATAAGGTCAGGAGAAGTCTGACTATTGATTCAGTGAGAAAAGAGAAAAGGCCAATGTTGAATGCTTTGAAATTCCCACCACTTATGCTTAAGAGCATATGTTAGAGAAGTGATGTAATTTCTGACTGCTTATAAACTTTCAAAATAGCATTAGACCTTTTAAAATAAAATCCTAGTCCTTAGTTTTTTGAACTGGCTCTGAAAATGGCACCAAAACTCCTTAAGAGCAATGCTTCCTGAAGGAAGGGCAAAGTAGGAGGGGAGCTGTTTCTGATTAATAGTGACCAGTAACTGTGGGCAAGGTCAATGTGTGGCACACAGCCAGGCTTGAAGGAAAACATGGTGTGAAGTGTCTTGGCATTTAAGGAAGACTTTAAAAACTTCCAAGACAAACCTCCAAATTATTAATCTCTCTGGCAATGCATTTGGTAATTGACCCTAGCATACAAGTCCCTCCTGTGGACCAAATATCCCGGCTTTGTGTGGCACACAGAGCATTTTTAACTCTTAATGGGCACAGTTGGAATAATTCTTTTTGCATCTGTATGGTTTTATGCATGTCTGGTTTCAAGGTGGAGGCGAACAAGATCATATTTGAAGAAGATCTTCAAAGAAAATGCCTGTGCTTCTTGTCAGGCCTAGTTATCAGCCAAATTGACTGAGATAAGGCAAACAAAAGTGAAATAGCAGGCTAGGTCAACTGATTTCATTTCTTTAGGCAAATTGAACAAGAACATCCCTTGATTGTCAGAGCTGAATCAGCAAATATAAAAAAGCCCAAGACAGTCAACCCTACACTTAGAACCCACTTGTGGTTTTCACGCTGACAACCTCATCACTAAAAATGGTCCTCCTACTACTGGTTTGTCTGAGTCTCAGGTTATATTCAGGGATATGACTGTATCACTAGCTTTTCAATCTTAACTTGATTTTTTTTCAACTGAACAAATACATTGGAACTTTCTAACTATGCCAAGTATTTCTGCTAGAAAATATTCTGGAGGATTTATGTAATAACAAACATATGAAGGATTTCTGATGTGAAAGACTCTTGCTTATACTAATTCTTTATCTCTAAAGAGAAATTAATTTTGTTCAATAAATGGTTGAATTCTAAACCCATATATTTCCAAACATGCAGTGGCCAGAACTACAGGCTCTCAGTACATCTATATTATAGACCATAGGTTTAGGGTGCATAGTAATATGTGATATAAGTCTTGATTACACAAACTTGACACTCTTTATTAATATAGAGCAGTGTTTTTTCTCATTTTTTCTGGAGAGCTGTGGATACTGACTGAAATTTAACATGTTTCACTTTTGTGAGAGAATCTCTTGTGGATCCTTTGTGAGGTAGCTCACAAAGGTGTAGGGTTTTGCAGAGCAAACTGAGAACCAAGAGAACAGGGAGAAGCTTCAGGATTAACTACTCAGCTATATTTGTGTATTAACAGCTGTTAATATGTAATTTTCACTAATAAATAAATGCATAGTCATTGCTTTGTACATTAGGATTCAGACTCTGGCACACTGTGTAGTGCCAAATGCACAGAATTTAGGATTTCTGCTATCTAGAAAGGCAGCTGTTTTCAGAGATGCCTTCTGAGTCCATAGGAAATGGTGCCTAAAGCTTATATAAAATAATATGGTAAGTGCCAACACCTCTCTAAACATAAGTTATAACTGTTAGCAGAAGTTAGACATGTTTTGGGGTATCAGAGAGCAATAAGCAGCCTTAGAGCCATTACTTTGTGTGTGTTCTGAAGGATCAGCAGACATTAGAAGGGACTTTTTCACATTCCCTTGTGTGACATCCAGCCAACTTGCAAAGTGCAGCAAGATCTCTGCTCTCACAGAAAGACTTTCTGTACCCAGTGCCAGCAGTACTTCCACCTTAGAATTCAGGAAAGGGAAACACAACCCACAGCTGTTACATCTGGCCACCAGCCTGAAGGTGCTGTGGCATGAAGTGTGTTTTGGTTTCCACCAAGCCAGGCTCAGCTCAAATCACATGCCTTGTGCTGCTATCAGGTCTTTTGTGTATTGCTTACCAGGGAGTTGTGTACTGCAGTCCATGCTTCCCTCAGCACAACTCTAAGAAATCCCTCCTTGTCATCCATCCTGTAATGCAACTGGGAACTAATTGGCAGGGGTGTACAGAACAGCTGACTGAACACCTCAGGGACAGAGTTTAGGCATAACACTGTATTTCCAGCCTTGGGAAAACATGGAGAGAAGAATCAGTAGAGAGTTAGGGAAAAATCCACTGAATTATCATAGGACAAGTCTCTACCTTCCTTTTCTTATACGACCTTACTGGGTACTTAGGCAATGGAAGTGGGAATAGCTGCAGAAGAACAAATCAGTTGGCAGAAATAACATACATGCAAGGTGTGTATTTCAAGCAGCTAATGCTGTGGCTGGCAATGAGCTCTTTCATGGGACTATCAGTCAGGAAGGTGACAAAGCTCAGGGCTAAAGAAGGGATCCTTGTTTTCCTTCTGCATCAGGGAATGATCCAGTCACCAGCCTCTGCAGCTGTTCCAGCTTCTGCTGCCTTTCAGACCCTTCTCCACAAATCCTTTCCACGCCAAAAGTTGGCAGCCACAAATTGTATGAGTACCCCTGTAGCTGAGAGGTGACCCATCTGGGTCCATTGCCCCAAATACAGGTGCTCTGGACAGCGTGTTTACCTGTCATGTATTGGCACTACTCGTGTGGGTTCTCTAATGTAGCCTATACAAGATAAGCTTTGCTCTGGGTGTGGTGCCTCAACATGAACATCTAGAAGGAGCAACAACTTCATCACCTTATCCATTATAGAAGTTAAGTGCCTGAAATATAAAATATTGTCATTTCCAAGAACTGAGCGCAAGGTGTTGAAACATCTCCAGCAGGGACAAAGTTAAGAGTCTGATAAGCTGCAGTTTGGTTCTGATTACAGTGGAGATACCAGTCTGGAAAACTGCCCAGTGTGCTGCTGCAAGAGACCTGTAATTAGCACGTGACCACTGCTGGTAGCATTTCTGAGGGTAATAAGAACATGACAAACCTCATCTCTTTTCAGTTGTTGCAGGCTCTTGGTCTTTAGCTCTTTACAAAGCTGTGGGTAGTCCTTTAATTAAAGCTCCCAATCATGCATTTGACAGAAAATGCTGCGGGCCAGTACGTTGTAATGTTAGATGCCAATTGATTATGGAATGTGTCTGCAAATTTGCAGCCCTGTGATCCACCCTGTATCAATATTATAGCTGGATGTCTCCTGCAATTGCTTATAATCAGTGTCTTATTAAATCCACAGAATCCCTGTTAAATTATATGCTGTATGCAATAGTTTCTGGAGAGCTGGATCACAGTGTAAGAGCTGGATGTATGGGGAAGTGGAGGTGACTGGGAGCATCTACAAAGGGGAGGAATGACTAAACCTCACCTGGGAACGCACAGAAATCTCTCAGGGAAACAAATCTTTTGAGGTACTCTAGCTGGGGCAGCTAATCTGCACCAGGCCTGTACTTAGGAGGAGTGAGTAACCAGGGATGTCATGGGCGCAGTGAAAACACTGTTTTCATCACAAATCCAAACCATAACATGATAAAGCTACGATGCTGAAAATTAACCCTACCCTAGCCAAAACCAGTGTGGTCCGCTGAAGGGAAAACTTGAAGTTTTCATGAAAAGCTTGACCTCTCTGTGCTTTGCTTTGTGTGTACTAGTTAGAGCTCAGATGACCTGCAGGCAGGCTGGGGTCTGGTGTTCGAACAGATGCATGGAGCAGGTAGCCGGAGCAAGCTGTGAGTGGGACAGCAGCTGAGCTGTCTTAGTGCTTTGCACACCAACTAATTAGGCTGGGCAGAGCACCCTGCTGGTGTGGTAGCACCACTTTGGCCCCCAGTGATCTTGGGTATCTGCCCTAAACCAAATTGCACGATGTAGACATTCGAAATCTTTGCCAAGTGCAACTTGATAATGGAGAATCAGAAATGTTCTGGATTTCTCAGTTTGGGGTAGCTGTAGATTCTGCTTTGCATTTAGCTGGTAGTAAAGGGCACAGAGGCTTTCTGTGCTCTTCCCAACACAGGGAAGTTTCAGGTTCTTCTCGGCAAACCTCAGTATGAGGCAAGAGAGCTCTGGTAATGTTGCAGCTGTATCAATTCACCTCATTTAGTATGTATCACAAGTAAGTTTGTGGTTTAAAAAGAAAAGATGTGTCTAGAAATTATCTCTTCATTTGTTTTTATTAAAATATTGTGTAAAAATCCATGCTCAATTGCTGCTGAATTGCTATAATTAATTATATTATACCTTGAACAACTGGTAAAAATGTATACATATTAGAGCTAGACCTGAAACTTTGTGCCTGAGGATGCCTGTGTTGTACAGCAGTTCAGGTAAGACTTTGAGGGACTAAATGCTTTTCAATAAAAAGTCCTTTGAAAGAGTTTGGACTCCAGCAAAGGAGCTAATATGTACCACCACCACGCTCCAAAAGACCCCCACGAAACCAAACACTAAGTGTCAGTCAATGCTGTTAGAAATGCACTAGCAGGAGTTCTGCTTTCTTGTTGCTACTCAAACCTAGACATTTTTGTAGCCTTGTTTATAATTCTTTCATATATTTGAAGGTGTTTCACCAGCTATTGACAAGAGACCCGTATTTCTGCTGAAGTCCTAGCCAGAGTGTATTTTCTACTCCTGCTGTTGTTTCTTTGGGGATTTGGTTTCCCTTTTCCTGTAACACGGGCTTTAAATCTAAAGGTCTGAGTACATCAACAAGTCACCAGGAGAACTAATGTTTAGGCTGTACTAAAGCAAGAGCTGTTCTTTCCCCTGCAGACCCCTGCAAAGCTGGGAATCTGAATTCATAGCTGCTCTCAAGTTTCTCTAGCAAACATCTTGCACTGAGCCAGGGAGACAGCCCCACTTGCAGGGGCATCCTAATCGACCACAGTGAGATTTCGGGGTGAGCACTACACACCTCTGCAGTGCAGTAGCCCCTAGTGCAGTGGGGTATTCAGCTCCCACAGCCTTCCTGGTTTGGGGAGCAGATGTGGGAAGTCAACACAGCCTGAGAAGATGGTTAAGAGGGTATCAGCAGTATTGTGTGGGACCAGCCTGGCTCTCAGGTAGGTTCACAGATTTGTGGAGAGAGGGAAAGTGTGCAACTAACACGCTCTTCTGCTTCGTGCTCCACTTGGCCTCAGATCTCCCATTTAGCAGAATAGGTACGTTTAATGTAGTTTCAAACCGAGGGTCACAAATTACTTGTCAAGCGATTTGGCCGTATTAAGTTGCACTTTAGACTTTCATTCTCAAAGGTGAACATTGGTATATTTACGATCTTCTAGGGGAGAAAAACAGAATTTAATAGAACTTGCTAAGTAGAGCAAATGAGGCTGCAGTACACCTTCCCTCTGTTACATATTAAACTGGTGTTATTAAGTGTTAACTTAACAACGTATTGTATGGACAGCTAAAAGGGGCCAGGAAAAGTCTTTGTGTAAAACATGTAAACAGCTAGGGTTTTTTTTTATTGGACTCATTAACTGTGCTATAGTTAAATCCTTTGTTTTCACAGCTGGTTTAAATTAAATTAGCAAAACTGTGATTTTTTTTTTTAATATGGTGGTTTTAATACATGTCAAAAATTAACAGAGTAATTTGACTGTGTCTATTTTAAAGGTTTTGTAATTTTTTTTAAAATTTGATTTATTCAATTTTTTTCCGGTAAAAAGCTCGTATTGACTAAGACCAGTTCAGTTGAAGCATATTTAACATGTCATTTTCAGAGACACTCATAATGCAATCCAGTGGTATTTGGTCATTTTAAGTACACACATAAGGATGCAGATGCATAGAAATTGAAAATAAGCTCTTGAGATGAGTCGTGTAGTTAAGTGACCAATGTCCACTACATTTCAAATATTTGGATATTTAATGCCCTAGGTTTTCCAAGGGAATGCTCAGCTAGTCTGCGCTGTAGTGTCTGCACCTAAGCAAATAGCAGGTTTAACAATCTCACACAGACTCTCACTCAGGTGAATGCCAGACTTGACTAGGCCCAGCAGCTTGCAAAAAAACCCTTGAGGAGTGAAGTTTGGTGGTGGTGGGATTGAAGGAATCCCCACCCACAGCCCTGGAATTGGCTTTCCATTTCACACTAGATTTAGTAGTGACACAGGTCAGCCCCATCTTTTACTGAGCCACATTAAGTTCTGTCTTCTGTCCTCCTCTGTACATCCTCACGTTGCATTCAGCTCTTGTTCATGTTTTTTCCTCCTTGTTTCATCCCTCCTTTCTCCTACGCATGCACCTGGCCATTGCTGCCATCCCTGTGTGCAGATGGGGTTGTTCAACAGCCTATGTTTGTGAAATGAACTAATTTAAAAGCACACATTTGTCTCTTATATAAATGTGTTTATATTGTCTTTTATGTACTTTTGCATAAAAGCTGGGTGAAATCATCCTGAGCCCTGGGAAGAGTACTAGCACTTGCTGGGTAGGACAGGCTGCTGGGAAGCTCCTAACCAGAATATGTTGCTGACTGGGCAGTAAAGTACCTGCTCAACCTTGTCAGAATGCTCTTAAGTGTAGGTTGACTTGGTGAAGCCCTTTCTGAAATTGGTCAAACACTGGAAGTATGTTGCACATGCAACTGAGGGAACTCAGAGCATCTTTGTGGCAGGAGTTTTGAAAGGGTGATGATGTAAGAGGTGGCTTGTGGCTCTTTCTAGAAGCACTGGTGTGAGTTACCTCTGCCAGAGGTCATCGTTCCCCTGTGCTCCTACAGCAGCTGCTCCTTCGTGTCCTTCTAAAGCATAAAGACAATGTCTGGGCAGTAGGAAAGGCAGTGGTGGGCAGAAGGAGAGTGAGAGAGTAATCTTCTTTCCTTGAAGAGGATATTTGAACAACACCTACAGCCAGATATTGTAATGGTTGCAGGTGGAGGAATGACAATATAGAAAATTTCCCTGTCCTTTCCTTGCCTTTCTGGAAATACTTCAAAAGGGATTAAATGGGCAATCAGTAAATTATTCTGCAAAATATGTTCCTGATCTATCAGCAAAGTGAAATGAAATTACCTAAACAATTTAGAGATTAGGAACATTGCAGAGGTCTAACCCTTCCATGAGGGAGGTACACCCACAGTTTGTATTTACTGGAGCATGAAAATACAATTTGTCTCAGTAGGAGATGGTAGAACTTTCCAAGCAGGGCTGGGTTCTCTTCAGAAGGGTCTGAGATTTGTACAGAAGTGTCTGATGACTGAGGTCAGTGTTTCCAGAGTCATGCTAAAGAAAGAGCCAGGTTGATGGCAGTACTGATATCCCAGATAATTTTTAGGGAACTCTCTGTAGAAATGTCTCCCCATAGAGCTGCTTGCTGGCTTCCCTAGACTTTAAACAGACTTCATTCCGTGCTTGAAACAACAGGATTCTTTGTCTTCTGTGTTCCTTCGAGGTTGGGACTGTCTCTCTAACACATAGTTTGAGGTTCAGAAATGTACCTAAGGCTATCCTGTTCCCATACAGTAATAAATCACGCAGAAGCTGTGTAAGCAACAGACTTGGCCGTGCCTTCCTCTTGTACTGGAAGGTGTGGAAATGTAACAATTCAGAGCTTAGGCAGGTTCCAAACCCTGCAACAGGACTTGGAAGGCAAAGCGTTCATCCATATCGTCACTATCAAAAAAGAGCTTTCTTTGAGCAATGCTGTTATTAGTCTTGGTGTCTGGAGGTGAGGTTAGCTCGCTTCTGCCTCAGACACAGCAAGTGGTAAGCAGGGCAGGCATTCAAAAGGCTCTCTGGAGGCTTGCAAAGCCTGAAGGAGTGAAAATTTGAAATATTTATAATTGGCTGGGGAATATTCTTATTGCCTGATGCACTATTGCCCCTTTAATTCTCATTTCAGTTTCTGAAATTTATTTTATATTTATTTTATTTTTAAGATGAGCTTTTAGTGACTTGTGCTACTCTTGCCAATAACCTAAATATTTATAAATGTCTTTCTTGATAGTATGTGCAAAAGCCTTTGCTGCTCTATGAAGGGGGAATAATTGAAACAAATATTTCCTTATTTTTATTCCCTGATAAATTTCCATACACAGTGGCAATTTCCTGCCCTCCTCAGTTCTCTCCAAGGGCTATATAGAAAAGTTTTGGTGAGAAATGCTTGAAGCGAAACACAGAACTCAGAACATCCTGTGCTTTGTGGGTATTCCAAGTCAAACCCAAACACGCTGACTGAAGTCTACCTTCTTGCCTTTACTCTTTGCTTATTTTCCCCCTAGCAGTTAGTACTTTGTTGCTGCGTGTCTTGGAGGGTGGAAGTTCTTCCCTGGTGGAAATGTCCTACCTTTTTGATGGGCATGGGGACCGATAAAACAATCTTATTTTCTGATTTAAATTATGAGATAGTTTTTCTTATCCTGAAGACATTCAGATACTTCTATCAGATAAATGGGAAAAGTGAATCAAAGTGATGTACTGCAGCAAATCCTGGCTGCTGTGCTCTCCCTGTCACTTCTTGCTCAGCTGCCGAAGTTTGTTTTGTGTGACTCGCTCCCTGTCAGTGTATCCAATGCATGGGCCAGGGGGTGATGCTGTGTCTCTTGGTGGGTGTTAGGTCACTTTGGGAGGGTTCCTCAGCAGCCAGCGAGGCGCAGTACCCCTGTGCTGCACTTCTCTGCTTTCTGGCCATGAGCATGGGCTGAGGCCACTTGATTGACAAGGATTTGGCAGCTGCTTTCATCCAACAAAGGGTTGGAAGGACGGGGTGGCTGTTTCACAGAGTTTGCAATCCTCTTGTCCCACATGAGGCCAAATTCTCCTCTAGTGCACTCAGTGTCCATGGAATTAATCCCAACCTACAGTGATGCTGGAAAACTCTGACCTCTACAACTAATTTCCAATTGTAATCCTAAAAGAAGAATGGTTGGCTAGTTTGGTTTTTCTGCCCGTGCTTAAGTGCGTTTTGCTTTCATTATGGGGTGTCAAATTGCTAATATTTATGGAGGACACAAAAGAATGAAAATTCTGTTTCGTGTTCAATCTGACATCTTTTGGCACCAAAACCCTCTAGTCATGGTAGTAGTTCTGTTTTAATTCGGCAGTGCTCTTTCGAGATGAAGTCCTTTAAAGTGTGGTTTGGCTCTGAGGAGGGATTCTATGCAATAGTATTCAGGGGGTCTGTCTTTATTGTCTCAAATATTAATAATTTCCAGATCAAATGCAAATTGCCTTGAGTTTGTTTTCTTGTCCTTTCTTCCTGTTCTGTCAACTTGGTTAAATGCATCATGATGCTTTTAAAGTCAACCTGCTTCTTTCCTTGGCAAACGCCCCCCTGCACAGTGAGGTTCTGCAGGCCACTTCCAGCTCAGTTATCCCCTCCACTCTGCAGCCATGCAGGACTGGGAGTGGGACCTCCCAGCCTGCACAGCCACAGCTTGGCCTGGGTTATAGGTGTGGGATCAGAGGTCAGTAAGTAACCAGTTCTCTCTAGGCAACCCTTGTCAACACGAGGGTAAAGGGAACTTATGTGACTGTTTAAACAAGCCCATGCAGAAGGGAGAAGATGCAAAAAGTGGCTCATGGGAGCTGTAGCAGTGCCAAGTGCTTCTCCAAGTGGGTGCCCTCAGGCTCTGGGGCCACATTTGCAGAGACACGGGACACTGTACTCCGTGAGCCTATGGTGGGACAGTATTCTGGCTTGCTCTTGGGCAGCTTTGCCTGGTCACACCCCAGCACTTGTCCGGATCTGCTCAGTCCAGTCCAGACTTATGAGGCCCTTCCAAGGGATCGCAGAGGGATGATGTCATTGCTGGCAGCATGCTGAAATGCCTAGCCCTGGAGGCCTTCTCTGCAGCTCCAGCAGCACAGCCATGCACACTAATGGGGGTGAAGTGATATTGCTTTGAAGGTTCTTGAGTGAATGGAGCTTGTTCTTGTGGAAGTAAAGGAAGAAGACAAAAGCTACTTTAATACTGCTTCAATTGTGTGCATTTTTTGGCTTGGCAGTAAAATTAATCAAAAAATATCAACAAAATTCTCCAGAAGACTGTGGGGAAGGAGAGATTATTACTGAAAAAGGTATTTAATTCTCTTGTTAAAACAGCCCACAGATTCTCAGAAAGTTAAGGAACTTCAAATGCTGCAAACTGTGCCTGCAGCCTGCAAGCACAGGTATAATGCATGTGTTCAGAGAACATACATTTATATATAAACTACTTGCTTGTGAGCATACATCATTTGTGATGTATACTTTGCATGCAGTGTTGAATCTATGAAGTATAGCATGGATGCACTGTGAAGAAATTTTGACTCCAAGTATTTTATAAACCTAATATAACAGTTGAAATCCCAGTTGCCTGGAAAAACCTTCTTCTAGTAAGCACTGTTTCCTGCTAAGATTTCCTTCATTATTTGGTATACTAGCTTAGGCATACATTGCATATCCATAAGTCACTACATGTGGAATACTCATTTAGACCAGACCTCTCTTGGACTAAAACCCTTAAGGACAGAGTGATAGCTCTCTAAGAGGACATAGTTTTAAATTCTCATTAATTCTTTTTATAATTTATAACTGTACTGTATTCTACTATTGATCAGATGCTCTAGTCTTAATAGATTTCTTAATGAGGATTTGTGTATGAGGAAAGAAACACGTGTATTTGTAGTAGGACGTGAACAGAAATACAGAGGAAATAGCAACCTTTGAGCTACAGGCTTGGGTTGTCAGTCACTTAGATAACCACTTGTTCTTGGCAGTGACCCTGTAAGTACTGATGTTAACATTAAACGTCCTCTGTCCAGAACCCTCTTGCACACACTCTGTGGTAGCATTTAATGCACTCTTACACCAGCCGAATGGGATGGAACATAAAAGTTAATTTGCAAACTTTCACGTTTTCTGGCATATTTCAAAGTCCATCCAGACACTTTAGCTGGGGTTATTGTGCCAATGGATTGTGCCCTTTGATCCGGAGGAAACCAAGCTTAGCTTCTGCCACGCTCACGTCCTGCTGTGGTCTGTGTGAACCACTGATGGCTGTGCCTAAAGTCCAGGAAAACAGAAACTGTGTCTTGATTTAGCTCAGTATTAGGATCCTGGTGTAAAGCTTAGGCTGAGGTATTATGGGAAGACCACACAGTTCAATTCTTTCCAAATTTTAGTGACCAAATGAAATACCAGTCTGGAAGGGCCTGTCCTCTAGTGTGTGAGCAGAATGCCCATCTTTCCACCCCTCAGCAAAAAATATAAAGAATTTATTGGATCTTAACACTGTCTTTCTTCTGCTTTCTGATATTTGATATGAAAAAATACCTCTAAGTGTGTGATCAGTGCTTGGTTTGCAGCATGGGAATGGTTATAGTTTGAGGGGAGCCTAGGGGATACTTTATGAGCTATTAAGTAACTCATTAACTAGGAGGCTGCATACTTGACACGACAGGTCCAGGTAGACTGAGGTGTCTTCTGATGCAGTGTGCCAGAGTTTTAGAATGCAGCAAATAATTGTTCATCTAATAGCTCTCATCTCTTCTCCTACAGGCAACATGTCATTTAAATGGCAGAGGCACGATTTGCCTTTGCTGCTGGACCTTTCCTAGAAAGAACACCTGTTTCCCCTGTCGCTGACATTGGTGCTAGATAAAGCCTTCCATGGAAGTGGAAAATGTGTTAGAAAATGGGATTGTTCTATCACCATAACACCTTTCTCACTCTCTCTTTTTTTTTTTTAATACTCTAAATCATTTGGTGTGAACATATAAGCTATGTCTGTCAATCAGTGGTGGTTCATACCTTTATGCTGGAGTTCCTGAGTCAGCTGTAGAACAAACATGTCACTGCTATACTACTACACCCCCCCGCCCCGCCCCTGTTTTTTACTATCTCAGGGCCTTTCACTTGTAAGTAAGGTATAGGGAAGAATTATTGCACATAGGTTATATTTACAGATAAATTGAGGTGCAGGGCATTTCAGGGCATTTCAATGCTGCAGCTGAAGGAAAGAACATGGATGTACATACCCTCATTATCAGTAGCTTCTTAAGACCCTCAACAGAGTGGTAGCATGTGGGGACACAGAGGGCAGCAGGTTAACCTGAATACGGCCATTGCCTGTTCTTTATTGTGGAAAGCTCTGCCCCCTGAACTGAAGCTCCTGCAAACCATGCAAAACCCCTTGACTGATTGCTCTGCTATCTTCAGTTCAGAGAACTGATAGAAGTATCAGTCGTATCTCCTTTTAGTCTTCCCTTTTTCATTGGGTGTATTAAGTATCTCTTTCTCCTCCTGAGCTCCGGCCAACTCTCCCCAATGGCACAGGAATAACCATAAGGTTAAAGCCATAGAGGGCCAGGAACAACAGAAGTGTGGAGTTCATAACCGTGTTGGGCTAGGGTAGGCTGCCTGAACAGGGGTGCAAAAGCCTTTCCTCCATCTTACACAAACAGTGGCATGCACCTTCCTGGAGGAAAACAAAAGGTAAGCATTGTTTCACTGGATGAGCAAGAACAAGAAAAATCCTAAGCACAGTGCAGCTCCATTCACCAAGTGAGTGCTGGGTCAAGCTGTGTCAGCATCTCAGCTGCACCCTAGGGTGCTCCTTCTCCTGTTTGTGGTAACTCACTGCCTCAAATCCATGCCATCGCACCTCATGGCTGGTCATCGCTGCCTGTGGATGTTGGCAGGGAGCAGAGCAGAGTGAGAGGCTGTGTGTCAGCAGGGAGAGTGGACTGGCCACAACCAAGTGGGAAGTACAGACTGTATTCAAGTAATGGAGCTGTCAGGGAGAGATGCATTATGCGTATTAAGCCTTGCTTCCTTGTAGGTTGTCATGATTAGTAGGAAGTGCAGATGGAAAGGAAAATAATGTGTAATATGCTTTCATGGTCAGTGTAGAGCACTGCAGACAAATTCTCTTGATAAACCAACAACCTGACTGAACCCACAAGCAGTAGGGATACCAAGGAAGGCATCTATACTGCTGCTGGGGGACTTACTTTCAAAAGTGTCTGCAGTTGCATGGGGATGTTTGCACAGTAAAACAGGTAAACTGAAAGGTATAATTTTCATTCTTCCCTTGAACAGAAGGTAGGTATAGACAAAGAAAGTAGCATTTGGAAAAATCTGAAAGCTGTTAACCTTCACCATGGGCAAAACAGATCTGGGATTACCCAAACCATTTTACATATGCAGTTTGGTCAGAAATCCCCTCTAAGGTGCTACATTTCTGGGGTCTCTAGTCACAGTCCTTTGGTGAGGCAAAAGAGGAAGGAAAAGAAGCTGCTCACATTATTCTGTAAATACCAGGAAATTGCCTACATCTTCTTCAGCCTACTTTGTGTCCTAGGTTTCCTAGTCCAGTTGAAAGATTTTATAATGTGTACTGCAAGCAATTCACAAAGATTAAAGTTATAAGGCAAAGTTATTTATTTTATATTGTGATGTTCAAAAACATTCTCAATTGATAATATCAATATTTTCAAGCCTAGCTATTGGTAAACTCAGCTACACCAAATGGTTTTAAAAATTAGGAGACTTTACAGTAAAAGCCCCTCAAATGCCTTCCACTTTCTGTTTTCAGGTACATTGCGCTTCTGTTTTAAGCACACACCCCCTCCTCCAGTAACTGGGACAGCTTACCAGTGTGTGGTTTAAACAAATGCAAGTTAAAATCCCCCTGGATTTACCTGAGTCACAGTTGATGCTGTAAGATCCTTGACAAATATTGCAAGATTCCTGTTAAATATCTTGGCAAGATTCCCAGTTGCATCCAGCTGATAGATATGCATCAGGTTTTGACTGTATGAAGTATTGAGAAGTATTCTTCAAAAGGCTGCTGTAGCAGATTGTGAATGAAGTAAGAACAGTTATTTCCTTTGGAAATAACTATTTTTTTTATTGTTCAAATTTTTCTCCCATGTTTGTTTCGTTTTGCTGTGATGGGAAGCAGTTGAGGCTGGAAGGGCTCTCTTGAGACCATCTAGTCCAACCTCTGTGTTCAAAGCAGGATCAGTTAGAGCATTTCTGATGAAGAATGAGGCTGGTTATACCAGGCAGCACATGTGGGTTTGAATGGGGGAGGAAAATGCACGTGGTATTTCAGAAAATTAATTGCTCGAAGTCAGCTGGAAGGCAAGGAAGAGGAAAAATGTGATGGGCTCTGAGGAAAGAAATTGTGGCTGACTTCAATGGCTACTCTTCAAGTGTTTGCTCTAAACATGTTTTGAGTGCCTCTGATCAAACACCTTTATGGGTCCACTGTTAAGGCAGAAAACAGAAAATCCCAGAAATATTTTGTTGGGCTAAATGATGACAATGGCGATGTCTGTATATACAGTTATATGTACCTTAAAAGCTAGAGAGATGCTTAAAAGAATGCCATACTTGAGAAAGGTAGAGGGCAACTGTTCAAAAGATTTTGAAACCTTTTCTTGGGTAAAATGGGGTTGTTTTTAATAATATGTAAATGTATATGACACATGCAAGATGGAGATCACTTGTAGTTCAGCAGTTAGAAGGAAATAGTGATATCTTCAGGGACAGACTGACAAACTGGGACAAAAAAGGGAAAAACTGAGGTGGTCAAACACAACTCTCCATGCCCATATATAATGAGAGGCCATTTGGCAGATGATTTGGGAGTGGTGTTCTAGGACTAGGCTCTGGCCAGTAGTGCTGTCTTTGTCTCCTCACTTCTGGTGTGCTGAGTGTGTCAATTCTGTGCTGAAGCAGCCAGCTTTGCCCCATGATAGCCTGTTTGATGCACTGACTTCCAGCTACTCCTGCAGGAGCAGGAGGTGGACAGCAATTCTAGTGAACTACTCTGACCTTGGACTGTTGGTGGTGGGGAGCCAAAGTTCCTGGCTGGCAGGAAGTCTAAGTATTTAAAAATTAAAATTCACTTGTAATTGAAGTGAAAAATGAAAATCTCAGCATCTCATGTGCAGCAAATTCAGGGAAATTATGATTATTTCTATAGAAATTGTTCTATTAGATTTAATGCTAATTGTAATAGTTATATTAAATATTGAATGCATGGCTAGAAAGGGTCAATGTAAATATTTACTGTAGCATTAACTATATGATATGACTGCAATGGAATGTTTGGACTATTTTCCCCATTACGATTTTATCATAATCGACATGTTTCCCCAAACATTTTGCTTTGAACAAAATGTTATTGATCTTTTTCAAGAAAAGTTGGTTTAGTCAGCATTTTTCCAGGCAGCTGTGGCATAGAGGGTGGAAGTCAAGCTGACCTTGTCCCTTCCAACATCCTGCAAACAGCTCTTCTGTTGGGCTGCTCTTCCAGAGTAGTCTTTGGTAATGATGGGGAGATATCATGCTCAAGGGGTACTTGGATTGAATCAAGTGGTGCCATGGAAGGGATTGAGAATTGCTTAGGGAGAGAAAGATGAGCACAATGCTTTTGCTAAGGACATAAGAACAGAAAGGGCTGGAGCCAGCTGCTCATGGATATTCACACTGGGGGGGGTTTGAGCTAAACCAATGGGAGTGAGGCCCCAGTGCATTTAGGGATCCATCCCTCAGTGTGCTGGAGTCTTTCAGGGCTAGCCCGGCCAGACATGCTGGGAGGGGTTGCAAACCGTGCTGGAAAACCATGGACAATGGTTCAAAAACGTCCAAGTGCCTGTTTGTCTTAAGCTCAGTCTGCTGGGTCCAAGTTGTTCTGATGGGGCGGGCTGATCATCCCTCAGCAAGCACTGAGCAGCTTTGCTCCCAGGGCTCTCTGAGGGGCTTGATGGAGTAGAGTAGATGCGCTGGAGCCCTCTTGCACCTGCCTGCCTCTTCCCTGTGCACCTCACGTCTCCTCTCCCTGCATGTCCCTGGCTACTGGCACCCTCCCAGAGACGCAGGTTTCCTTTTTGTTCCCTCCTAGACTTGCCCACCTCCCAGGCAGCCTCTGAGCCAGCTCACATCTGGGCTTATCCTGCCAAGGTGTGATCAGCTCTCTGTGCTGAAGCAGACGCTGTAGGGAGAGGTGCACGCAAAGCTGATTTGTATCAGTTTATGGTGGCCTTAATAATTTTCCACTTCTGCAAAGAGGCAAAGACTTTCCTACTGCTCCTGCTGTCTGTGTGTGGTGGAATAAACATCTGTTGTGCAGTTCTCATTTGCAAGCGAGGGCAATTACCCATGGCACAGGTGTGTTATCCTCTGAGAGCTTTTATTTCTCTCAAATGTGGACATGTCTGCAAATAATTTGAGGCACTGCTATTATATAGCCTTACACCCTATGGAGGATAATTACTGAGCTTTTTTCTTCACCTTACTGTATCTTTGTTTTATTCACCAGAGGAAAACTCCCACTTATGCCCCTCCCATTTGCCACATAAAAACTCTCTTTGAAGTGGGAATACAAGTCACAATAAGTTTATTGTTAAAGTAAATTAGCACTGAATGAGAACACAGTGTATGTTTATAAGCCAATACATTTTGGAGAATGAGCCATTAAATTCCAGTAGTTTGGCTCCCGTTTTTGTGGTTCACGGCTGGCCTGTGTGAGCGTTTGATAAGAATCAGTGAAAGAATGAACTGACCATCTCCTGCAAATAAAGCACTTTTTTTTGACGTCTCTGCAAAATACAGAACCTTCAGGGTTCTGTTTCCTTTCATAGCAGACTGCATCTGCAGATGATTGGAAACATACCTACAAGTCCCAGGATGTTCAGATAGAAAGCTTTGGAAGTTCAGTTCAACATCAAACCCTTTGAAGTTCATTCTCATCTCTGCAAATGACTGATGGAAATGACTGATCATCTGAAACTTGTTAAGAACCTAATCCATGAACTCCCATTTAGCCTAGTGGCTTTTGTATCAGGCCCTTGCAGTGAGCTCTCCTGAAGTAAGGGACATTTATTTTCCATCTCAGTTTTGCTCTATTATTGATCAGTAGGAATCTGAAATGGTCAGACAAGATCTAATAAAAATATTCCTACATTAATTTAAATACTTTTAAAATGTCAGTCTGGCAGAAAGTGATGTCTAAAACAAGGCAAAAATGACAAGAAATTTGTGGGGCTCAAAATTCCAAAGGAAATAGAGATCTTTGAAACCTGGGCTGGACTTGAGGGCTAGTTTACTCATCTGGCTCAGCATATGGCATGTAAAATGTAATGCCAGGATCTGGTGAGCATGGCAGTGTCTTAAAATGGCATTGTGTGCATCTGCAGTGAAAGCTTAGGAATAAAATTGACAATTTTACCACTTCTCTTTCCGTGGGTTGTTTAAAGCTGGCATAGGAAAAACTGGAGAGTTTGTCTTTTCTTGGTTTAGTCTCTGAACTCTATTTGTGCAGCCTCTCTGGGTAGGGTTATTACACACAGGGTGGAAGAAACCTGGCTTTGCCTATCTGACCTCTGGTTGGTATGAAAGAACAGCTTCCTAATTTTTTGCAGTTTTCCCTGAGGTGGCACATTGGAGACAGTATGAACATACAAAATCTTATTGTAAATTCACTTTTTGGAGTGGAAGGATACATTGATCTTGGATAAAACCCCCAAACCCATCACATTTATATATGTCTGAAGAAAACAAACCTTCTGAAGTGAAATATTGACTCGCTGTGGACAATGTTGAAGCTAATACCTAGAGATGATAATGTGAGTCTTCCTGGGGGCTGTGAAAGCACATCCCACTTGGTGTGTTGGTTCCCCACAGGGTCCCGTACCCCAGGTCTGAGGGCACTGTGAAGGGCGCAAACCCAAGGCTTGGGATCCAGGACGGGACAGAGCTGATTTCCCTTGGGCTGTGACAGTTTCTTAGGGCTGCAGTAGCCCATGGCAACTGGCAGACATTGCTGCAGCCTTCAGGTTGCTCTAGTTAGCACAGGGAGATCTGTGAAGTGAAATATTTCATGCGGTAGGAACTGAAGTGCTAAATGCAATCCACTTGGGAGCACAAGGCCAAGTAAAGCATTAACACCAGAGTTAAGACAAACTAATTCAGGAATAACTAATATTGTTGACTTTGCTTGCACAAAATGTCACTTTCTTTGAGCTTTTATTTTCTCTCCCAAGAACAGGTTTAAGGGCAAACACAAATATTAGTCATCTTTCTCCTATTAATTATTGTTAAAGATTTAAAGGATCATAGACTTTGAAGTTAATGCCCCATTCAATGTGGGAAAAGGCAAAACTGTACATCCCCAGTGGTGTTGTTCTTTCTGGCTGGCTGGTTGATCACAGACCAAGTGTCCTGCCTTGCGACATCAGCAGCGTGTTGGGTCGCTGAGGGGCGGCAGTTCTGCGAGGGAGCGCGGTTTGGGTGGAGGGAGTGCCTGCGGCAGCGAGCACACCTGCGGGTGTGCAGCACACGTGGCTGGGTGCGCTCCTGGACCTGGAGGCAAATGACTGCAGCACAGCCCTGCTTCGAAGTCCTGGTGTGGCAAGGCCTGCTTTTTTGCCCCGGCACAAGATTTTATCTTTGCTTGTCCTGTACAATGATCTCTTTCATGTCATATGTACCAAAGAACTCCGGAAATCCTGGATTAACTTTGGGGCAAAGTTTTGATTTCCTTCAAACATGGCTATTTCCGTGACTGGCTCTACTGTAAAAGTGACTCTGTCCAAATGGCCTTGTAGGACTTCTGAATTCAGGAGTTTGTTGCTTCCAGGTTGGACTTCTTTGCTTTACAAAAGTGAGGTTGTGTTTGGTAACCCTCTGCCCTCTTCCTTGGATCAAGATGAGTGGAGTTCTCCCTTTCTCAGGCATCTCGTCTGTTGCCTATGTGATTGCCTTTTGTCAGCCGCACACAAGATATTTTGAGCGATGGAGTTTGGACTCATATTCAGAGTCATTAGAGGGGATATATCTAGGGGAAAAAGGACTCAACCCTGCTAACAAGATTTTAGGAAGATTTGAAGAATGGAAGAGGTTTTGTAAACTTGGCATGTTTGTAACACAGCACTGAATGCAGGATTGAATTTAAAGCTATGAAAAGACAAACAATTTGGCTAAAAAAATTATTTTTTACCTAATCAGTTTCATTTGCTCCAAATGTAATTTTGAAGCAATCAAAGGCAACTATTACTTTGGACCAAATTCAATGAATAGTTTTGGCTAGAAGTGTTGAAGTGTTTTATATTATATCCTTATAGTTATGCCTGTATCAAAAAACCTGCTTTGCGCTTTTGAAAGCATTTCAATTTGGGGCATTTCTAAAGTGGATATTGACTCTTTTTCTGCAGTGACGATTCAAGCATACAAACTCAGATTTATGACCTGATGTACTTTTTCCCACTTGTTTAAAAGGAAAAAGGACAGAATATTTTTAGTGTTTCCCTTTTATTTTTTTGTTTATTTTAGGCTAAAAAACGATAAACATTTTTTCATCAAGAGCAGATCTTAAGAGTCCTGCTTATTGTAATATTTAATTTTTCAGCATTTCTGCTCAGTTAGTGAACACAGCTCCATTTGCAGTAAAAGCCAAGGAAATTACTGCCTAGAAGTGGGATTTGCTCCCACATTGCCTGTCTGCCCTGATTAGCCCCCTCCAGGGCACTCTAGGGTGTTTGATGCT
This sequence comes from Margarornis squamiger, assembly GCA_035222235.1. Classification (NCBI taxonomy): domain Eukaryota; kingdom Metazoa; phylum Chordata; class Aves; order Passeriformes; family Furnariidae; genus Margarornis; species Margarornis squamiger. The sequence continues at coordinate 28,015,041 of JAWWTY010000160.1, forward strand.
GCACCTGGTTAGACTTGTGTATTAGAAGAAGGGAAGGGAAGGGACTGACTCTGTAGCCTGCTCCTCCTTTCTAGTATATGGGAGTCCATGATGCAAGTCCTTCCCTTTACTGAAAAGATCTGTATAAAACCCAAGAAGCCCATATCAAAACAAAAAAACCCCAACTTCATGCAGTTTGAATTGATACCTACAATCCTGTTGTGTGCAGCAACATTTGTAAGAATGAAACAGCACTTCTCACTCATTTCTGAACTCATCTGCCTCTTCTGTGACAGTGACAGGCTTGGAAATGACTGCTGATTATGACAGTTGAAAGTCATGAATTCAGAGGGACTGGGAGGGAAATTGCATCACAATCTGCTGTCCATCCTGGAAACCAGAAGGGAGGTGGTGCTCTGCCAGCACAGCCTCTGCATGCTGCGTTTAAGGGCGAAAGGGGAACTGGACTCTCCCAGGGATTGATGCTGAGCTTTAGCACCTCTCAGAAATCAGCTCTTTAAGCAAATGAGAGGACATCCCGGGGGCAGCACTGGTTCCACAGCAGGAGTCAGGGCAGCAGGAGACCATCACCTGGCAGTCAGCAGGTTCAGGCAGCACTGGAGAGAACCACTTAGCAACGGGCAGGTGGACCAGACAGCAGGAGTGCAGCACCATTTGCTCCACGACTTGGCATTAATGAGACACCTATTGGAATTCTGCACAGTCTTTAAAGACCTTCTGTGCAGAAAATCGTTACATTTACCGTAATCCTTTGCAAGTGAAAAAGCAAACTGGAATCTTCCCCACTGTACTTATTTGTGGACTTCCTAGGAGGCTTTTGGAGCTGTGTGAGTCCCATTGCTTTCTGGAAGGAGGTGCTGAGAGGTAGACAGCTACTGCTAGTGATGCACAAACTGGAGAGTCTTATGCACAAGGAGAGGAGGGGTCAGCATTAAGGGCTGTTATTTGACTTGACAGTCAGGGCTGGGTTTTTCCAAGCAGTTTCCCTCTGTGTGCACACTCCAAAAAGCACTTTTGCTGCACATGCAGAACAGAGTTAACATGCCATACATGGAAGCACACAATGGAGAACACCTCTTAGAAATGCAGCCCCCCCAAGACTAGAGCTCTGTTTTAAAGGATCTTAAGTATCCAGTATGCTGAACTCTTCCTAAAAGACTGGCTATATAATTAGACTGAACCATCCAGGCTGTGTTTGAAAGTGCTTTTTCTTAGACCAGCATAAAAGCTCTTGGCATGCAGTCTGTGGAAGGAGGCCCTGTGTTAGGAGCACAGTGCTCCCTGGCTTATGATGCAGCTGGACAGGTGGGTAGGGATCACTTATGGGGCCTCACTGTTTCCTTCCCAGAGACCTCCATGACCCATATATTTTTGAAGTGAATGGTTGCTCTCCTGCCCCAGTCCTTTGCCTGCATTACCATTGTGTGATCACAGCCCTCATCTACAACCCCTGATGGTTCAAATTTGAAACGCTGGCTCAGCAGCTGGAGAATTTAAGTGTTTCTCCCAGAGTCCTGCCCTCAAGAGCTGGCCCTTGCTGGGGCAGAATTAGGAGCTCCCTGCTGACTTACATAGGTTTCACTGGTGCAAAGCACCAAAGGAAGCAGTCCTGCAGCCTCAGCCTTGGCACCTCTCTCTTTGACCTACCTAGAGAAAAGGTTGGGGAAGAGAACAAAACCAGAAAGCCAGAGGAACTATTCTTTTGTTGGGGGCTGGGATGCTCTACTACTTAGTGTAGCTGAGAACAAGCTGAGAGCATCCTCTGTAGTACCAGAGCCAGGAGGCTGCAAGAGAAATGTATAATCATGTGCCTGGTGTGGTAGGGGGAGGGGAAAATGTATTTTAAAGTGTAATAACACCTAGGTTTTATAATCCTGCCCAGCTCAGGCTTGACAATTCTTCTGGTAGCCCAAATACTATAAATTTAGTTGAAGATAACAGAACAGATGGGCAAAACATATGGTTTGTAGGTAGTGTGTGGTGGTTGATATTTGTGGTACATTAGGGGAATTTATTTTATTCTCTCTCTTTCCTTGTATAACTTTTTTGATACTTTCTTGAGTTCTTTGTGCCTTTAGGTGAGCTTAGGGCTTTGCAAATGTCTTATAATTTAGCTTTGTTCAACGAAATTATCTGTTGCTTTGTAAATCTCCTTTAGAGATTTTATAATCTGTATATGTTACCTTCAAGCTCCAGTTTGAGCTAGTAGGAGCTGGAGCACTTAGACCCCAGTCACTTGTTCCATCTGTCCCATTAATATCTATGGAGAGCTTGAATGGATGTGTGATACTGCACTGAGACTTCGCTTTGCTCAGCTGCTTTACCAGCCCTCACCACGTGCACTGGGCACCAAGAGTTGCAGCACACGTGGGAGTGTGCCACGGATGCAGAGTGTGACTGCAGAGGCTGGCTGGGAGCAGCCTGGGACCGGCTGGGCAGAGGCCACCTTCCCACCAGCGCTGGCCTTTCCCTGCTGGGGCACAGCTCCCCACCATCACTGTCTGCAGGAGGAGGACACCTCAAGTGGTGCCAGCAGCAAGAACTGCTTCCCTTCTGGTTTTGTTTAGAGAAAGCCTGCCTGTCCTGCAGGGGGGCTGCTGGAAAAGCACCAGAATATTAACCCCTTGATTTACCTGCCAATTTCCTCCCTAGCAAATCTGAGCGTTAGGCCAGAACTAGGTTACAATACTGAGCTTTTCATATGATGCTAAACCTAGGCAAGTCAGGCTAGGTTCAGAATGCAAATATACAAATATTTCAAGTTTTTCCTTATAGAAACCTGAGAATAGCTGAGTAACAATGTCATGCACCAATTTACATTTAAGGGAAAGAAAATTCAAAGAAATGTAGAGGAGGCAATACATTTGCCCATAACCTTATGATGCTTGAGAAGAACCCTCTTTTCTTTTGGAAAAGACATTTGAAAGCTGGTCTTTCCATGTGGCCATAGTTTGAAGAGAAGGTGAATGTCTTTGCCACAGTAAATGAACAGGACAAAGTCCACCTTCTGATAAATGAGGTTATCAGGCTTGAACTAAACTCAGCTTCAACTGTCAGAATTTTCTGTCCCTGAGCATCACTTAAGTGCTGTGAATTCGGAGATAGTTTGCTGACTGCTCCACTAATGTCTGCTCTGAGTCTTGAATGTGGTGTCATGATGCAGAGACAGTGTCTTGGCCCAGAGCTCCTGCGCATGGGTAAGGCTTTGTTTGCTATCCACTGATGCACCCTGGTTCATCACCTGCACGCCTGCCTTCCTGAATGCCTAGGAACTGCATGTGTCTGTACTCCTCACATTCAGTAACAAAATAATATTGCAGTAATATTCTCAGTGTACTGCTGACCTAAGGTGTCCTACTTTGGTGAATTTATCCAAAAACTATTTGTAGGTTTTTGACCTCAGCTTGAGCCAACACTCTTCTGTATTATTTCAGGCTCTTTAAAGTAGTCTGATTGTGCCTGATCTGTCATTAGAGATGTGGACTCTGTGAACACATTAAATGAATACAGTAAATATTTTCTGTTTTGTAAACGTTGTAAATATATTGCCTTCTGCAATAGATGACATGAAGTGCATGGCATCAAGTTTATCCTGATGAGAAAGCTAAATGTGCCATGGGGCACCAGATGCAAGGAGAAGTCGAGAGGTTAGGGCAATTTCACTGAGACAGGTTTGGGTTGCTGTCCATGCTGCTGAGAACAGGATACCAAAAAGACACATTTTTATCCAAACTGTGGAAAACTGAGCAGAAGATTACTACTTTAGCTGTGTCTGGAAAGCTGTACTGCAAATTAATGGAAACCAAGGATACTATCCTGCAAAATATTTGGCATTCCTGTAATGAGTGTATGCTTGATGCAAAAATCTCATCCAGCCAATGGGAACAGTTCTGGGCTCCCATTGGCAAGGATGGGTTTCAGGCTTGGCTTGTGGAATTGACTGGGACGAACTCACTGATGTGGATTTGTATTTCAGGAGTGATGGTCAGGTTCCAGCTGGCAGAAGGTCAGTGGGAGTTGTCACTGAAAGCACAGCTCAAAGGCTAAGAGAAATTGTAGGAGAAGGATTATCTTGGCAATGCTATTTGAGAGTACCAGAATTTTAAGACTATTACAATGTGCACATGCTGATCAATGAAGATCCTTAACTCTGGCATCTCCCCCTTGAGGCCGGACTTTAAAATTACAAAATTCGGAGATTTAAAAGAAACTTCAGAACCGCGTTGACAACCCAAAGCTGTAGTTCCTAGGAAAAGGGCTTGTGACTCCCACGTTAGCCTGGTGCATTATATTTGCCTGGGGAACCCAGGAGATGACGGAGTCGAGTTGAGGAGGAGGGGCTTTTCATTAATATCTATTGATACCAGAGTGAGAAGAAATGGAATTCAGAACTTGAAAAGGTGAAGGCTAAATAATGGGCTTGATATTAGTGGAGGATGTGTATTGTGCCATGTTGCTTAGTCCATCTCTGAAGGCCTATGGAGAGATGCTGTGGCTGAGGGCAGGATGACTTGCCTCGGGATTGGTTTTGCACTTTTGGTTGACTGGAGAACTCTTCTGCTCCAACACACAGCCTTTGTAAAATCATAATGTGTTTACAAAGTGACTTTTCAAACCTAGAGTACATTCTTAGGAAAGGATTGCTCTCTAGGTCAGAAGTTTTAAAAGAATTGTTGCTGAGTTTCTGATGGTATTTTATGTATATATTCCACCTTAGAAATGTTTCTCTTGGAAGGATGCAAGACGAATAAGTATTCCCTTGGTCTTTAAGTGAGGTGTTTTTTCAGCTGTAATTGTGTCTTTTATTCTTAAACTTACCCTTTTAATTAAAAGTATACGACAAGCTTTTGCATTCCTAAATGCTGACCCATTTAAGGTGATTGGTTGTGTTTGATGTCTTTTCTCCACTTTTCTCTTTCCTCAGTTCCTAGCTCCCAGGTAGCCAAAATTATCTGTTTGCTACTAATAGCTTTTCCACCCACTTGCCCCACCTAGTTAGAGGTTCAGCAGCGCAGCACTTTAAAATTAGCCAGAACCTGATTCTGCTTTGGCTTTTGCTGAATCTGTATGGGTATAGCTCCAGCAGGGAGAAAGGAATCAGCCTCAATCTATAAACATTATTTCTGTGAAATATATGGCAGTGACTCCTTTTAACCTTATTGCAGAAATTTCCTTTGCAGCACCATGCAAAATGTATTTTACATCTGATAGGGCATTTAATGAATCCTTGGTTCACTCAGTTTCAATAAATGTTTCTTGCTGAGAACTTTATAGACAGGCCCATTGGCAAGGGAGCGGGACGGAGCAGAGCTGCAGCCTTCAAAGGCCTGAGGCTGGAATCGCCATTGCACTGCATCTGGCTGAAGGGGGTGGTTTGCTGCAGCACAGCAGGCAGGTAGAGAATGCCATCCTGGTCCTGAAGTGATTTTCATCTGCTTTGCACTGGTATAAATGACTGCACGTAGCCTGTGGAGCTGAGCTTGGCATACTTTTCTGGGTGCCAGAGAAAATCACAACTGAGAAGAGAAATATCAGCACCAAAGGATAAAAAGAGGGAAGCAGAATTAATGCTCATTGGCAGTGCTGTGGAGAAACAATAAAGTCATTAGTAACAAAAACTGCAGTGAAAGAGGATTTAGCTATTGGCTTCATAGGTGGCTGTGGATTCCAGAGTCCTTGGCTCTGGAGAGTGTTTAGCAGCAGAACTACCCAGGACTGCAGCTGTCCCCGATGGCTCTGATGTGCCTCGACTGGGTTCACCCTTTCACCCTCTCCCTGAAATCTTCCATGCAGCTGCTACCCCACATTGCTGAAGACTTGTAGGCCAGTTTGCTTGTTCCCTTCCTTGTATGTGGTGACTGTGATTAGCTATTAAAAGGGGCTCCATTGTAAGAGAAATGCAAGCTAGTGAATGGAAGGAAAATGTTGACTTTCAGTTCCATAGCACTTATAATCTGTTCAAGACCAAAAATGTCATTTATTACTAAAGGATTGTGTTTTTGCTGTTCTCTGTATTGTTGCAAAAACAGTCTAATTATGTCTCAATTTGGACTTATTTATACTGCTTGTACACAACCTTCTCTTTTTCATGCCCTTTAAAAAACAGAAAGGCCAGGAGAATCTGGTAGCAGAGTGAGGCTGTCTCGATTTCTGGAGGGACAGCTCATCTGTGCTCCCCACAGATCTCCTGCCAGCAATGCCATTTGCTCCATATTAGCAGGAATATGTACCTAACCCAGGGCAAGGGTGAGCCTCATTTGCTGTCAGACCTGCCCTGGCTTCATTTTGGCCCACAATGTATTTTGCTGTTCTCATAAATTTATCCTAAAGCTTAAATTGAGTCAACAGAAAGGGAAGGGGGGAAAAGGCATCCAAGACAGAGAGAAAGGAGATGCTTATAGAAGTGTGGAGAAAACAGTGCTCATGGCTGGAATTCAGGGTAAATAAAAGTGAGGTGAACAAAGACAATCATACAAGTAGGTTTTCATCTGCCTGATGCAGAATTTATGACATTTAATGTTTGGAAAGGGATCCCAGGTCTGGCTGGGGCACAGAGTAAACTCAGTGAGGCCATCCTTGTGTTCTCATCATGTTAGCACAAGGAACCATAGTTCTCCTGCTGTTGCAGAATTTCTGTATAAAAGTGAATCTAAACAGAGTGTTTCTGTCCTCCCTAAGTAAAATGAAGGCATAATAATTAAGTCAATAAAACCTGTCTTCAGGAGGAAGTAAAAGAGCCACTTTGTGTGCGTACGTGCCAACGCCCAAAACACTCTTGTAAAACAGAAGCGGCAGCTCCTCTCCCAGCCCCTTCCTGGTGTGAATGTGACAGCGGGTACAATCTGCACCGGGCGCTTCTGCTCACACAGAGCACCACAACAGTTGAAACAAAGAGCCAAATAATCTTGAAAGTGAAGAGGCAGCAGGAGCTTGGCATCTGTTTTGAGAAAGGAGCAAGTATGAGTAAATATTTGAGGGGAACAACCACTTTAGTCTTTTCATTCAGGGGCCCAGTCTATTGGGTTTTGCTGAGGCCAGAAGGATGAGGCCCTGTGTTTGTCATTAGGACAAGGTAAACGTGGTTCCGTGGATTTTGTACTTTTACGGCTACACTGTGATAATGTAAGAGAAAAAAATTATCCTTTATAGTCCCTGATTATCAGGTTACAGTTTATTAGAGATATAAATGCCAGCAATTTAAATGACTGTATTAGATTGTCCTTGAAAAAAACAGAATTTGTAACCAAAAGGACAGTGTAATGAATTCTTTATGAAACAATAATGCCATTTTAGATGGAACAAGCACTGTATATTTATAAATTTTAAGCCATTGCGTACTTTTAAGCAAAGTATCTGTACACTGTTTGCCTACCTTCTTTGTGAACAACAATATTTTATTGCTAGCTATTATGAACTCCACAATCTCCACACAGAGATTATAATGGTCTAGATACAGGACACTATCAATAATCTTAGTTAACATTTCAGTTCTATTAGCTTACTACACTGATAGCATTCATTGTGGGCTGAATGACAGTCAAAAGCCTACCACAAGAATAACTGGACAACTTTGACAAAGATTTATTCTATAGTGCTGTACACCACACTGGTTTCTGAAAGTATTGCTCTTCTTTCTATTGGAGTTTGGTACTGCTGTTCCACAGTGCAACTGCTCGTAAAGCAGCAAGGTTACAGGAGGACGCTTGTGTGAAGCTGTACTGAATGCCGGCTGCAGTGGCTTGCCTGTACTTGAGTGCCTTCCAGATCTCTGGGGTTGGGCTCTACCTGTGCCAAAGAGTGTGTCGTCTAGTGGTTCCCATCCTTTCTGGAGCCAAGCCTCATGTTCGAACCCTGGCAATGTCCCATGCTTGCTTGGATTGAGCTCCAACTGGATCACGGCTTGGAGTCCTAGTTTGCTGCTTGTGCATGTATGTGTGCACCTGCTTTCTGATGTGAAGTGTTAGCAAGTACAGTTTGGTGTGCTAAGGCAAAATCTGTCAGAGCAGGTTGCCCACCTGAAGTCAGTTTCTTAAATATATGGCAACCACGTTTCTGCTGTGATTTCTGGGATCCTGGAAACCCTGTTACAGTTTTAAAGGGAAAAATAGCGCTGTCTCCAGCTCTTTAGACTCATAATCGGACTGGTTTTTGAACTAGCTCTTTCCCATTGGGATGGTTTGTGAACTGCATCCTTTATACCCTGACTCCATTCATGAATGCATGGGGTCTATATTAGAATAGCCTGGGGTTTCTGTGCTCGGAGGTGTTCTGGTCAGGACCTCTGTCCCTCAGAGCCCTGTGAGGGGAGAAAGATTTCTCTGGTCAGCAGCTGCAGCACGAGGTGTTAGTTGAAGGCCTGCCTCTGGAAAGCAAGGTTGAACTCTGCTTTCTGGGTAGTGCTGAGGGGGGAGCTGTATTTGTGTAGCTGGGCCTCTAGCACAGTAATGGAAGTCCAAGGTCCCTCCCATTTTTACTCTAGTGTCCAAAGGAGCGTAAAAGATATTGCCATGCAAATCATGAATATTTGGATTTCCTTCACACTTGTTTTATTAGCATTGTTTTGCTTTGCCAAATTCTAGTTTGAGTTGAAACCATGCTGCAGAAAGGCAAATTATCTCGTGTTTGCTTTAGCCCAAAAGAGTACACAAAGCACTGGAGCTCTCCAAACCCACATCAAAGGTGAACATGCCCTCCTCTGCTCCAGACATGACTGTCAAAAAGGATAAGCATTTGCCACTGCATGGAAACAGACTTAGCCTGCTAATGTAGCAAATTACTTCTGCCCCTCTTGGCTTGGAAAAGACACTTGAAAATTAAACCTGTGTAGTCTGGGCAAAATGCAGAACAAACTTGTGTGGCAAACAGCTCCATGGAGAATATCAGAACAAAAGAATGTAAGAGAGACAATAAATGTTCGAAGTTACTTGTTGATGGCAGTGTCTTTAAATATGCAATAAAAGAGGATCTGCTCAACAGGGAACTTGCTCTGCTGCTGCTCACTGTACCTGTGTAGGAACAAACTGTGGAGGTCTTCCAAGTACTGCACAAAGCAGGAACTTGTTTTGCCTAGAATCTGTCCCACTCAATTACTGTCAGGCTGAGAACTGGACTTTGCTCAGTTTGTACAGCTAGCCTCAGGCTTCTGCAAATTACTTTGATCTGCATGGATCCCTGAGGATCTCTTAACTTGTGAATTGGGCTCCTCAGCCTGTTCCATGAAATGGGAAATTGTGTCTTACTGACAGGGGTCTTGCTGCCCCTTCTGATCTCAGTAGCCTGTTTCACACTCCTAAGCACAGGACCTGGTGCTTCTCTCAAAAGTGGCTTTCCAACAGGGCAACTACAGTTAACTATGCCGTAGATTAAACCAAATAATCTATTTAAATTAAAAATGTAGTTACTTTTTAAAATAAAATAAAAATATAATATATTTTTATATATAAAATATAAATATAAAATAAAAATATAGTTACTTTTTAAATACCTATTTTCTTTCTAAAATCATCATCCCAGTTGAGGTCTCTATGGCATTTCCTGCAAATGATGACCAGCTGGGATTAACAGCCATTCATTGTGCCAGAGGGTTTTTATTTTATCCTTGGGAAATTTCCTGTCTTTAGGTCTGTATTGCCTAAATGATACTACTCCTCACAAATGTCAACTGGCACACAGGGAAGACCTTCAGTTACTCAGTTTTGCTTGTGAGCAGGGTGGGAAGCTTTCTGTCAGTTTTGTTTCTCATGAAATATACACTTTTCACAATATATATTTGCCTCCGTTTGAGGAATGTTGACTTCAGGAGTTTTTGTTATAAAGGTTGTTGGAGGGGTGGTTGTTTTTTATTTAGCTTAAGGCTTAGAGCCAAAAGTTTATATTTGTTTTCTGTGTGGAAATACCAGTTACCTAGATGGTTCCCTACCTCACATTTTTGGAAACATTATATTGTAAAAATGGAAGGGGAGAGGGAGATTAGCAAAATCCAGTGTTTTCTACAGAAAAATAGACAATTTTTCTGCAGCTGAAGTGTGTATTTTCTGTGGTTGGACTATTTTTTCTAGTGGAACTGGAATGTTTTCCTTTGGGGCAGTGTGAGCTTCCTTAGGGCCCAGGTGAGCTCTTGATGTCCCCTGGGAGTTCAGGTCTTCAGTCCACATATCCAAAGCCAGCACTAACTCTGGGGATGCTCTGCCCACTCAAACAGCTTCTACCACCAGCAGCCTCTCCCTGCTGGTGATGTGTTACAGGGTTTTGTGGGAAACCCAGGTGAGACAAGCAGGCAACTGTGGTTCTTTGGCTCCTGCAGCAGCTCATAGCTTGAACTGTTTCATAATGAAACATTTTTGCTTTCCTGAACAGAGTAATTTTGATGCCAATTGTTCCACAGGTGTTTTCTGTAGGCCAATTTGCAAAAAAAAAAAAAGTTTGCCAATTTAACAAAATAGATCGTGAATACTGTCATTTTGCTTAGAATTAAAACTGTGCTTTCCAACTAAGACAAGAGCCCAGGTTTAGATGATGGAGTATTTGTGGTTTAGCTTCCTGGTTCCACTGTTGAGGATTTACAGTACTGTAAATCTAGGTTAACGTCATGCAAATCCACAGTAATGTAACCATATTTATTTCCCTCCATGGAGCTGTTTAGGTTTATACCAGTGAGAATAAGAACAATATTTGGCCCTTTAATATCTATCTCCAGATAATAAAAGTCATATGAGGGTTTCACTAAAAATTTGGCAAACCTACTAAAACAAGCCCGACAAACTACGCAGGACGTAGATTAATTTCCTCCACCAAGCATCTGGGTTCAGCATTATAATTAGCAGCAGATCTAGTGATATGCCAAACAAAGATGTTTATGTCAAATAGTTATTTCTGAGAAGAAGAAAAAAAAAAGAGAGAGAGAGAAAGGGTAGCTTAAATTAATTGAATACCATTAAATCAGTCCACATTGCTAGCCCGAGTGATACGTGTACAAAGAGGACAAAGTTCCTGTTGGTATTTTGGAACCTGGAGGTCCCAGCTGCTGCCAGAAACCTTGGGAAGGGGAAAAGAATAAATTACACAGACCTTTGAAGAAGTTTGAATTGAGCTCTGCTTCTAGAAAGAGATACAGATCTATGTGTGGACTTGATATAGGAAACTGATCTTCCTGAGATTAGGCAATCACTCTGTAATAAAAACAGAACTGCAAAGAGTTAATGTAATGTGCAGGAATTTTATGAATTTCTGGAGAGACTGAATGAAATCACTGTCCAAAATGATCAAGAGTAGTCCAAAGACAGATTTGGCAACTCTTCTAGACTATTTTACCACAAAATGACCTTGGGTTTATAGATGTGTCACACTAATGTTTGAACCTTCAGTTTGTGTGCTAGAGGGCTGTACTCTGCCAGTGGCAAAGGATGCTTTCACTCATTTATAACCAAGAGATATCAGACATCATAAAAAGTTCAATATACCAGTGTGATGATAATATATCTGCAAACTTCCCAGCTAGCATTCTGGGATTATTTGTCAGGCAGTAATTAGAATGATGCATTTTAAATCTTCTGAAATGGTGCCAGGAAGAGAATTGCTTTCCGTTTTGAACAGTGTTAGTAGTACAGCTGGAAATGCTGCCTAATGAAAATACTTTTAGACATCTCTTGGTCTGCGTTTGGTGACAGCCTGCCCAAGGACCGCAGGCAACCTTTTATTTTCACCTTGCTGTGTTGAAGAAAAATTACTTAACAAATGGTCAATGCTGATTACACATAGGGAAGAGTCCAAATTTTAATGCCACTGAACTGTACTGCAGGGAGCAGAAATGGTACCAAAGTACCAAACACTCGAGATATTCAGAGAGATTTATAATTTTGTCTGATCATCAGTGTGGAACGCTTTCTACTGCAGCCAGTGTGACCTCACCAGTGAGAGAAGCCCAGTGAATTTGAGACCCAGTTCGGGATCACAATTTAGAGAATAGCCATAATGATCAGGATGTTTGTCATCAGAATTTTATTTCAGCATAGTAAAAGGTGGAGATCTGTTATTTTAGATCTATGATTTCTATGTATCAATGCAGAGATACGACCAGAAGGTTGGTAGATTTGTCTTAATTCAAACTCTGGCAGAATAGGGATGAAAATCTAGTATTCAAGTTTGAAATAAAGCTTAAAAAGTGAGATTTCAAAACATTCTTTACTTAACTTTTCATAAGGAACTTCATTTATGATCAAAACTGCCATGACTACAATGAAATAAACCTTTATTTCATTTGTTTATAACCTGTGCCTGGGAATGAAGGCTCTGGTTCAGGTTGTGTTTCTGTGATTGGAGCACTAAGTTACAATGAAGTCTGACTCTCTAGGTATATTATTCCTGCTTATGCTTCATAATAGTAGTAGTCTATCAATCCTGGGATTTAGAGAAAGTTGAATGAACAGATGCCTACATGGCCTCTTTCCTGCCCAAATCAGTAAGAAAAGCTCTTGGTAAAGCAGAATAAAAATAAATTTCCCCATTTAAAATATTCAGATGTTATCTTTTGGTCACCCTAGCATTTCTCAGAGTGCAAGTCAAATTTATGTGTGTCTGTGTTTTCCACTGGACTGATCTAAAGATTTCTGTTTTTCCAATAGCCAGTCTTTGGGAACATTGTAATGGTTTATCACACGTCCTTTATACTAGACACCAGGTCCTCAGCTGATGTGAACTAGCACAGCAAAGCTAACTTCTGCTGATTTACTGCAACCCCAGGTAAGACTGAAGGAGATTAAAAGGGAGTTATTATCCTGAAGAGCAGAACCAAACATATGCATGTTGGAAATGGTTTTAATTCTTAGCTCAGTTTTGTTGTTCTACTCAGGAGTACGTGTGCATGGGTGTCTCCAAAGGCGAGGATCCATGTGCTGCACTGTGAAACCTGGTGTCACTAGGAACTGTTTGCAGGATAAATTCATCTGCAGTCACTCCTTGGCTCTTGATCTGGAGCTGGCACACTGTACAGATTCTTAACTGGCTCCTGCCTGAACACTGAAACCTTCCCTGGGGAACACGCTTTCCACTTTCACTTTGGGTTACATGATCTCTAAAATAGCTACTACTGCTTCTGTGCTTCTCCACTTCTGTTCAGCCACATCCACAATAATCCTGCTGGAATCACAGTGAGGACACCCACTTGTTTCTTGCCTTCAAACTATGGGAAAGAACCAAGGGGCACAGTTGAAGAATGAAGGTCCTCTCTCACTGCCTGTTCCTGCACTGGTTTTCATACTCCCACCTTGGCAGTGCCTCAGCTTTTCAGGGCAGTTCTCCCTGGGCTGGCCCAAGTGCCACTGTGCTGCAGCTGCTGAGCCTCAGAGGCCAATGCTACCTGCTGGGTGTGAGGTGTGGCAGTTCAGACATATCTCCTCAGGAACCTGACTGGCAACAGCATTTCTGGGAAGTTCAGCATGGTGTTCATCCCCGTACCCAAAGAGAGACCCTGTCCCCATGTGTTTGCAAGGTAAAGGGGAAAGGTGGCTGCTCTTTGTTTCTTTTCTACAGTGCAAGATGAGCCCCGGGTTGGTAGTTGGCATGCAGCTTCATTCCTTCTGCTTTTTTTCTTTTCTTCTCCTTTTCCCTCTGTACTGCAAAAATAGTATCAGTAACACATTTATATCCTGCAGGAAAGGTAACATGTGGACAATGTTGCAAAACTCCAGGTGGGAGCTGTGGCTGTCGTACAGAAATGACATATGTACAAGTTACCAAATATACACAGAAGCTTTGAAGGAGAAAGGTGTGATTTTAGAGAATATTATCTCATGATTCCTGAGACAAATGGGAAACCAGGTTCCTTGCCCCTCATGGGAGTTTTCATGGCACTGGATTACTTGCAGTTAGCTCTGAAAGTCTTTATGTGAGGTGAAGGACACCTTGCCTGTGCCTGGCTTTCCTTAGGAGATATAGGAGATATAGGGATATTGCTCTGTACCCAGATGCAAGTGAGGGCTAAGATTAGGTTGTGGTAGGACAGATGAAAGACAAGACTGTCTCGATGGAGCTCTCTGGAGGCTTTCCATGCTCCCAGTCCCTGGGATGGCTCTGAGTCCTCTCCTGCCCCACAGGACTGATTGTTCTGATCCGAAAGCCACCATCTACTCCCTGTGTGGCTCAGCCCTGCTTGCTGCTGAGCCTACTAGTCCCTCTGAGCTCTTTCCTTCAATATGTGGTGTAAAAGGGGCAGGGAGTGACCAAGGCTCAAGTGACATGAAACGTCACTGTTGCACACTGAGCCTCTCACTAGCTGTATGATCTGTTTTCTGCTGGAGAGCTTCCTTGCAGCTGCATGAGATGACAAAGAGTTCAGCTTCCCAGTGCCACCTTCCTGCAAAGCTCATGTGGCAGTCAAAAGCCTGAAAAGCCTACCCAAAACAAGCCTTGTCTCCTTGTCTATAGCTCTGAGCATATACCTTGGCAATGTCTTGATTTGGAAACCAAGCTGAAGGTGTGTTTGGGGCAGGACAGGGCAGCTTATACCTCAGTTCATTCAGAAGTTACCTGTGTGTGCAATTACATATGGGAGAATCACTTGCTCGGCTGATTATTGTGAACACTGCTCCATCACTCCTAAGACACTCAACATACGACATGGAAGCCCCTGAGAAATGCCATCTCCTCTCCCAGTTTCTGACAAGCTGGGACTCTGGGGGCTGGGCAGACAGGCGTACGCCCAGCTATCTGCTGATTGACAACAGTAGCGTTTTGGACCTGGACTGATGAGAAAATGCAAATGCTTCTGTGAAAAGGTTTTGTGGTTTGTTTGGGTTTTTTTAATGGAAAACTTTTAATGAAAGTGATTTATATGGATAGAAAATCCTAATCATTTTTTAAAAAAATTTCCTCCTAAACCAGAAATATTCCCATTGAAGCCAGTGTCTGTCTTCCTCATGAGAATTGTAGCTACGTTCCTGTTCTCTTCCATGCGTAGGACTGTAATTGGTCTATATCTTCCCAATGAACCATGGCCAGGGACTCTAGGAGTGACAAGCTCCTCTTTTTCACAGGCAGTGCTCTATGATGAAGCATGAAATATGGGCAGCTAACCACTGAGATAACCACTGGATATCCCACTGAGAAGGTGGGATATCCAAACCTATACGGCACTGCTGCTCTGGTATGAATGAAAAAAAAATAAGTCTCTTATTTTTTCTTTCTTGCCCACCCCCCATCAATCTGGAAAAAAATCCGTTTCAATAAAAATCAAAATTTTCTTCAGAAGAGAAGAAAGCAGTTGATAAGGAGGAAACATAATACTTATAAGGAGCCAGTTACACATACTGTCCATCTGTTGGCTCTTGTTCTGTTAATGGCTCCCTGGTAGTGTCCATCACTTGTCTGTCATTCAACAGAGTAACCCCCACTTTCATGAGATGTGGCAGTGAATTTCAGGCTTACAGCAGGGACTGGTGCATCTTCACTTCAGCGGGAACAGGGCCCAGCCCTGAACTCATCCCACTCAGCCAGATACTCTCCAAAAGTTGTGATCTTTTCAGCACAGATTTTGGCTTCTTTCAGCTCATTCTGCATATACACATTGGAGCATAAGCTAGCTCCTTAAATAAAAATCAAAGCAAAGCACTTGACTTCAGAAGAATAGGAGACCCAAAAGGAAAAAAAGAAAAAAAGGAAAAAAAAACAAAAAAGAAAAAAAGGCCGCTAGGTAGTGGGTTGAACAGATGCTGCGGGTTGTTATAGCAACTTGAGTTCTAAAAACAGGAGAGAATACCCACATGCTGCCACATCTACTGAAGAACCCACACTCCAGATTTTAAAATTCAGGCACTGAGGAAACACCTATTTCCTATTAATTTAAAAAAAAAAAAAAGAAAAGCAAACACAAAAGAATGAAAACACCCCCCCCCCAAAAAAAAATTCATACCAACAAGAAACTAACCAAATCAATCAACTAAAAAAAAAAAATGTGTAAAGCATCCTCAGAAAAATCCACATACGTCATCCTGTGAAAGAGAAGAGCTCTTTAAGATGCTTTGGAAAGGCTTATGGTATCATTTGTTACGATATTTAAAGTAGTGTGTGTGCGTGCCTGTATGCCTGCGTGTGATGTGGATTTCAGCTCTCAAAGAGAACTTGAAAGCCTTCCAGAAAACGTAAGCACTCTGACAAAGAGTTTGTGGAGGGAATAACTGTCAGCAGCAGATACCAAGGTGACAGTGAGCAGTTGTAACATCAAACCTAAAACACTTACCAATTTTGTGTACTTGTATAAGAAATAATGACTCCTCAGACACTGACTGTTGCTGTCAGCGCAGGGAAAAAACACTGATTAGTGGTAAATTTAGGTGATAAAGCTTCAGGCAAGTGTAAGGGAAAGTTTTCATGGTAAAATAAAATATCAGGTTATATGTGAAAATATGTAAATCAGACTCCATGTTCAGGCAAAAGCATGCTCACTACGGCCCAGGGAAGCAAATAGGTGTCTTTTGACTCAGCTGAGTGCTGGATTAGGCCTCATGCTTGCACATGAAATATTGCTTGGTTTGGGATCTTTATCTGTTCCAATTTTATCTGAGTAACTTGTGTGGGAGTATAACAGCCTGAGATTCTCCTCTGGAAAAGGAAGGGGACTTGAAATGCCACATTTAGTTGTTATTTCATAATTTTATGTTGTGGGGTTCTTTTTTGTGTCAGACTATTTGTGCTAAAAGTCATCTGTGGATTCATGCCTTGGGTAACCCATCCTCCAGCTGACTTCATATAGTGAAAGCAGCTCACAGCATATGCTTGAACAAAGGCTGGCTGCTGGGAAGGGGGCAAAGAGAATGCTGGACTGCCCTTGACACTCAGAGAGCAACATCCGAACAGGCAGGAATTTTTCCAACAGAAAGGCAATAGAAAGACTGGACACAACCATCAGTTTCTACTCTGTGGAGGCAGCAGCTCCACTCCAGGCTGGCTGCTGGCCCAAGGGTGGCAGCCTTGGGGCACTTATGTGGATGCTCTTGCCCCCCAGCTGGTGTGCAGCAGAGCCTGTGATGCTTGAGCAGCAAATCTCAGCAGCTGCCCCAACTCCACCTTCTCTCTCTCACAGGCACGAGGCAGCTTGGGAGGGGTTTGAGGGTAGATGGGCCAGAGCAAAATGTAGGAGTTGCTCAGGTAAGGCAGTGGGGAAGCTCATGTGTACGTGTGTGTGTGCTGGCACAAACCTGCAAAGAGGTGAATCCTTGTTTGTCTGCAGGAGAGTCAGTGGCTCTTACATCAGGCCCAAAAGTCACTCCTCAGGGTCTTCTGAACTTTTCTCTCCTAACTCACTCTCTTCTGGAGGTAAAATTTTCGGAGAAGCTAGCTTGAGCCAGCTGTTTTTTGTACTCATCTTCAAAAAATAGTGCATCTGGTCAGAATTTTTCTTCTTTTTCCCTTTAATTCAAATAAGTCTGAAAGATATTGCCCAAACATACCTCCAGTAGTAATAATATTTAATGATACATCTTCAGACAGAAAAGAGTATGGAAGCTATTAAACCCAGAGGCAAATATTTTCTGAGTTATGGGTGTCAGAAAACTGAATTATAGGTAGAATGGGAATGGTTTTGCAATCTTCATAGCAGGTGTTAAAACCATTATGCTAAAATAATTATATATTTGTCTTAAAAAGTGTAACCTCAGATGTTTAAAGGTATCCTGGAAGGAGTATAGAGGAATATGTTTTCCTCTGTGAATAAATTAAGCAAGAGTTTCTGGAGATGGGGTGTGAAGGAGAGGTAGCAGAGTTAGTGAAGGGAGGAAGTCTGGTTTTAAAAATTATAATTTAAAATAAACATCACAGGAAAATCAAATGACACGTTAAATTTTTGTTTGTTTGTCTGTTGGTGAATGCCCAGCCACCAGTGGAAAGCAGTCCATAGTTACAAGCTGAAGTACAGATACAGCGTTGGTATGTTGTGGAAAAGCTGTTAGATTTAATTCTGATAGATTTGAGACAAAATAGGCTTTAAGAAAGACTTCTCCCAGCAAATTGGCACTAATGTTGTGTTAGACATGGTGCAGTTACTGTGTGAAGTAACTCCCAGCTTCTGCAAAGTCCGTAAGTGAAAACTACCATGTAGTGCTTGCTCTTGTATTCCATAATGGATTTGTCAGAGAAGCTTTCCTTAATGGTCGTGTCTGCCACACTGGATGTGAAACACAGAGTGTTTTTGCCTCTCTGCGGAATTCAACATGAGGGATTCAAATGGGAATAAAAGAAACAGAGGCTCCTGCTTACACCAAACCAGCACAGCATGAGGAGGATTTCAGCAGCCACAGGTACACCTTGAGGAGCCAGGAACGCTGCTGGCCATGTGAGCCATCCAGCCCTGCCCTCCCCAGTGAGATTGCTGGGTCTCAGCACAACCCTTTTAGGGGCACAGGGTACCAGGCCCTCAGACAAGAAGGTGCCACTCTGCACCCAGGTGAGAAGCTGCTGTCAGTGGCACCAGAGCCCCCATAGCCAAGTGTAAATGCTCTGGTAGTGGAGATATAAGCAGGTTGGGAGCTGGAACTTTCTGTTTCAAGAAATGTTTCTGAAATGGACATAGTAGAGACCAATGAAGGTTTCATTCTGGGAAAGATAAGTCAGACGAAAGAGCACTCAGGCAAAGGAAAATTTCTGTTCTGCTGAATGAAACCTTGACATTTTTTGATGAGCTGTCCATAGTTTCCCTCTAAGATTTCTGTTAGACAGTCTTAATGGGGCTGAGGAATAATGTGGGAAGGAGGGTCTATCTGCTTAGAAACCGAAGAGGCCCCATGCTTCTATTCCACCTCCAGTGGAGGCAAGATTGAATTGTTGAGTTTCAACTAGCAAATTGGATGTAATCTTCATTCTTGTGTTGGGTGATGGAATGGGGAAGGAATAAAAGACCAGATTTTGTCCTTGGGCTTACTGAAACCCTTCATGAGCCTTCTTTGAAAATAATTCCTGGCACAATCAGCTTTAAACCTAAGTTTGACTTTTTTTTTCCTCTCCCTATACCAAACATGATTAGAACATAGTATGGATTAATTGCTCTGCCAAATGTCATTCCTATAAATCAAATCTGTTTTCTGACATATGAGTGAGTGTCTGAATACTCCAAAGCCATTAAAAATATCTGCATAATTTTAAAACCTGCTAAATGTTGTTGTTTTCTCTCTCTCTCTCTCTCTCTCTCTCTTTTCATTCTTGGTACAGTATGGTATTTTACTCTGATGATGAGAAGTTGAATGGCAAGTTTCAGTCAAATGCTTTTTTTTTTTTTTTCTTCACAATCCAATCCTAAAATCTTGACAATGGCACTTACAGTGGAAATGCCACCAACTGTAAATTTACACACGGACAAAACTTGGCATCCCTAATCAGCTCTTCTTCAAGCATAACTTATGGGATCTCTGCCCACATTCTCTCTGGAGAAACTGGTGTTATCCTACTACTGAAGTATTCATGTGTTAGCGCCCCAGGTGTACAGCAGTGCGCGGAACAGTCTCCAGCGCTTGTCCTACTAGTCAGTGCTGTGTCTCCTGTGTAATACCACAGTGATAAGTGCCCATGGTAATAATGGCCATCCCACCATCTGATTATCTGTATCATGCAACTACATTTGGGGAAAAATGACCCAGCACAATATCTTTTTTTTCATCGGTACAGGCTGATTAGACAGATCCCACACAGTTTATGGGACTTCATAATTTTTGTCAGTTCTTGGAAGGAACTAGCCACGTTGGTAGACAGATCTGTTCCTGGCAACCTGCAAGACTGCCCTCCTCTTCAGACCCTTGCATTTTTGGCAAGGTTTAGGGGAATTAATTTGCAAGTGGCTCTTTCTCTGCCTCTTGTCCACAGCCCCTGGCAGTCTGTTCACCCTGGCCTGGGGACACAGGCAGCCTGGAGAGACTGGCAGCCTGTGTGACAAACTGAAAAATTAATTTGGGATCCCTTAAAATTAAACTTAGTTTAGCCTTTTTTCCCCCCATGTTTCCTCTGCTGGGGTGGGAACACACACACACAACACATCAGTCATCTTCTAACAGTTCTTGTCTTGATTTTGAGGAGGGGTTTTATAGTCTTCTACAAAATAAAATGTGGTTTCCCACTCACATTTGTGTCTTGCTGCTCAAGTGCCTGGACAGAAAGGCGAGGTGCTTTGTCTGGCCTCAGCCTGGCCCACAGCCCTAATCAGCGTTCCAGGGGGGCTCTCCTTGCTCAGCTGGGTTGTGACCAGGGGAACAAGGGCACTGAGGAATCTGATAGCTTTTCCAGTGTAGCTCTTGGGTCTGCAGTTGTGTCCTTCTGCCACAAATGCAGATAAAAAGGTCTCAGGACTGTTTCAGGCGGAGACCAGTCTGGCAATAAAAAAGTTACGTTTCTTCTCTCAGCACAACTGCCCTGCCTCTGAGAGGGGCTCTCCTGGCTACCCCTGTGTCTTCTCCTTCAAGGCAAATGCTGCTCCTGCTTTATGCCACCAGCATATCTGTGGGCAGTCAGAGCAGCTGTGGCCCTCGGGGATAAAGGATAGCCATCCTCTGTGTGCAACAGAAAGTGATTCAACAGCACATGAGCCTGACCCCACCAGCCTGTTGTACTGGGTGCACTGCTAACTATGCTGGGAGGCTCACAGTGGATTTTTTATTCTGGGCTCCAGTTCTGCAGATGTTTCAGTTCAAGGCTTCAAGCCCAGATGTTTCAGTTCAAGAAATCTTCCATGCCCACTGTTCTAGGATTTTGTTACATTCTGTCTATCAACTCTTCCAATCAATTTCTTTCAATTATCTCAGTGAAAAATGCTGCTTTAAAAGTAAAAGCTGGGAATTTTTGGTATTTCCAGTAACTTAATTGTTTTTTGACAAAATTGCTTAAATTGACAAAATTCTCTATTAGTTGTACTTCATTTTTTTTTTTAGCAAATGAGTTATAAGAATAATTTCCTATTATGCTTTTCAAACTATTACCCATTGGTACAAATTCAAATAACACCTACCTGGCATCAAGGGGGATGTCATGCTGCACTCTGATAAAAATGGAGGTGGGATACAATATAATTCAGTTCAGGTCTTGTGCATATTGTGTGGCTAAACATGATGCTCTGACATGGAAAATGAGGTTCTGGCCTCTCTCACCCCCTGTGACAAGTGATTTCTCTAACTGAAGCAGCACACTGGGAAACTCTGTTCCTCAATTTCAGAATTTGATTAAGCCCTGAGTGTTGACGCCAAGATCCAAACAAAAAGGGTAAAGAAGTAGAGATTTCTGAGGGAGAAAGTAATTTTGTGAGTCTACTAATGCTATAAGACAATGTGAAAGTCAAGAAGTCCTCTAATGGCAACTATATCCATATCTCTTGCCAGCAGTGGGTTCCACCTTTGAAGATCAGCTTCTGCTGGTTTTAAACCTAAGAAGCAAACAAAATCATTTCAAGAGACCATAAGGTCTGCTAATACTAATGTGAAGGGCCCAAAAGAATCATCATCTTCTAGTTAAATGTGGCTTCATTAAAACTGTAAGGAGCAATTAAAGCAGTGCAAGAGTCTGTGATCCAGAAAAAAAGGGCATTTGGGCGTGAGAATGGAACTGGTTTTGTATCATCACTGATCTTGAACAAGAGGTTTTACCTTTCTTTTCTGTTCCCATATCTTGATTTGTCAGATCTGTGTATTTAGACTGTGAACTGTGTAGCTGAAACTATTCTGTACTACATAAGAAACACACGTATACAGTTTTTGGGGTAATAAGAACAGGGCTGTTTCTGTGGAATATATATAAGGGGACCCTCTGAGTTCTGAGAGTTCCTGGTGAAAAGTGCTTGTGTGAAAGCAAAAGTAAAAAGTGAGGGCATTATTAGTGTATTTCCATAGAGATGATCTAAAACATTTGGGTCTGGGCTTATGCAGCTACTAAACCAGAGTTCATGCTATGGGTGGAACAAGTAGAGAACGCAATAACCCATATAAAATCTGACTCAGTGAACCTCACTGGCTTAGGTCTCTCCACCTCTGAGATGCTCCCAGGATGCTGAGGAGGATGTGCTGGGGACTGTTACCCTGCCATTTCACTCTGAGAGCTAGCTAAAGGCCAGAAAATATGTGGCTAAATATTCTTGTCTTAGGTACAAAATACATTTGCAGCCTGAATTTGAGCTCAAAAGAGGTGAATGATTTGCCTGGAAATGACAATGCAAACCAAATGACCTGCTGAATCATTATTCCTCCCAGCCTAACCTGTGGAGAGACCCTGGGACACAGTTTAGCCTGAAGCCTTCACTAGCACAATGGGTGGAAGTTAAAGACCAAAAGCCTCTTCATGCTTCCTTCATTTGTCCTGCCCTGTGCAGCCAGAGCAAGGCAACAGAAGTTTTGAGAAAGGCTTTATTAACATTTACTGTAAAAAACACCTGCATTTGTAACCCAGCAGTGTATTTTCCTCATTATCATGCCTTCTTTCATAAAACATATTCTTCCCACATCTTTTCATCAATTCAAATTCACAGAAATAGCCTGGGAAACCAAAGCAGGTAGAGTAACTTTTTAAGGAAAATCCCTCTTTTCATTCAAGAATTCACCTTTGTTCAAGCAAAGGCAATCAACATAGAAATTAATGTTTTTATTAGCTGTTTCTAACTTGCATCGAGCATCTGGAATTATTAGAGAAGGTAAGTTTCAGCCTGAAGCAAAAGCAAATGTTTTCCCCAGGCCATTCTGCATAACCAGTGCTGGTGCTCTGTATGTTAGGGGAAAAAAACCCCAACCAAATGAAGCTTGGTGAGAACACAACTGTACCAAGCTGCATGTAAGTGACAACTTGGGGAAAATGAAGGTCAAGTACAGAAATGCCCAGAACATACTGATCAGCTGAGGGGCAAAATGCAAACAAACTATCAGTGATGTCAAATTTCTAAAAGTTTGCACAAGAAAATAAAAGATTTTTGAGCTACTAAGGTTTTTGATAAACTTAATTTGATGAGAGCATTTCACCTCTTCTGTATGAAGTGGACCATATCTCCACTGCAGGGTTTTGCCACACCAAAACATGCAGAATCCTTTGCTACTTATCCTGTTAACACCTGTGAACTTTTAAATTGGCTGCCACTGGGCTGGCTGGAGCCTGATGAGTGTTAGGTGGGGAGAAACAGCCTGTTTGGAGCACAGCATAGCAATGCACGTTTTTCTTCCTGAGGTAAGACCTTCTGCCTTAGTCTGGAAATGCTTTCTATTTTAGTTGGTTGGTTTGTGTATTTTTATTATTCATTTTTTTTATTCATTCATTGTATGTCCTGGAAACCAGTAGTGGCTCTTTGGAAAAGAGAAGTACTGAGTTTTTGTGCTCTGGATGAGGCTGGAGGATCTGGAAAGCTGCACTGTATTGGAGATGAAACTGTATGATAACAGCCATATACACATGTGTGATGTGAAAAGGAGTCCTTTTGCAGAAAAATGAATGTAGTGATTTGGACATCAGAGTGGTTCTTTGCATGTAGTAAGAGGCTTGAGTCTTGTGTAGAGTAGATGCAAGCTGGGTTTTGTACTGCCTCCTCACAGCCCTTCTTCTGTATGTCTGCAGAAGAGATGAAATCATGTATGAACCAGAGAAGCTGTGCATGAATTGTCTGGTTTGATCTCTGCCAGAGTCAGACCTGCTTCTTCTGTCGCAGTCCTCCAGGCAAGCAAAGCGGAAAAAAGCTTTTTGTATGCTGGGAAGTGCAGGTGTAGGTGTTATTCTATTTATTTTCAAGCTACCTAGCATTAACTTGCTGGGATGGGGGAACCTTTCTGAGGTTCACAAGGAGAACACTGGTTCAGGGAGTTCCTACACAGTGCCTGCCCTCTTGACTTTCCTCTTCTTGACACATACAGACGAGGACAAGGAAGTGTAGTGCTCTCTAATGGCTGAACTTGGCTAAGGGCCACATGTAATTTAAATTCCTCAACAAACTACTGTAGATAAGTTCATTTTTTGCCAGTTTCTCTCAAAACCAAGAAATGACCGAACAAAACCTGGATGTTTTGAACTTAAAATTTTGTTGGCCTTTAAATAACACAGTCTTAAGTATGGGGAGACCTGGTAGAGGCAAGTCTGGCTTGCTGCTCTCTGCCAACAGGTCTGCAGAACTGCTGGGCATTGCTGCTGTTCATCTGTGGTTGTTGTGGGGTTAGTTACAGCTGCGTGGAAAAAAAAAAAGGTGTATTTATCTCTTGTTTCAAGGTGGCCTAGAGCTGTGTTTTGAGAAGCCAAGAGGTGTATTGATGATGAGGGCTATAGCAAGATGATACCAAACCAGGGCTTTTTAAAGAGATAGTCTTTCTCCTGTCTAATTCAAGCTCTCTTTTCTGTCAGGAGGCTGGCTTTTTATTGCAAAAGACAAGCCCCCAAATGCTTTCTGCTGAAA
>JAWWTY010000160.1:28044419-28112052 GCA_035222235.1 Margarornis squamiger
TTGAAAGGAGACAAAATAAGTTCAGTGCTGCTTTTCCTCTCAGTGGGGCAACACCCCCATGCCTGTCCCAAAGGGTGTTTTTTGAGAACAGCAAAGAGCCCTGGTGCTGCAGAGCGCTGGAGAAGCAGGAGGTGTTTGGCCTCCATCCCCCAGGTGTGCTCTCCTGTGCCCACACAGACTTGCAACAATCCTATCAGGAATCAGAGGAGTGCTATGGAAGTGAAGGATTGCTGAGCCAGTGGTTTAGTGTGAAGGCAGAGGCATTTTGGCATAGGCTGACCTTGGCAGCTCCAACAAAGAACAGTACCTGAGATTAGGAGTTGAAATTCGAGCTGATCAGTGGGAGGACAGGAGATCTCAGGAAGAAAGAAGGGATCTGTATGTATCTCCCTGTCAGGATATCACTGACTGATGCCAATAATAATTGATTAAAACCACAATGTGCCAAGTTTTCTCCCTTAGCTTCACAGGAGGGATGGGGAGGGAACTGCATCCACTCACTTTGGGGGGAACTTTGTGTCTTTCCTCTGGTCAGAAACAAAATTTGCAGGTTATCAGTCATTGTCATTATTTAGTTTTGGATGTTGCAGGAAAGACATTTTGGTGCAACTCCTTGCACCACTCTTTCAAATTCTGTGCTTGAAGTCTTAAAGCACTGTCATGCGTGCATGACATTTTTTGTGAAATGGTACATGTAAAGCTAGATGAAGGAATGTATAGCTAATATCTCGGATTTTAATTGCTGGATAGGTCAAGTTTGAAGCTGCAGGGACTGAAGTTTATGCTTGATTTGATACACATGAGTAAGCCAATTGAATTCAAAGTTCAGCATCTGTGCAAGGCTTCAAGACTGGGGACATGATTTGTAAAGAGGATGATGTTTTCTTGTTGCATTGCTAGGAATTAGAGGGGACTCTGTTTTTGTAGTCTTTCCTTATTCTAGTCTGAAAGAGAAACAGCTGCTTGAAAAATCTTAGGATGTGACCTGTTTCAAGAACCTCTTAAACAACTTATGTTTATAAGAGAAGTGAGAACTGAAAACCACCTTATCTTCTAGAGTAAATATTTGGAAATATCATTAATACATTATAGTAATGGGATAATTATTAAATGTTTTGGTATTTAGTGTCACATTATGATGGAAATCACTTGATAGCAAATTAAAGCACTTTTATTGCAATTGCTATGGTTCTAGAGGATACACATGGTTATGCAACATTAATTTTAAAGACTTACATGAATTTTTAAGCTTAGCAGATACAAACTGTTGGAGAATAGCCAGTATTCTTGAATGTGCTACATACACTCTAAGGAGTCTTTAACTAAATCTTTTGGACCTTGGTTGGAAGTAATTAACATTTCTTCTAAACTTTCAATAATTCATACTTTTTTTTTTCCCCCCCCAGATACAGCTGCAGATTTGTTTAAAGTAAGCTCAAATGTTCTGTAGGTGCACATGATGGGGTGGGTATATGAAAATGACATACATGCTCCAGAAGGTTGCAGCATCTGATAGTTAATAATCTATATGAATAACCAAGGAACTACAGACTGGACTGACTACTAGGAGCACAATTTCCACCAAAGCCAGTGAATGTCTGGTTCCAGGAAAATCCTCTTTCATGTTATTGCATCTGTCCATTACGAGCAGTGATTGGTTCCATGGAGGAAGGGCATCTTAAGCTAGCTGGTGCATCTCTGAAGAATTTCATTTTTTGGGGGGTTGGGGGTGTGTGGAAGTTCTTTTGGTGATTCTCCAGATAAATCAGCTTGTGTCTGCTGCATTCACAGGTTGTCACTTAGCGCTTCAGTGACCTATTTCCCTGCCTGAAGTCAGTCTCATACACAATGGCTTTTATTGGCTAGTTTAGCCCCTAATGTCTGTAAGACATCAAGCTGTTCAATTTGTGTGCTCATGATGAGGCGGAAGTGGAAAAAAGAGAGCCTGGATTATTTTAAAATGATGGTGGGCTCTAGCTCTGCACAGACCTGGTGCTGTGTGCTGATAGCCCTGGACTCGTGGTGTGAGTGAAGGACTGACACATCAGGCTCAGCTCACACATCTGCTGTGGTGGTCATCCATCTCCCAGCCACCTTTAATCCGATGCCTAGACCTCTCTCCCTGTTGCCTAAGTAGTATGAATACAGCATGGGGACTCAAAAACTGGGAAAAGCAGTTTGAAGACTTTGTCCATATAGGGCCCAGCCCTTAGCACATTTAGATTTATGTTTGTTCTGTGATAGGGAGCACTAAAACACCCTGTGCTCCTCAGGGGAGCTGCTTACCCTTCCTGTGGCTACTGAGAGCCTTTAAACACAGTTGGTGGACCAGCTTTTACACCCATGACACAGGGTGACTGGCCATGGGAGAGATGACTGGAGCCACTGCAAGGACTAAGCAGGTGGTGCTGGCCTCAGGTGGAGTGGCTGGTAGGTGGGGATGACCTGAAGAGAAATCATCCATTGAATTTTTGTCAGGGACTCTGCACTGGAGTGTCTAGAGCAAGGAAGCGCTGTGGGCAATGTATGTCCAGGCCAAGGGATCCCCGGGGGAAGTGATAGTAGGGTGCTCAGAGTGTTGAGAATACATCATGGGTAGAAAGTGCAGCAAGCCTAAAGGTGCTCTGGGAATCTGAAGTTTGGGGCGAAAAGCCAGAAAAGAGGCAGAAGAGGGGGAGGAAAATTCTTTGGGAACCGTTGTCTAGGTTTAGCTTTGGTATTAAACCAAAGTTTCCTGTTTCCTCAGAGATGTACCCCGAGGGAAGGCCCTAAAATAGACTTGGACATGTTCCAGTCTCTCTATGGTGTGGCGAGTATGTACCATATTATTCCCCTTCAGGAACCTTGCTGTTAAACCAAAGCCAAAAGTCTATTATATTTCTGTATTCTCTGTCAGTCAAAGTTTGTTTTTCAGGAACAAACTCTCGGGTTTATAATCAAACAGCAACATTAATCTACACTGCTCGATGTGTGTAATTGATTGTATTAAAAAATTCTTTGTGGTCTGTTTTAAGAAAAACATGTGGCCCAGTCTCCAGTTGGGTAGAACTGCTTTCTCTTACACTAGCTGAACATCTCATGTATTTTCTCATCTTTGTTGTTCTTTTAAAGCAAAACCCCAATTTGTGATCTCATGTACAAATTTTGATGATGAATGTTTTGTCTAGAAGGTTATCAGAAATCAAGTGTCAGTAAATAATTGTTGTAAACACTGTGAATTCTGTAATTTTGTTAGTTCATTGGGGAAATACAGCTGAAAGAAAGTGACAAATGCATCTGCAGATACTTTGCTGTTGTTCCTGAATGTCTAGTGCTCCTTAACATGGGATGAGCAAACAAACAGAATCATTGTCCATTTCTCTTCTGGTATGTAGCTTAGTTGTGCAGTCATGTACTTAAACTATGTTCAGTTTTGTTTTCTTTAAAGAGGCTTTAATAATGCAAGGCACCTTAAGAAAATATATAATTGTGTGCAATTTGCTGCTTAAGAGTACACAGCACTTCCCATTTGAAGTACTGCTACCTCCTGAAAGCAGGAGCGGAGAACATGTATTCTTTGAATTTGAAAGTGTTTTTCTCCTCTGTGCAGAGTGACAGAATGCATAAAGCTGGTCTTTGGGATGTGCGCATGCAAAGTGAGATCACGATGAAGCCTATTTTGAAGTCAATTTATTACAGCTATTCTGTACATGGCTATTACCTCCTGCTGTAGAATAGTCTCTTCAGCTTCCTCAGTGGCTGTTTCTCTGCAACAGATCCTCCCCTTGTTCTCCTTTGATTCTGCCAGTGTGAAGCTGGGCTTTTGTTCTTACTCGGTTTGTTCCAAAAAGCTGTTTTATATGATGATCTCATGGGATAATCAAGGTGGCAAGAAGGGTGTCAAAAAGTTCTGAATGGCTCTGCTTTTAGCTTTAAATTCTCCCAGTGTCCAATCTTTCTTTTAAAGGTGCTACAATGTCAAACCCCTGAGCAACGTGATGCAGATCATAGAGACTCTTTCACCTCATCCTATATACAGGCTACCATGCTGTTTCTGAATTTTTCTTGCTCCTCAACTTCCCAGCTGTTTATGAAAATAAGTACATTCAGTGCTCTGAAAGCTGCAAAGACCTCCTGTATCTTCTAGACAGGCTGTATGCCCTTCTCCTGAATGTCTAAATTGTGCTTCTATCATGTTGACTTTTTCCATGGATGCCAGGTTGTTGCTACGATTGGACAAGATCTGCAGTTTAACGCAGGAAGTTGGGCTACTAGAGGAAGAACAGTTAGACTATTAAGTGATGCATTTTGCTGAGGTATTGTGCTGGATTCAAGGCAGTAATTTTAATCCTTGGGAAATCAAATGGGCCAGGCATCCTAATCTGTAAGATTTTCCCCTCACTTCCTTTATGCTCCAATCACAGAGAACCCCATCTGTTCCCAGCTCTGGGTCTCCTGAACATACCATATCCAGAAGATTCTTGTGCAGGGGTACACAGCCTGGGACAGCTATTTTAATGAGACAACATTCTTCAATACTCCAGTATAGTGCCACTTTAAATATGCCTGTAATGCAGATACTCAGTGGGAGAAGATGCTGTATTCAGAGAAGCTTATTTGTCAAAAAATGCATTTTGACTTTCGAAGGTAATTTTTTCCTTTCTGTAAAATGAGAATGATATTTTTTTTGGACCTTTCATCACCCTCTATGACAGATCCAATCTTAGAAAAAGCTTGAGGACAATAGTGTTTGGGTTTTTTTTCAGCACACACCATTTAGGAGACCACTGAACTAGATTTCTGGGTTGAGGGCAGGGCTTTGAGATGGCTGCTTTCAATGGGTGTTGATATGCCCAACTTTCAAGCTTCTTTGCTCAAGGGTGCCAATTGGAAATCAAACAGCATTTCTTCCCTGGCCTCAGACGCTCATGCTCCTCCAAATGGAGGCAACTGCTTTTATGCCATTAGATGGATGCAGCTAATCTGTGTGACTTTCTGATGATGAGAAGAAACTGCAGTGACTCTGGTCATTGAGATATTTTTGGGGTTTGGGGTTTTTTATACTGCTTCATCCTCAAGTCTAAATTTTCTTAGCTAATTTACCACATCAAGGTGCAAAGCTTCTGCCTTGCAATTTTTCAGTTTTGAAGACCACTAAAAACATTCCGGTCAAGAAATGTTAAATTTCCAGTAAAAACTCGGTACCCTCCTGAAGAGGCAACCCTTATGGTGAAAAACCACAAACCCATTTGGCCTGGCCAGCTGCTTTGAACTCTCTAGTTCTGCTGAGTAAATGGTTCCTATGGTTCACCCCCACCCCCTCGCTGCTGTATTTACTAACACAGAAGTACGATCCAAGATAGAGAGGTTAAAGAACAGAAAGAAACCAGTTGATTTTTTTTTTTCTTTATTGTCCCCTTCTTTTGAGGACATGACCCTTTCACATAAATGTTTTTTGCTTTCCCAAATTCTAGTCCCATTGTGGAATGTATGGAGACAGCAAATAAATGATACTTAAAAATTACATAATTACATTTTCAGTAAATATGAAATCATCTTATTAGTGTTGTAATAAAAAGACTATCCACCCACTCTCAGGAGAAAAGGCAAACCAACAGTAGATCAAATACTGACAAAAAACAATAGTAAACAGTGTGAGCAATTAATGCTTTTGGTATCTGCTGAGACAGTAAAACCTTGTGTTGGCTGCATAGTATCTATGCTAGAAATCTGTGCCTGCTTCCTTTTGGGTTTTGGCATTGCAAATTCTTGCAGTAATACAAGTTTTCTGCATCAAAGGTGAACAGACTTGTCTACCAAAGGAGAGAGGGGAGGGGCCACTATAGATTGGATCCAGGTCTACATTAACTGCTTTTGAGGAGAAGGTAACGAGATTGTGAAAAAGGTGGTTCTGGGGAAGTCTGGGAGTGAGGAATGGTCAAGTGCCTGGAGAAGTTGCTGCCTTACACTTTCTCTGGGGGTAAAGACACTTGAAACTCCTCAGCTGGGATGGGACAGAGAATACTGGAAAACATTTGGTGTCATTCAAGTCCCTTATGAATGGTGAAGGCAGGTGAGCAGTGGGACAAGGTGCAGAGCAGCCACTGTGGGTGTCTGTACCTTGAAGGGAATATGACTTGCCCTTTCACAGCAATGTTTATCACCAGAAGCACTCCTCTCTTTGGTCTTCTGTGGAGTTATGCTGTCCCTTAGCTGTGCCTGAGACCAGAAGGGGCAGGCTTTTATTATGGGTGAATTGTATGTTGTGTGGACATCCAGCTGAAGGTCTGTCTCTAACTGTAAGGCTTCTACACAATGCAATCTACTCCCTAGATAAACACTGGGGACAGGGCCAGGGTCACACTTAGGCTGTCCATTGGGGTTGTGCCGTGCCCACTTGCTTACAGCAACAAAACTAAACATAGAAAGAGGGACAGTTTTCATGGATATGTGAACAAGTAGGAAAATGCTAGTCTTGTTGAATTGGGAGAGGGAATACGAGCTAGTTAAAAAAAGCCCAGCTATAGAGTACTTATGTAGAACAAAAAGATCCACATACACTGAAGTCAAAGCAGCAAGAATGTAATTTTAACATAAGTTATTGCCAGTATGATATGAAATTAATTTTTTTGTTGTTATATTAGGTGCCAAAGAATCCAAGGTCTCAGCCAGAGAACAGCCTGTTTGGCTTATATTTTTTCTTTTAAAAAATTTGAAAAGAAAATGTTGTTCTGTTGGCATTAGAACAGCAAAGGAAAAGAGTAATAAGTGATTTAAGATGCTCTATAGGCTGGTCCTCAGCATTTCTCACTTCTGTGGACCAACATGTTTATGCTTAAATTTCTGAATAATTATAATCATATTAGAGTTACATTCCATATCTTTCAGAAACAATAGTAAACTATCAAAGGGAATGCATGTGTCTATACACAGACATTTCACTGCCATTAGTATCAGAGCACCAAAACTTACCATGCTGTTGGTTTACACTGTCATCAGTGCTGAAAAGCAGGGAGGTAATTGCTAGGTCTCTCTACCATTGTAAAGGTAGAGAGATTCAAGGCCCAGCAGGTAGGACTGGCAGTCCCTGAGGAGATGAGGTATGAAAACAAAAAACATGAAAAATGAAGTTTGTAAGAGCTTTTGACCCTTTGAATGTGGTGCTATGCAGAGGTGAAGAAGATGGGAGACCATGAATGAACCAACAACTCCTTTGCATGAAGCGAGAACTTTGCTAGCCTCTCCTTGATGTCTCCCTCTGTTCTCTCTTCCTTTGGTTCTGGCTTGAGAGAAGAAACAGTATTTTCTGTTTTCTGAGCCCACTGAAAGCAGCACAGTGCATTAGTAGCCCTGGGATGTGGTAACGGTGGAGGCAGGAGTTTCCTCTGGGCTGAGGTGCTGAAGTCATTGTGCGAGCAAAACCAGATGACACTGAGAGGAGTGAGCCTCTTCAGAGAAAAGTCCTAGCGGACCTGCACGCATCTTAAATGTGTGCCTGGTAATGAATGTGCTGCGGAGGAGACTTGAACATCTGGTCACTTCATTCTAGTATTTCTTAATTTATAAGGATATGAAAATTTGAACATGATATTCGAGATAAAGTTACCAACCTGATAAGACTGTCGTTCCCCATGAGTGAGCATTGTTCTTGTGAATATGGAATGGAACTATTACTGTATCAGCTGTGCCTGTAGCTCATTAGCAATGTACATTTCTGAGCTGAAAGTCTACTTCATTTATGACTTTAAATTTGGTGTATGAGTGTCCCAAACTCTCTGCTGCTGCCTCTCTTATAAATTTGTAGAAGTGCTACATATCCAGGGAAGACTGTTCTCCAAAAATACTCTGTATGTGTAGTTTGATGCGCAGCTGACTTCTTAAGAGTCAAAACCTTTGGCAGATGAAGTGTTGCATGCCTGGTGTGTGATCGTGCTTTCTGGAATACTATTTCTTTGGGAGAGCAGAGTTGGAAAAGCAACAGGCTATCTCTGGGGTGGTCAATACCAACTTGCAGCTGAGCTGGGAAATTCTCTCGAGGTCCTGACAGAACCTGAAAACAAATTTTGCTGATGCAATAATAAATGCCTGATTTTAAAGACTTTTTTTTTCTTTTTTTTTTTTTTTCCACGGGGAGAGAATGACTTTCTAACTCCTAGTGGTCCTGATCAAGGAAACAACATCCATCCAGTGCCTACTTTTATTTTATTTCGGTCTTTAAAAGCACACCAAATATTAGGTACTCCTGTTTTTGTTTAAAACTGCCTCCCTGCCCATCTGTCAGCTGAAATGTAGGCAATAGCTTCATAAGGTGAAGTTGTTGTGTGATGCCAGCACCATAACTGTGGCCAAAGGCATCTGTCTGTGGGATGCTGCCAGATGCCCTAGGGAGGTGTTGTGTTTTCAGACAGCTGAGGGTGCTTGAGGGACTTGCCCTCTTGTAAACTAGAGGTCCCAAGGCAATGAAATGACTCATTGATCAGTGTCTGTCCCCTCTATGCTAGTGGCCAATTAGGAGGAGTTGCAGCAATGGCTTGAGACAAGGTCTTTGGTTTCCTGTTCTTCCTTGTCCTGTCTCTTCCAGAAGACATCATTCCAAGGTGTCTTGTTACCTACATAAGCTGTGAGGCCAAAGTGAGACAGATGCTTGCTATTGACGGAAGCACTTAAATAAAGGGTGCGTGGCATGGGGGTTTGGCTCAAAATAATCTCTTTTGCTAGCTCTGGGCCAGCTTCCCGTTGTGGTTCTGGCCCCTCCTTGGCACCTGGTGAACTCACAAGTGCTTTGAAGGGAGGAGAACTTAAATGCACATTAACCATATGATTCTGTGGAGGCCTGAAGAGGCAGCAAGCCTGAACTGACTCCTTAAGCTGCTGCTATCAGACTGTATTCTTTTTCTGTAAAACACGGAGAAATAGAGCTAAGGTTTACGGTGACAGTCTGGAGTCAGGATGAGTGTCATTGTCCTGGATCAAGCTTTTGGCCCAGATTTCTGCAATTATTATCCCCTAAGAACACAGTGCTTGGTGCTGTTTCAGGGTTGTTTCTTTTTTATTCCTCTTCTGGTTTTTTTTTCCTGGAGACTAAAGTGTTGTTCATTAATGCTTACCAAGACTCTGAGTGTTCTTGGAGAAAAGTCTTTTGGAAAGTGTCACATTATATAATCCTACTTTCCACTCCCCCCTGCCCCCCGCCTTCTTTAAGTTGCCACTTAGTGCCATGCCTGAGTGCTGTGTGGCTAGAAAGGAATGCCAGCCAGGGGAGGAGCCCTTTGGATCAGTAAATTTCATCTGAAGAGCAGCTACCATTTTTGGGGCAGAAAAGTATGTTCTTTCTCCATCCTTGCCCCTTAACAAAATTACAACAAACTAGAAAAGAGAATTTTGTTAATCAGAATAGTCAATTGGGGAATCATTAGCTCTGATTTTAAACACTATTTGTAATTTGCTTTAGGGTCTGTAGCCTAATTCTTTCCTTTGAGTTAATTAAAATATGTTTGAATGTGACAGACATTTCCAAATCTTCCCGCAATCCAGGAGGAAGGGTAGGGTTTTTGTCATCTTCCATCAAGTATAGAGGCTCTAAGCGCAGAAGAATTTCACTACAATGCTGCAAGGTTGTTTACCTTAGCTCCTTCACAAAAGATAATCCAACAAATTACATTAATTATAAACCAATATGTTCTGTTCAATTCCCACATGAGCCAAACCTGGGTATGAGCATCTGCTCTTATTTTCTGAGCTGGGTTTTGAGGACAAGACTCACAACAATGCTCAATCCATAATTAACAGAAAAATTAAAGATGCAACATCCCTTGCATCCTGCTTTTTGAAGCAGCATGTTTAAAAATATACATGCACTGTCCTGGCAGTTTTTATTCAACATAAAAAAACAATACTCTATTGTTACCCTGGTGTGTTTTTGTTTGTTTAAAATATTTACATTTATGTTAGGCTTAAAATAAACATGTAAATACTTTCCATAAGAAAAAAAAGATTCATAATTCCCTCTTGTGCTACATTTTTTCTTTTCAATTGTTTCTCTCCCTCCCCCCAAAGATGACCTCTTTTCATAAAATGTGGTTTATTCTGCATTAAGCATATTGTTTTCTTTATGAAAAAAGAACTGGTTGGGCTTCTTCTTATTTTATTTTTTTAAGTGGCATATTTTTTCAGTTTCATTTCATAACAGGAAACAAAAGAGAACGTGATTGTTTGACCTGGTTACCAAAGAACTATTTGGCTAATAAAATTCCCATTAGCATGATGCCAAGTTCTGCTCGTTGTTTATGGTAAGCATGCCTATACAATTATACGCCATTTGCATGTCGAAGGAGTGGAGGAAAGAGCGCTTTTGTGGTTTAGGCACTAGACTGGCACTTGAGATAAGAGATCAGTTCCCAGCTGTGCAGCAGACTGACTTTGAGCAGACAGCAAATTTCCATGGCTTACTTTTGCAGAAGGGATTAATAACACATCTTTCCCCCCCTGCCCCCATCTTCCATGTTGTTTCTGTAAAACCCAAACTCTCGAAGGCTGCTTGCCCTGGTGTGCAGCATTCCTTGCCCCTTGTCCAAGGGACTCCATGGCCTTTACCTCAACCTCCTGCAGGAGCAGGACTAGATTGATAACTCCCAGGAATTTATCAATTGGTCCTTAATAGAGCTCACACAACACAAACTAAGTAAAAGATAATGTGGTTGCTATAATCCCTTCTGATTTCAGGGAGGAGAAACTGAATTTGTGCTAGTGAAGGTCTTTCATTTGTGCCTGCCTTTCCTTGGGTTTGCCCATGGCCACGTCTGATAGTGCAGACAACCCCATGGCCACCAGCTGCTGTGGAGCAGCTTCTTAGCCTGGTCTGTCCCATTCTGCTCAGAGGTGTCCCCCTTGCTGGGGACAAGCATGAGAGTGTGGTTATTGTCCTGTTGTAGTCACGCTTCCTGTACCTCTGTGCTGTGCAGCAGCCTCTGTAGGCTTGCTGGGCTTCCTGCATTTCATGCAAGCCTTGTTTTAATGATTAAATAACTGACAAGAAAACAATAGAATTTCATTAACTACAGGGAGAAAAAATAACACAGAAAAGTTTAACATGTTGGGAAGCATTTCTTCTGGAAAGAGAAAAAGAAAGAGAGAGGGACTGTTTCTTTGAAAGCCAAGACATGTAGTCCCTGGAAGTTCAGTGATGTTGCCTCTGATGCCTGAGCTTATTTATTCCCCTAGGACTTGCAGCATGGGTTCAGCTGTGAACGCGCTGCAGAGAGCAGGATGTGGTGAACCAGAGGCGCTGTGGGCTCCCTGCTTGGCAGCACAGTCAGAGCTGGTGGGGCAGTTCAAGGAAGGATTTGTGGGAGCTTTCCTGGAGTGACTGGTTGGTGCAGAGGGTATTTCTCGTTTAGCCTTGCTTGTTGGAAGGGCCCTTCGCCTGGGTGTAATGGTCAGGAATGCCAGCTCCTGCTAAACATTCAGATCCTCCAAGCTTGATTTTCTGGTGTTCTTGGTGTTCATTTGAAAAAACAGGAAAACTTCTAACCCTTCCAGCTCAGTGTTAACCAGCAGGAATAAATCCTCCTGGTGTTAAATGTTGTGGTGTTTAGGCTCAGACCTGGCTGATGAGTTCTGATACTGGCTGTAGAGGTACCATGAATAACAGGCATGTAGGAATGGAAGATGCTGCTGCCCACAGGAGGACCAAGCCTGATGAGAGATGCACCCAAGGAATTGCTCACTTCTCTTCTGCACGGCTGAGAAGGAGGTGCTGGTGTGGGGCAGATCCCCTTGTGCCTGAGGAGCCACTCCTGTGTGGCCCATGCCACCCACAGAGGTAGGGAATGCTCAAGCTGCTTTTGCCAATGGGTAAATGGTGTCCCTAGGGTTGGATCTTCAGGTATGTTTTGCTATAGGCAACATCTCTATCTTCCTGCACTGTAAATTGGTAACTTCAGTGTCTTCAGTAAGAGAAAATTCCAGAGAAAGGCACATCTGAACCTTCCTTCAAATTTAAAAAATGATCAACAGGCAGCTCTTGGTGTCTCTCACATCTTTGATTGTTTCTCCTCCCACTTCAACTGTTCTCCTTGAATTCTGGGACACACATGCCAAAACCTCTTCCTTTGCTGAGAGCATGAAGTTTTCAGCTTCAGAGTTTGCAGCGTGCACTGGAGGAAAAGACTTCTGCCTTCAGTATTGCCTTGGGGAGAAAGATGTGTGTTCACTGCACAACTAAGGCATGTGCTGTGCAGCAGCCCTTGCTTGGTAGGACTCCGAAAATTACTTCAAAATGGCACAGTGTGAACGCTGCATGCCCGATGTGTGATATTAAAACATTTAGAACTGGATCAAATCAAACCCAGTTTTCACCACAAATGCGCAGAGGCTGTTCTTGTTTGAAGATTCTTTTCTTGCCAAATTCCATCTTTCCACACTGAGCTGCTTAAAAAAAGCCTTGTGGATGTATGTATTTATATAGCTGAATGTTTTTTTGATCACATTTTACACAAAAATATTGCCTTTTGGCAGGGAGTCATCTAGTAGGTGTTGGATTCAGAATGTATCGTAAAGTTACGAGTGACTGCAAATGACATTTACACTCTGTAAATCTGGTAGGGAAGTGTTCGGGTCGAAAAATAAGGCTTTCAAAGCTGGGAAATGACAGAATTAATAACTGAATTGAGACTGAGATAGCAGTGGGGTAATGGGGAAGCATGGACAGAGCTGGGGAGCAGCGTGTGAATGTAAGTGGTGTTCCTGTGGGACCTACAGATACCTGCAGAAGTTACTGAAAAGCCTGCAGTTTGGATAAATAAGTCTGACTGGATTTCCCATTAATGCATGTTTCCCAAGACAGAATGCACTAGTGTTCCTCAGATAAAAGCTGCAAGAATCACCCAAATTTAAGGAAAAGCGTATGGCTGCACCCGCCCTGAGCCCACGCCAAGAGTCTCCAGCCCATTTTTGAAAGAGGTTTCCTTTTTAAGTAACCTCCAAAGAGGGAGGTCCCCCATTCTCCCACAGAGGTTCAAGTACCAAGTTACCTTTCTTTTTTTTCCCTTCCTAATCATAATCAAGGTGACATTTGTTGTGAATCAAAGCAATTTCTTTCTGTGCTAGTACTAATATTGTAGGAGAGCAATTGCTCAATGTCTTTTTCATAACCTCCTTTGGAAGAGCCTTATCATACTATCTGTTGTTTCTAAACAAAAGTTTACAATGAAAGCTGTCACTTGGAGCAAAGATGCACGAAGCAGAGCCACGTCTGTGTGTTATTTCGTTGGTTCTGCATTGCAGAACCTTTAGAAACTCACCACAACTTAAAAGGAAAACCTTATAAAGCATTTTTATATTATTGGATTTTGGAGTTATTTTCAGTTTTGGAGATATTAGGTTTCTACATATTATAGTTGGCTTAAGCCTTCTTGTTTGCTTGAGGTTTTCTCCTCTTAGGATAATTTTTTTAATGGAATTTCTCTCTTTTAATTCTTTTTATTTTAAAGCAATGTGTTCATTGCACTTGAATCCTTTTTTTGGAGTCACTTCACTTACTGAAGGATTAAATGGCATTTCTACGTGTGTGAGGAGTTTAACAAAACTGAGTGGCATTTATTGAATGATCTTGTTTTTATTTATTCACGAAGTGCACCAGGATATTACTCACTAAGGCTCAAGTCTGATTTTTATCTGAGGTCCTGGACTGTGCAAGAGACAAAAACAAGGGCAAATTAAGCAGGAACATCAGTACCCCTCTTTAAAATAAGCTTGCAAAGTAAGTTAAGACTGTGAGTGAAGTGGAAGAAAACTAGAAGAGAATGAGAAAGCCCAAGTCTTCTCACAGATTTGTGAGAAGGAAGTAGGTGATAGTGTGATGGAGGGTAGAATTTTCCCCATCTGCCAAGTGCCTCTGAGCAGTAGAGATGTCACCTGCCATCCGCTCCCCAGCAAGGCTTTAGGCCAGACTCTGACCTGACTTTCACCCTGTGCAACACTGACTGTAGTCTTGTCTGCACCGATACAAGTTAGGGAAGAATTTGACTGGGTGGTTTTCTAAATATAAGTAAATAAAGGAGCACTGTTTGTCTGGAAGTTCTGAAATGATGTTTGCCTCATATGATAGTAACTTCCTTGCAGTGCTTGCTAGAGGTGCCAGGCTGAGAGCCCTGGGCGATGTGTCCCTCGCAGCAGCCGTGCAAGCATTACCAGGCTTTCACAATAAACATTCCTCCGCTCCAGCCAGTTAGTTTGGTCCTCAGGGACTCTGCTGAGAGTCGTAAACTGAGACAAAACTTACTAATCTAAACGAAATAGATGTACAACACTGCAATTTGGCAATGCAAAACTGGCTGACCATAAAACAGAGCAGCTTGTCCTGATAATTCTCTAAAAGGATACAGGTACCTCTCAGTGTCGGCTGTTCTCCCTCGTAATCTGCAGCTCATGGAAATCACCACGGGGCTATTAAACCCAATATACGTCAGACCAGCAGAGAGTTTGTTCTGGGTTATGTCTCTTGACTTAGGAAGGTTTCAAATATGATACAACACACACTCCCTCCGGGTACCCACACTGAACAGCTCGGAAGATGGAGAAAGGCTTGACTTGTGTGAGGGCATTTGCAAGGTGTAACTCTGGAGCTGAAATTAACTGCTGCAAGCTGAGACATCAACACAGTGAAGAGCTTCCTTTTTGCTACCAGCCTTTCCTGAAGAAGCCAGGCAGCCTTGATTTGATGACCACCCAGGGAGACTGGCTCCTGTGGTACCAATGACTTCAGGAAAGCGTCATGAATTTCCCCTCAAGCTCAAAACTGCTCACCTAAATCTTTGTAGATGAAAGCCTTCTGATCCTCCACAGGGCTGTGCTGCCATTGTTGACATGGATTTCTAGAAACCAGTGACTGCTTCAGTCATACTTGAGTTCTTTATCACTGTAAAATATAATGTGTCCCTTTTATTGCATTTAGAAAAATTAGTCTGTTCTAAGACAGCTGGCTGCTTTGAGGGCGTGCAAGTATGTGTATGACAGCACATGCTTTTACTTTTTAATGAACTATTTCCCCTGGCTTCATCTTGCTTCCACAGTCTATTTTTGTTGTTATAATGACACTGGTCAGTGAAGCTCAGAGGAAATCAGTCATCAAGATGCATGGTGCTGAAACAGTATTTCTGCTGTGATGGGGATTGCATTAATGCCTTTGGAGATTTCTTGCTGTTGTCACTGCTGCATCCACACCATAATGCAGAACTACCTAAATTGAACCAAGAGGCAAAATTTGGAGCTATATAACTAAGTTACCTAAGAAAAATTTCTTGGGACATTAATTTTAACTCATGCTAGAACAGTCAAAGTGACCCCGAGTATGTTCTGTTGGGATGCCTGGCATCTGTTATCTTACTCTAATGCACAGGATTTTCTTCCTCCATTTCCTCACCAGAAAACTGGCCTGGAATCAGTGAAACTTTAACATTTTGAAAATATAGAACAACACCAAAATAATAAGGTTTTAAATATTAAATTCTTTTAAATGGTCATGTACGAAGAGATCAGTGTTTAGATAAAGGGTCCACCCAAACTGACCATCTAGAACTGTTTTTGAATAGCTATTTCATAACTTTGCTTTTGCTTTCCTTCTCTGGCAGGTGCATTTTGCACTGCATTTCTCCAAATGTTCTGGTATATATAAACCTGGTTTATGAATTGTAGCTCTGCAATACTCACATCACATCAAACAAATTTGGTTTCTTAAGCTGTACAGAAACATCCATAGTTATCTTCCAGCAATCTCCTCTGGTTCCTTTATCCCTGTGACGTTTCTAGGATATTCCTCTTACTTCTGAAGCCTTTATTTACTTCATCTCTTATCCCTCCTTGGCTCCTTTGCATCTTTTCAGAAAGGTCTGAATGTAAGCTCAGCCTGGGGGGGCAAAATAAGAACAAGCCCAAAGTGACATGCTGTAACCTTTTTGCTCAGCAGCCTGGGTGGCTTGGAGAGCCAGCTATCTTTGGTTCCTGCCTCTGCTATATAGTGTTTTTGTGCACGTTCAGCCTGTATACTTCTGTATGCATAGTCCTAAGTGTAATAATTCTTAATTGTTCTTAAATTTTCCCTTCAGAGTATCTACCTTAGCTAGCTAGGATCTTGCAAGCATGGAAGCAAAACCCAGTGTTCCAGGTTTATAGAATAACCATCTCTACTCCTTGTTCACAATTGTGGTTTGATTTTTTTATTTTTATATTTCTTTTGTTAGTTACACAGTGGATATATTCACATACAGCAAACCATGTACCTGGCCTGAATGCCTATCAGAATAGACACCATGAATGCTATTAGTCTTTAATAGTGCTCATGAAATAAAACTGATATTTGAAAATTATTTTTTTAGCAGAGAAAACTGGTTCTTTCCTTCCCTCCTTTTTAAGAAGTAACAGCAAGAACCTGTCATATTTATTTGTAAGTGAAAAGTCCTGCTCATTTTCTTTCTCAATTTTTTTTAAAGTTGATTATTTTTTTACCTGAAACCAAATTCGTCAGCTTTGGATGCCTTGTTAACATAAAATTAAGACAACAACAACTTGTAAATTGTAAAATTTATGAAAATAAAAATGGATTAATATTTTATTATGCATCCATAAAAATAGACTTAATTGTTCATATACTATTTATGAACTTTGGGCAACAATTTATCTTGTTTTTACCTTTTAGAACAGCCCCTGAGAGCTGTGGTGCAGAGACACCTCTTGGAGTAGGAAGGTGGCGTTCCTCCTTGCTGTGGGCTCATTTTCTCCTTAGTCAACCACGGGCAGGGAACGAGCCCTCTGATACTTTCAGGATCCCCCCTTCCCACTGCAGACCTGCTCTTGCTGTCCTTGGCATGGGATTAGACATCAGGCCAGAGGTCAGCCTTGGTGTCAGGGGACTCAGCTGCCTCTTCTGCCTTCATGCACAACCCTTCTGTGTCCCTTAGGCACTCCTTCCTGAGATGGAGACTGATGGGAGACCTTTGTGTTGCAGATGAGGTAAATGGCAAAATCTTCTAGAAAACTTTTAATCC
This sequence comes from Margarornis squamiger, assembly GCA_035222235.1. Classification (NCBI taxonomy): domain Eukaryota; kingdom Metazoa; phylum Chordata; class Aves; order Passeriformes; family Furnariidae; genus Margarornis; species Margarornis squamiger. The sequence goes on from JAWWTY010000160.1 coordinate 28,061,441, forward strand.
ATGATTAGTCGGGTTTAAGTCTTGGTGTGTATGCATAGAGTCACTCTATGTGTAGTATATGTAATATGTATGAACGGGTTGCACTATGAGTATGTACCTTGTCTTCTTACGGATGCATAAAGGCCTTTTACCTGCCCTGGTAAATTTTTTTTTCTTTCCCCCCTCCATAGTCTATTCATGCAGAAGAGATTTAGGTAGAAATGGTAAATGAAACCTCTCCTTTTCTTTGGGAAATCAGGGAGCAGAACTTGGCAATGGCTGTCAATATAATAGAAAATGTTTCCATGCTCCACTAGCAGACAAGTACTTTAAGGGGCTTCTCATTAGTGAGTGTTGTTGCAGGCAATAATGTGAGGTGTAAAAGTCACTTTGCCAGAGATCGACTTTTGATAAATATATTTTAATTTCTTTATTGAGTTTTAAAGTATAACAACCATTGTTGAATAGGTGCAACTGAAAACATGTTAAATAGCCTTCAACTCTTCACATTTGTATTGAACATCATCTTCAGGACTGACATTTCATGTTACCATGGAAACAAATTTGACATTTCAGAAATACATTTATTCCTGGGTCACTAAGATAGGAATTCTGAAAGAAAAAAAGGTCAGAAGATTTGCCTGTCTCAGAGATACTATACAGTTTGCTGTATTCCTTTGGAGGAAAGAAATATGTGGTATCGTTGTAAAATAGCATGCTCCAGCTTGATCCAGTTTGAAAATATTTTGACAAGATGGTGGCAATGTTACAGGTCAATAAAGCGTGTCTCAGTCTCTGAGATTTTGCAGAGTGATTAAAACTGTTTCTTGGATCAAGACCTTTTCTGGATCAATTCTTCTTCCTAAGGACTTTTAGTCATTACTTTCACAATCCCAGTAGTGGTTTACTACTTTTTAATTTCTCCTTGTAGAAAATATTTGAAAGATTGATGTCAAGATTTTATTTCATACTCAGGAAAACCCATTGCTGTCTTTAATAGGAATTATGCCAAAGTTTTGTCCCAGATAATGTATTTAAGAGGAACTAGGAAACTGAGGAATCAATGCTAAGGTTTGGTATTGAAGAATGTATGCCGTTATTTTAAAAAGAATTACATAATTTAGATAGTAGTTTATTAAGATGGGTCAACTGATGTTTTTGAATGCCTTGGTGTAGTTTTGTAGTGATATGTTGTGAAATGAGAGTGATAAAGTGAAAATACTGATCATGTGAAGTGAAATGCTGCTTTTCCAAGGGATTTTCCTTTTACATGGAGTTGTTGAAAGTTAATAATGATTGCAGGGTGAGTTATGACCTGCAGGGAGATCTTTGTCATTTGTACTAGCAAGTAATATCTTTGAGTAAGGAAAAGCAAGGGTTGAGGGAGTGTGATTTTGGAAAAGTCCAGCTCACTTAACAATCCTGTGCATCTGCAACAAATGCCTCTGTGCAGAGGTGTGCACACACCTGGCCCCTGGTGCTGACTTGGAGCTGGCTGGCTGGGAGTCAGCTCTTTTCTGTGAGCCCTGGGTGCTCCTGCACCCTGTGGCACTCTCTTGGGAGCACTGTTCAGCTTCCAGTCCAGAGCTGGCTTGCATCTGGCCAAGTCCTGGGCCATCTGTCCCAGGTGTCTGCAGACATAGGTCCACAGAGGAGCAATGGTACATGTATTTCATTAGACAAAGAAATACTCTTGGGGTGGGCTTGCTCTGTGCATCTTAGGTCTATACTTTTGCCACTTTGTCCCACAAGTATGTTTTTCAAGCATAGTGAAAGAGAGAATCGTTTGACTCAAAGCCATCTCAGAAGCAGCATTAATTACCATGCTGAGCTGAATTGTCATTGTGGTGTGTGGGGACTGGGGAGGAGTACCTCCCATTAATATCAATGGACTAGTCCTGTGATGAAATCCTCGAGGACCACACAGAAGACTGACCTACTTAGGTATTAACACTGCTGTTGCTAGACTTGTACCTGCCTTTGAATGCAGCCAGGTTTTTTAAATTAAAACTATTTTATTTTCTCGTAGAAAAGGAAAATGTGTCTGCATAAAATTCTGCCTCTGATCCCCAGGGAGGAGGGTATGGGTAAACAGGAGAATTTTTTGAATGGCCTTTCTTTTTTTCTCCCTGTTTTCATGGTGAATACAGCCTGGGCTAAGTTCTGCTCCTCTGCATGTGGACTTGCATGAAATCAAACTGGGCTAGCAGTTTCTCTACTCAAAGGAAAATGTAATTGGAAAATATGTAATGTAAAAAAAAAATAAAATCACAGGAGGTGCAGGGTGTGTGTGTGTGTGTGTGTGTTACAGCTACATGTGTGTTACTCATGGCGAGCCTATATTCTGTGCTCACCATGCAGAGCAATAAATTTTTGTTTTCTGCTGGTTCCTTTTCAGCACCTCCTGTCTGTTCAGAAAGTAAGGTGTTAAGCATTTGCAAATGCAACAGCTGTGCAGGCAAATACGGTGGTTTGCAACTTGGACTCAGTTGTATCTTGGACTTCAGAGACTGTTCATGGAGAGGGGATGTTGTCCAGGACACAGGGGTTATCTGCTGCTCTCTCCAATGGCTCACTTAGAGCTTGGACCGGTGGGGGGACTTTGTTTCAAACACAGTGTTAATGCTACCGAGGCAGGGACACTCAGGAGATTAACGCCTATGTTTGATGTTGAGCAAAGCCAAGTCAAACTTTGAATGTGAAGACACTAGTTAATATTTTAAATAAAGCCTAAACTAGCTGCAAAGCTAACAGGAATACTTTCGTGGTATTGCCAGCTTTAAAGTAAGCTGTGATAGTCTGGTACAACTCCTTCAGGTTCTCTGGAGCACACCCAAGCTGAGTTTGGCTCATTCAGCGTGGCATACATAGGACTGCAAACCCCGAGTTATTAACAGAATTGCAATCTATATGCACTGAAAATACATGTTATGGCACACACTCAGAGCTGGAATCCCCAGCTGGGCCCCTGACAGAAAAGGCAATTCCTTGCTGTCCATCCCCTGCCTCTTCAGAACAAGGAGCTTTGGTGAGTGGGCACACCAGGACTCCCTCATATCAGTGCTGGTGAGACTGACCCTCCCTGCAGGAAGGACTATGCTCTCCTGACAATGCATATAGAAGGGACAGCCCTTAACCAGCAGCTTTGGAGGAAGGTGGTTTGAGAATCTGAACATATGTGTATGTACATGGCATACTTTGCTTTGGTTTGTAGACACACAAGCTATAATCTCATGGGAGCTATTAAATCCCAAATGACCTCTTGGTATGCCTGCTCCTCTAGTTCAGCATGAGGACTTCCTTGTGATCTACTGTGATTTGCTCTGACCTAATTCCAGTTTGAGTTAAAGCTGATCTTTGAGGGATAAACTGTCAAGAAACATAATTACATAACTATTCCCTGCTTAATTCCTTGCTGCCTGCTGTTAACTAACTGCATCAATTAGGACTTTGTTTCTAGTTCACACTTTCCAAATCTTTTTTTATTATTTTTTTATAATGCTCCTGCAAAGCCATTCCAGTTCTTCAGCACCTTCAGTCAGGACACCAGATAGCACCCAGCAATCCAGTACCAGTTACAGCTGCTGCAAAATCATGGGTACCTCAAAGTTCCTACTTCTCCTGGCAATGCCCCTGCTTCTGAATAGAGGAGGATGTTCGTCCTTCTGTCTGCACCCTCATTCTGAGGGTTCCTATGCAGGTGATTGTCCCGCAATATGCTGTGAGTCTTTCTTAGAGTCCAAGATAGCCTTCTCCCCGTGCCCAGAAAGTACAACTCACTTGTTTGTTGATATTTGCATCCTGTTTACAAAGCAACCCAGGTTAGTCTGTCTCTTCCTTATTTACTACTCTTTCACTTGTATCATCAATCTCCTTTATCACTAATGATAGGTTTTCTTCCAGACCACTGAAAAACATAGTGTAGGGTTGAAAGCTGGGACACTGCAAGGGGCACATCTGCTCAGTAAGATCTTCTTTTCCATGTATATATTGACAGTTGTCAGCTCATCATTCTTAAAGCATTAATATGTGACAAGCTGATTTTTTTGTTGTGCTAATATCTTAATCAAAATGTCATGCAGTCCATTGCCTTTGTAGAAATAGGTATCTATTACCTCAGTACTATTACATTTATTGGCAACGCTAATTTTATTTAGAGAAAATACGTCAAATTAGTTTGAGGAGCTCTGTTTTCCATAAACCTTTGCTGCTGAGTATTAGGTATATTACCTTCCTTAATTTTCAATTGATTGAATCCTGTATGTGCTCTTCCATTATTCTACTTGGGATGGTTCTTTTTCTGTAAGTTAGTATTTGCTTGGGCCATTCAATTTCTCTTCCCAAAGCATTCTCTTGGTATTAGTTTTGTTTAATTGACCTGATTCTTTTGAAATATCCAAAAAGGTCTTGAAAATCAGCTTTAGTTGTTAGTTACTTTGAAAATTCATGAGTAAGAATTTTTGAGATTAACATGGTTTAAAAATTTAACCTAGTAGCTACTTGACATTTGTCGCCCTAGAATTTAAATATGTATTTAACAATTAAGTATTTTCTGTGTTAATTTTGACAGGTTTGCCTATTGTTCCCAGATAGTGATATTTAATGAATTTGCTTACAATACACCTAGAACTCTTCATTGTCCTTCTTCTATTTCCTCTTGTATATTCATCAGTTTTCTACAGTTACTAGTTTTTTATTTGTATTTATTATAATCTGCCTTTTTTGTATGTTTTTATTTTGGTGTGTGCATGTGTTTGATTTATTCTGGTTGTTCTGACTTCCCCTGAGCCAGGCTGAGTTCCTACAGTGTGGCCCTTTTTTCTTGATTGTGGCTTTTGGGCATCTAGTAATGTGTTCTTAAGTAGCTCCCAGTTATCATTCATGTTTTTCTATTTAAATTCATTTTTCTAACTGATTTGGTCCATAATTGTTTTCAGCTTTGTAGAACTCTCTTTTTAAACTGCCATGTATATAACTTACTGGTTTGGACTTTATTCTGTTTGCATATAAATGCAATCAAGTCACAATCACTTGTATGTAAGCTGCCATGCTAATTTTTAGTTCTGTGATCAGTTCTTCTTTATCTGTCCAAATGAGATCTGGTATAGAATTCCCCCTTGCTGGATTTGATCTTTATTGAGTTAGGAAATTGTCAGCTATAATGTTTTGAAATTTCTAGGATGTTTCATTATACAAGATCTCCAGTGTGTCGCTTGGGTTTGGTGTGCTTCCTAGTACTGTGCATATGTCTATACACACGTGTGTATATAGGTAAACACAGAATCTGTCTTCCAGTAAGATTATGGCTTTCTGAAGGAGCTTAGGTTGAATGAAAAAAACCTCCAACAACTAGAATTCAATTTCTACATTGTTTATAGGTTTATTCTGGGTTTTGCAGGTTATTACAAGGTTTTGCACAGCTACTCAAAATCTGAAAATTCAGAAATCCTCCAGCCTTCATACACATAGATAACAGTGGTTCAATTTCATCACTTACCATTGGTGAATTCTTATTTACCTCTAAAATATAAAGCCCCAAAGTCATGTCTCTGTGGCCCAGGTAGAGCAGGAACTGTTCAAGTGTGCCATCAGTGCCATGTGACTGCTCTGAGGCACTGCAATAGCAAGAGTTGTCACCGTCAGACAGCATCTCATGGGTCAAAGATTCTTCCCTTAAACTGTTGGCAAACACATCTGTGTAATACTCAAGCTTCAGATGACACAAATAGAAACTCTACTTTTAAATTGAGTTGCATAGGAAAAAGATACCAGGAAATCTGTTGGTGACCCTTATTACAAACTATCACAGACAACTGAACTTACAGCTAAGAGTACTCCCTGGACTGTTTTTGTATGATGTAATGCAAAGAGACTGTTTATACTCAGGGGAAGGAAGATGAACTGCTGGGAAAGTCTGAGGCCTTTTGCTCACTACTCTGGGTGACAGCACTACTGGGTCATTAATTTCTCCTTTGTTCAGAGTGCCTGGATTAAACTTAAAAAAATTTCCTTGTCCTTCTCAGGAACATTTCTAGAATACAGCAGCTTTTTACTGAAATGTTTAGCACAAATCCTGCCTGTTTTGTAGCTAATGGAATTTCCCAATAGCTGTTCTTGAAGGAACTTACTGTATCTCACCTTCTCCTGGCTGTCTGCCTCCCACTCTAGTCCTGGGGTGCTCAGCTTCCCTGGTGAGCTCATGCTCCTCTGCCCTGTGGATGGGGCACTCCCTCCTCCGTGGGCCAGCAGTGGCACCTGGAGGAGCTCCCCGGTGTGAGAGATGCCCTGGTCCGGCTTCGCTGGCTGATGAGCACCCCTTGAGAGAGGAGCTGCTGGAGGGAAATCCTCTCAGCTGCCTGGTGCACAGGGGTGAGGCATTCGCGTGCCTTGCCATTTGCCTTAAACACACATCCCAGCACCTTCGCTGACCTCTTAATGGCTCACTTAGTGGAGGACGGAGGGCTTATGAATGAGTGTGTTTGACAGTTCCCCTGTGCACAGCGATTCAACCGTGATAGAGGCTTGTTTTCCTGCATCGAACAGGACAAGTACACTAGGGTGTTGGGGTCGTGGTGTTGAGGGGGGGACACACGCCAAAGAAACCAAAACCAACCTACCAAAAACCAGCCCAAACACGAAACCAAAAAACACCCACCCACCCTACCAAGCTAAAGCAAACCAACAAAAACACCAACTACGCAGAAAAACACATGCAGAAGAAATTTATAAGGGTGGAAATACAGGGTTTATTTCCACTTTTGAGGAAGTTTTCTCAGCCCACCCAGCATCACATACCAGAAGTAGAAACTGCTCCTGGGGCAGGAGGCTCCTGGGGCTCAGGACTGGTGCCGTATTCAGGGCATGCTGGTTCTGACAGCACAGGAAAAGGTCAGGATCTGTCAAATTCCTTTTGCAGGCGGGGTACAGCCTTAGCTTCTGCAGCTGAATGTGTCTCCGCCTTGCCCTCAAAAGGTCTATTACTGGGACAGTGTTGACAAATAAAGAGGTAGCAGCAGTGGTGTGACTCAGAGGATCCAAAAAAACACCAAAGGTGAGATCTGTGGAGAGACATCAATGCACAAAACACTGATTTGGGAACACAGGAGATACTGGTTAGGAAGGAGGACTGGGAACCCCTAGAATATTACACCAACAGTGTCCACCAGGATCAACCTCCGTGTTGACATGTTTGCATCTTTTTTCCAATTTTTTTGTAAACTCAATAATTTCCTGTGAAAATAATTTTTGCCCAAAGCAGGAGAGAGGGTAGACCCTAAATTTATTTAGGTTAAAATGTTGAAATGCTTCACTGCTATTGTTAGCTTTGATGAGAGACATACCCTTCCTATTCTTTGCTGTTTTACTTTCTCTTTCCCTTCTTTCAAAGAAAAGGTAGATACTAAAAAGCCCATTTATTAACTTCTTGAATAAAAATCTAACAGTGTCCTGAAGACATGAGTGTAATCACAGCCCTTTTGATGTGTATTGTGAAGCGTTTTCTGTGCAACTGGTGTGAAGTGCAGCCATGTAAGCATTGAGAAACTGACAGGACCTACCTCAGAATGCACCAGAGTGGGGTTACTGCTCCCTGCACTGACTGGGCAGGAGGTGAAGCCTGGTGCTGCTGGGCCGGGTCTGCAGCAGCCCTTGCTGGGGCAGAAATCTCCTGCCTTTCTGCTGTCTGTCTCTTACCCTTAGGAAGAAAGGGCTTTGAATAGAGTGACAAGTTGCTCGAGAGCTGGATGAAAGTGAATTCCTAATTTCTGCTGGGAAATGGACAGTGAAGGATTTGCAGGAAGACACCTCTCATTCCCTGAGGTTCAAGTCTCTCTCCACTCAGCACAGGGCATCTCTTTTTCCTTCACATCTGTATTTCCCTGCTGCCAAGTGTCCAGGGGAGCGGTAGCCTCGTACTGCATCATAAGCTCACCTTAATTGAAGGGTCACAGCTCTAAGCTCCAAGCCAAGCATTTTCCTCCACTGGCAGCTGCTCCTGGACTGCTGGCCCCAGTTGCTTCTCAGGCTTTTGTTTAAAACTTGGACAGTTTTTCATCTTTGTTCTAGCACTGGTGCAGCTCCAGAGAAAGTAACAGTGGTGGAAACAATGGCTTATTCATTTTTATCGCTCTTTCCTATAGCTGTATAGTGTTATCCTTTATTTTTGCCTACAGGCAAGGTAGAATGCTTCCAGGTCAGCTCTGAGGGGAGCCAAAAGGCTTATGCTGTGCTTGGTGGCTAGAGAAGCTCAGCCTGTAGTGGTGTTCCCCACAGGAGCCAGTTGCTCTCTAGCTGAGGTGTGAGGCAGCCTGATTCAATAAGGAGAAGCCTATGACACACTGTCCAAACCCAGTCCAGAGTGGCCAGGCTGAGTGGTTATGTTCTTTCTACCAAAACCCTTCTTGGGAAAGAGGTGGCTGTGCCAGGGATTGGATGTACACCTCTGTTGTAAGGATGAAGGAAAGGGAAAGTTCAGCTCTTTTCCTATCCCTCACTTGTACGGAAAGGGAGACGCAGCCCTAACAGGCTGATCCTGCAATTGCCTCTGCTTGCCAGTGGTCTGGCAGTCACAGACTTCTGCTGAGGCCAGTGGGTTCCTCCCATGGGAGGGAGCTATCTCAGGCCCCTGAGTCTAAATGATCAACTGCAAAGTCAAGCAAATCTGAGGGAGTGATCTGGTTACAGTCTGTAATATACAGTCTTGCAATATATGACCATACCAGGTGTTATTTTACGGAATGTCAATATTTTCCATTAAACGGATTAACCACAGAAGGGAAATAGAATAAGTAAAACAAAAAAGACTTTTGCAGTGTTTCCAGTGAAAGAACAGAAGGAAAGAGGCCCAGGGCAACCTTCAGATGGATCTAAGTAAACCTGGGAGCGTGGCTCTCTCCTTGTGGGCAAATTGCAGTGACAGGCCACCCATAACCCTTCCCCTTACCAGTTGCAGCTCCAAGTAAAGTATTGTCTCGTTGAGACAGAGGCACTCACCACTGGGGTGTTTGCAAGGATCAGTCCAGCAATTAAATGCAACAGCCTCAGCTGCCCCTGGTCAGAAGGCAGCATCTTCTACTGGCATTGAATCTGCTCCCCTTTCACAGGGAATGCTATGTGTCCTATGAAGAAAAAATTGATTTAATCAACCACAGGCTCTATTTAAATAAACCTTGCTTAAATTGTTATTTTTAATTGGGAGAGGAGTGGGGCACAACAAAAACAACATGACATAATAAAAATTAAAGAATTGGGTAAGCCCTGTTCGGTAAATAGGCCCAGGGAAGGGAGGAAAGAAGTCCATGGTTTTGAAATCCAGCTTGCAATGTGGTCCCGGATGCAGAATGTAAATAGATTTTGTGTGGGTGCAGCCCTAATAGGAAATGACTGTGCTTGCCCACACTTGGCTGCCTGGATAGTGGTGGCTGTGCTGAGCTCTGGCTCAGCCACAGCTGCCTGATTGTACGTGGCATTTGGAGCTGAAGCTGTGCCTTGGGCTTTGATGCTGCCCAAGCGTTTGTGCTTTTCCTTTCTGCATCTCTTCTTTCAGGAGCCTGCAGGCTGCTTCATTGCTCTTTTTCTTAGGCAGGGCTTTGGTGCTGCAAGCAACATGGTTCATACCTGTTCATTCATAGTGGGAGTAGAGTTGTGCTCCAGAGTGGCACAAGCTCCTGCTCTTTTCTGATGACAGTGTTTGCATATTAGGGCTATGCAGAGTTATATGGCATCACTTAGCTGTATATGGCTATATGGTTTTCAAGGGTATGCTCGTGGTCTTACTTCCTACACTCATTCATTTAATGATCAAATAAGCTTAATTATCTTTTGGCAGCTCTGTGCTCTTCCTGCCTGTAAAGCTAACTTGTGAGCCATTTTCATCTCCACTGGTAGATCTGACAACTTCTCCTTCTATCTGTTTTGATGGATTTTGTGGTTTAAATATGCTCTCTTTTGTGCTTTAGAATTTCTCCTTGAAACAAACTTCTTCCTCTCACCATCACTAGAAATCAGGAGGATTTTCAGTCTAGAGTTCACTAATACTGCCTGCCCATTGCCCCAGGCAGTCAATGCTGATGGCAGGGAGGCTACTGAGGAGAGAAAAATAAGCAGAAATGCCACCAAATATAAGCAAGCTGGGAGAGGTTCCCTTTCCCCATCACTGGCACTGGGACACCAGGCAGAGAGGGAAAGCGCTGTGGGAACCGAAAGGACCTTGTTTCAGGGATGAGGATTTGGAGATTTGCAGGGAAAGCTTTGTGTGGACCACAGGAGGACCAGAACACACAGCTGGGCCATGGGAACATGGCTGCTTCTGAACTTGGTTTCACACCTCCCCTTTTGCAGCAAGATGTTGCCAAAAGAGGCATTTTTGGGGGTTATTCTCTGCACCTTAAGGCAGGGCCTGCAGTGATCCTTGCAGCCAGCTCCAGCAAAGGAGGTTGGCATGTGTCTCCTTCCTCTCATGTGTCCAACAGCAGGTGAACAGGGTGAAGCCAAGAGGCAAGAGGACAGGCCCCAGCTGACTTAGCCTGATTATAGCTTGGAAAGGGATTAAACTAACCTGGCCTGTGCCAAAGGAGCAATGGAACCTGGGCCGTGACTATTTTGCCTTCGTCTCTGAGTATAGACATGCAAAACCTCCTTAATAGTGCTATATAGTTGCTCTCAATGTTAGGAAGCAAAACTCAAGAAATCATGGGCTCTTCTTTCATCCCTCAAGGTATTTCTTTTGTTTTCAGCTAAGTGTTTCTTTGATGCTGCTTAAAAATATGTGGGAACCATTTTTTTTCAACTTCCTACCACCTTGTAATTTACGATTTAGCAGCATTGTTCCTACCAATCCTTTTTGGAAAGATTTCTTTTTGTTAACTGTTGTTCCTTTTTTTGAGAAGAAAACTCATTGGGAGATTTCCCAAGCCCCGTTTATTTAAATCACAAATCTTGGTCACTATGGGAGCTGCATCTATTTCTTTGATGAAATGGTAAACTAGGATTGTGGCCAAAGCCTATAAAAGTGGCATTAGTAGAGTTGTAAGAGTCTAATGGCTGTGAGTTTAAACTCCATGTATGATGTAGTAAATTTTACAATCCACATTTTCAATGTAAAAATGGAAATGAGATACAATAAGCAGCTCCCCCGAGGTAGCAGTATAAAATCTACAGTAAATTCTTACAGCACTACAGAAGAGAAATCACTGCTAGTTGCTAGCTACTGTACTAGGAGGAGTTTCCTGCTCACCTTACTTGGGGTTATCTCTCTGTGTTTCTGGCCCTTCAGCTTTGTAGGCAGCTGTTAAACACAGCTTTGTCAGTTTTGCATAAAAATGCATAGTCCAGAAGTGTGTCTGCTCTGAAGGGCTGGAGTCAAGTCTTGCCAGAAAGTGAAGGGACGCCGTGCAAAAGAGCAGAGTAGGAAATCAGTAGGCATCAGCAGAGTCTGTGATCTCAGTGATAACCTCCGGTGATAGTTTTGGGAAACAGTGGTATCCAGGAGAGGACAAGACTAGGTTTGGCCAAATGCTGTAAAAACAATACTGGGAGTTCCTGTTTTAGATCTGCCTTCATATGGCTCCCCTTGCACAGGGGGAATTTCTGTTTTACTGAACTTGCAAGTAAAACAAGCTAGTGTGGGTTGGTTTTTTCTGTGCAAAATTGAAAACTGTTTTTTCCTTAGAGATGGGATTGTTTTAATGGCTATAAGACAGATAGTACTGTAGTGATTGTCAATTCAGAGAAACCTTGACTGATAATGACAACCTGACTGGATTTGTGAAAGATTGTGTTAAAATATTCTGCAGGAAACTTAGTATGATGCTCTTTTGGCAGCTATAAAGAAAAGTTGCTTCTGTTTGGTTTTTCCTCTGGGAAAGAAGTTACTCTGCATGGGATGCTTTTCCTTTGTATCTGCCCTGCCATCCTCCAGGGCTTCTGGGGAGTTGCTTATAGGTGCATAGACCTGAGAGGACATGTGTGAGTTGGTTCCCCACCTGCCAAGAAGTGGGGAACTGGAGGCTGCAGATTCCTACTCTGCAGCCAGCATAGCCTTTGGCAGCCTTGCATTGCCCTTTCTGCCTTGTCCCCTCAGCCAGCGTTTTCCACCTGCTGCCCTGCCCCACTCAGGGTGTGATAGCACAAGGTGCCTGCCCAGGCTGTCAGCAGAGATGCCCGTGCTTTCCATGTCCCAGTCTTGCATGGGCATGACAGACAGTGCAACATCTACTCCCAAATATCTAGATGAATGATTATAAAAAGTGCTATTTTTGAAGGCATAGCAGTCGATTATGCATTTGACAGAAGGTTTTAGGAAATAGGCAATGTGGGATGTACTGGGAGGAAAAAAAAATCAATCTGTGTATTTGTCTTTTAACTAGTTGGAGACACATTGGCACATATTTTTGGCACATTAATGAATTCTGCCTTATTTAATCTCTGCTACTCTTATAATATGAATTTGTGTTCCATTTGGGTGTTAAAAATCAGAAAGTCAGAGAGTTAAGTTTCTAGAGGAAGTTATAATCACTTCAAGCTTCTGAGCCGGAATGAGGAGGCAGCCACAGTTGCTCTGAAGGAGAGCAACCAGACAAAAGACTTCGTAGTGCAGTTTCTAGCACGTCCCTGTAGCTGTGTCTCGGTGAGAGGGAAGGCTCCGTGTAGCAGCGCAGCTCCCTGCAAGCTGCTGGCAAACACCACGGCTCAGCCACGCGCTCCAGCCCAAGCTGCCGGCTGTGCCGGAGTGCACAGGCCAGGGAGCGCTGACAGCCTCAGCAAGCATGCTGGGGGTTGCCCTTTTTCAGAACAAACTTTGCCAGTTTATTTGCATCTGACTCCATCCTGCTTTAAAATTGCAAGTGCTCCGTGCTTCTTATCGGTGACTTACTTTCAGTAAATGTGATTCTTTTTCCTTCTTTCCTCATTGTATGTCCACTTCAACTTTCTTCTTTATTTGAATGCCTACAGCACTGCCATGTACAAAAGATCTTGCCGTTTAACAAAAAATGAATGAAATAAGAAAGCATTGTATCTCCTATGGAATAAGGATAGGTTAGATCCCCCGCCCCCCCCCCCAAGGGTGAATATTTAAGAAGACAAAAGGGGAAGATTCTAGAGAAAACAGCACTGTTTTGAGCACAACTAACAGCTGGCCTCAACACCAGTGCTATGAGCAGCCCCAGAGAAGGTGGATAACCAGCTCAGTTGTGCAGTGTTACACGTGCTCCCATAGTGTGTTCGGGAGGATGGCTGGGGTGGAAGCTGGCTGCACTGTTCCAGCACATCTTAGAGTTTCAGCTAAAGGTGGCCTACATTTTTCCATAGTACATTTTCATTGAAATCAAAACATTTCATGAAAGCAGGTAAATTGTTGATATTTGTGAGGTGAAAAAATGTTGATTTTTTTCCTCTCCCATGCTTGAGAGAACAATTTTATTTTGACAGTGTCAAAATGACAGGCTTTCAGTGAATTGTTTAGAAAACTCAAAAAAGTGATTTTGACAAAGCCATTTTTTTCAGTGTGAAATTGTCACTTGATTAAATGTTTGTTCTAAAGTTTTTAGAAAAAGTAGAGTTAAATGGGGATGTTTAATTCTGAGTAATTTTGTCTGATTTCCAATATTTTTTTTGCAATTCCTCACACTGCTTTTTCATCTCGCAACTCCCTTCCTCTACCTGTTCATCCTCAATAAGGTTGACTCATAAAAGCACATAGAGTTTAAATTTATTTTACAGGAAACACTGAAAATTTGGTATTTGTTTTGCCACTTTTGAGACAAAATATTTTGAAAACATCATCAACAGCAATGTTAGACACAGAAATTGTTTTTATTTTTATATTTTATTTTCTGACTGGCAACAAAGCCAAATTCCAAAATCAGATTGGATTTTTTATGAAATGTAAATGTTGAGGTCTGGTCTGCCTTAGGGTTTTTGGGTTTTTTCCCCCTATATTTTTTAAAGAAAAGGATTTAGCAATATAGTTATGAATGATTTCATTAGTGCTAAGCTGAAGTGAAAATAGTTTTTTCAGGCTTGGAAGGGCACAGAGGAAGGTGTGAATTCCAGTTTCCAGCTACACACAGTGTCAAATGCAGACATGGAGATGATCCCCAGGCTGAGCAGTTTTTCGTGAATGGGGAAGAAGGAGGGGAGGACACCAAGTTTCCACCTCAGAAAATTTAAACACCATCCAGGTGGGTGCTGATGCCTCAGGTAGTGCTCCCCTGGGTATAGCAGAGCAGCTGGGGGTTTGTAGGCCTGATGTGAGAAGGGCTTGTGCCATTTTCCCTGTGGAGTCACCTTGTCCGTGACAGGGCGGATCCATTTCTGGCCCAGCTATTGGGAGCCCATGTGCCCCACTTGCAGCCTCATGCATAAGCACTTAGTGATTTCATTTTATGTGAAGTCCAGCTGTCCTCATTCTTTGAAGTACCTTTTCTAGCATTAACAGATGTTCAGTATCACTTTGCTGCTGTAATCAGGGTGTCCTTGATCTTCATTACAATGCACAGAACCTCTGTGAGTGGCTCGGTATGTATGTGTGTGTATTTTCTCCCTGGTCCTCTGGAAGATCGCAGATATGAAGGCAGTTCACTGTAGTCCCTGGGCAGATTTGGATGTCTGGTCAAACACTGCAGTCAAACAAGGCACAAGAGCAAGTGGCTGCTCAAGTTCACCACAAATGTACCCTAGACAAAAATTAATTTCATTTGCAGAGCTATTTGGAAAAGCCTGAGTGTCTGTATTGGCTTGTTCCATCTGGATGTCTGAATTGCTGTGCTTTCCATTTCTCACTATTATGTCATTTAAATTCCTCCTTATTTTGTGATTTCTTTTTAAGGAACGATTGATATTTCTGGAGGTTGGTGAAGTGACACAGATCAGTTTGTTTACAAGACACTGGTTTCAGTTTGGTCTAGGTCGCTGGAGACAATCACACCATTATTCAGTGTATTTTAAAAGAACAAATACTCTCATCCCATTTCCCCATGGAAAACTATTTTATCAGAACTCCCTGGGAGGAAGCACCACTCTGTAAACAGCATCCATTGGCAATGGGAGCAGTGCCTGCCTACCAGTGCTGTTATCATCCCCACTGGTACCTTACTGGCAGTTTAATCACTTCTACACCTCAAGTGGCCTATTCCTCCCCCAGAAGTAAGTCTTCCCATTGAATGACAGATGTACCCTTTGGCTTCTGTTTGCCTTTTCACTGAGGTAGGTTGTGCTACTACTATATAATGATAGATGTCCTGCAGCTGATAGTGATGGGGAGGGTAATGCTTTAGTGCAAACCTAGTAATAAGAAAACTACGTATTTAATTTACTGTAGTTTATTACCTATTAAATTAATGTCCCGTGCATGTGGAACGTGTATGTTTGTCCGAGTTGCTTGGTAGGCAGGTTTTCCTGAGTTCACCTCCTGTATCTGTTAGTGTAATATGGATAATGGACATGCACTTTCTAACACCAGTGGAAGCTGTCCTTACCTTCCTTCATTATTTCAGTTTTCTGTTGCACTCTTTTTTTTTTTTTTATGGGGTACCTGCTGCAAGAAGGGGTGCTGAAGGGCTTGTGGTGGCTCCAGACCTAACTCCTGGCACTGCCTCAGCCCTTTTCTGCATCAATTTGCTTTTCTGATGAAAACAGAGGCTCCTTCTAAATGTGCTGTTTTTCTCAGGATATAGGATGAATTTTGTGAGTTGTACAAGTGAATTTATTAGTTTGATAAGACCAATCAAAAAACAGGTTCCTTGATAAATCACAGTTCATCATTCTGTTCTCAGCGACATTAGTGGACCAGAGCAAACACTTCAACTGTCTGTATTGTCAGATGGTTGGTGTTGGCTGTATTGAAGAAACTCTCATGACTGTGGTATATGGATGACTGTTTCCCAATTCTTGCTATGAATTGTCGAGGAAAGCAGTGTTCTCCAAACTGCTTAGCTGTTGCACAAAGGAGGTGCAGTACTGGGACTGCAGGAGCTGTTGCTCCACTTCAGTGTAGGACTGGCACTGAGACAGAGGTACAGAGGAACATCATACCTCTACAAAGGGCTTTTGGCAGACTTTTACCCTTTTGTTCTTGAAATGCTTTGTGGCCTGTGGCTGCCAGTACCTGGAAGGTTTGCAGGGATGCCACTTGCTTCCTTGACACAGGGTAGGGCAAAGTATTGTCGGAAGAAGTGGGGTAGCCTTAAAGCTACTGGATGTAGAGGTTTCAGCTGTTGTTCTCGACTCAGGCAATGCCAGCTTTCCTAATGCAACTTGTCAACAGCAGGAAAAGAAGGGGAAAATCTGCTCTAGAGAATCCACGACTTTTTAAATGTGTCCTTTGTCCTTTGCTAACAAGGCAAACCCACCCTGGCAAAAGAGCATTCAGATACGTGGTGCGCTGTGCACTAGGGTGACTAAGACTGTGACCCAAGGCACGCTGCTAAAATGAGGCATCACCCACAGGAATCAATGGACTGGGGATGGTTGCCCTGTGGCATGAAGTTCTTGATTGCAAGAGAGTTATTAAGGGAAGTCTGTCCAGTTGCTAAGGTTGTCAGAAAATTCATTTGGGGATTAGTTATATATGGAAGACTTCCTGTGAGATGATAATCCTGTAGCTATGAGGTTACCCTTTGATTTGTGGTCTGACCAGGTATGGTTGTTGTTTTCTTTTGGCAGTTTCCCTCCCACTACTTAAAATCTTTGCCATCTTTTCTGTGTAGAATTCAGAAATGTTTTCTGAGACACAGGAGCATGCAAATGAAACAAATCTGGTTGCTTCAGGGCAAAAAATGAAGGGGAAGATGGGATCAAGCAATAAAACCCAATGAACACTAAGCTAATAGATCTTTAAAATCAATATTCATCAACTGAGACATCACAACTACTAATCATATGGCTATTGCCTGGCACGAGGACTGTACAACATTACAGTTCTGGAATGGAGCAGGATATGCCCAGAGCTTTTGGAGACCTGGTTTATTTTCATTGCCATTTTAACTCTGTAGTTGCTGATTTTGTGTGTTCCTGAAAGCAGTACCATGTGTTCGATTAATGTTCAAATGCTCAGAGTACTAAAATAAATGCTGGTTTGGGACCACGGCAGAGTTTTTCACAAAAGTTAGATTTTTTTATTTTTTTTCTTTTACTCTCTGTAGAAAAGGCCCTAATTCATCCAGTAACCATATAGAGAACTTCTTTAGTTCTTTTTCTCTCCTAGGACTTGTTATAATTAGGAGGTTTAGTGCTTTTGCTATGTGATTTTAAGTTTGTTGCAGGGTGGTTTGTGACCAACAGCAGGTGGAGATGTTGGAGAGCCCCTTGTAACAGCAATATAGAGAACAGCTGATGGAATAGGAGGCTGTAGTTGGTGATCTTCACTATTTTCTGGACTGGTGTTTGTAACAACCTTGTAAGGTTTTTATCTATAAAGTACTGATGTGTATTTTCATCCTTTATTTTCGATTTATTTATCATACATATGTATTCATGATGTCTTGAAGCATTTAAGGTACTTTACTTGTTGATCGGGCATCAATGATTTCCTTGTACCAAGGAATTGCCTCCAAAATAAGATGTAGCTTTTAAGATAATCTCTCTGGGGATTAATTCTTCTGTTTTCATGCATGATTTGCACTGAAGTCTGTGGGAATTGCTATCACAGAACAATGAAAACCAAAACCATGGACCCTGAAGCAGGAAAATAGTTTGTCCTGTGCAAGACATCAGTCAGAAGGGCTGTTCTTGCCTTATTTCATGGTGGTCAAAATAAAAATGCTAGTTAGATTTGATGTGGGCCACAAAAAAAAAAATATTATTTGCTCAAATGCAAGCTCAGCTTCTCCTGACAGCTGAGTCAGAGACCCAGCTTCTAAAACTCTGGTACAGTGATCTCTTTGAGATTCAAGGTTTGTCCTGTGTAGTGTAGCAATATAACCCCAGCTGTTGGTTTAGAGGGTTATACTTATGTGTTTGTGGACAGTGAATTTCAAAATGGGCAGCTTGGCCTGGTGAAGGTAAAGAGCAGCCTCCGGTAGGCAGGACCCTGCTCCCGTAGTATGGCTTGTGCCAGGAATGGAGTTATTAATTCTTTAAATAAAAATTCACATAAGATTATGCCTTGTGGAGTCAGATCTGTGATAGTGACAAGGAGCCATGGGGTGTGCTCACGCAGTGGTAAGAAGCCAGTGTATGGGACTGGAAATGTATTTAGGCTCATCTTAAGTAGACCATTGTGTCAGTTCATGCTACAGCAATCTTTTACACAGTTGTTACTTATTATTATTTTCCATATTGAATTAGATGCTGTACAAGCACAGAACATAAAGACAGGCCCTGCCCAGAAAAACTTAATATGGATGTGACTGCTTAAGCTATTTTTTTTTTTTTATTATTTGAAAATAAATACATAACAGCTGCTGCCATTCCAGGGGAAGGAATGAGCCTATGAAATATCTGGCTTATATAAAAGTTAACAGTTCTTTTAAGTTAGAGTCAAGTGATGGAGTGGGTGTGAAGGGGTGGGAAAGTACTCAATTGCCCACAGCCCTGGACTAGCTGGGTTTTCCTGCTAATCAGATCAGCAGTGAAACTGTTAACAATGTTGACATTCACATTGTCACTATTAATCTGCAGCCTAAACACTCCCTTTTGATTAAAGGCAGCATCTTAAATCTCTCCTCACTATTGTTGGAGCATTCCAGCGGCTTGAGCCAGCAGTCTGTCCTTACATCCCTTCTTGGAAGGTTTCCCTCCTAACCAGAGAACTAAGAAACTTCACTGTCACTGAAAATAGCTGAGAACTTGCTTTCCTTTGTATGGGGCAGAGCACATCTCGCCAGCTGTAACTGCCATATTTTATCCCTCTGTTGAGAGGATGTGGCTGCCTATTCTGTGACTTGGCTGCACACAGAGGCAATGACAGACAGAGGTTACTTGACTTTTGCCCACAGTTCAAACGTGGGTTTAAAATTACAGGTGCAAGTTTTGTGGTTATAAATTACAGTTGCAAAAAGGGGAGCTGGCCCTGGAATAAGCTGTGCCATCCGCTTTAGCAGTGGGAAACTGAACATGTACAAGGGATGTTGCTGGAGAAAAGTTAGCATCTTGTAACCACCTGTCCCATTGCAGTGGGATCCTTGGAGATAATTAAAGACAAATATATGTTCAAACAAAAAGCAGGGCTTCTGCCTCTCTACTCCTTCATCTTCACTTAATCAAAATCAGGCAGTATGTTTGTGTAGGGGCTTGTTTCCTTTAATAATGTGGAGGGAAGTGAATTTGCCCCAGTGTGTGAAACAAAGCCCTGTTAAATCCAAAGCCATGCTGTAGGACACCCATCCAGAGCAGGGTTTGAATGGAAACACTGACATAGCCTGACCTGCAGTGGTAGTGTGGTGCCTTATTACAGTAATCACAGAAAGCATGGGAAGCTGGAGCACAGCCCTGGGCGGGGTGCAGCAGTGGTAGGTGTTATAGGGTGCCACGTGTATTGGAAACGTGGTCATAAATGTGCATAAAAATTATCATCTTCAACGTACTTAATAAAATGAGTCAGAGTAAATAGAGAAATGTAAAACCACATTCTCTGCTTGTTTTATTGAATAGGGGTTTGGCTTTAGAGGTATGGTCATTCTTTTTGTGGAAGGCTTTTTTTTCCCTTTTTCTCAGGACATGTGTGTGAGAGTGAGGATACATAAAAAAGAAAAAAAGGAGGAAAAAAACTCAATCCATTTATATCCTTCCTAAACATCCTAGCTGTATTGCTTTGTGTCCTATCCAGTCTCTCTCTTCAGTCACAAGAGTTTGTAAGTGGTTTTTCCCTCGCTGCAGGGCAGCTTCTAGAAGGCTGTGGGTGCAGGAGGATGCAAGTCACACCTACGTGCAAACGCCTGAGTGGATTCATGGGCTTGGCTGCTTTACAATGTTGGTGACACCTTCTCTCTCCCCTCAGTGCTGTGATAAATCTGAGTGCCAGAGGATAGGAAAATAAGCCTGGTTTTAATAAGCTAGCATGGAGAAAGTTAGAAAATCATAGCAAACTGCTGGATCTGCTCACCTCACAGTATCTTGATTGGTTATGTGGAGGTGTCTTGAGCCTGTTGGCTGCTAGTAAGTCCCCTGAAGCTGTAAAGGAACTTTTTATGCATGGCAGTGCTCTGTACTAGGGAAATAACAAGGGCCAGGTCCTGTACTCTGCAGCACCATGGCAGGTGGTGAGGACACTTCTTGGGCCGCGTGCTGGAGCCCTGAAGCCATGACAGAGCCCGATTCCTTTGCTAGTTGTGCCCTCCTTTGCTCTTTGAAGTCCAAAATAATACCACCTTGTAAAGGGAAAAACGGGGGAAATACTTTCTCATTTGTTCAAAAAGTAATGTGGTCCCAGTGGTGTCCTGGGGAGGTTTGGCTCTCCATATGCCACTCTTGCCTTCTGTGGCATGACAGATGCAAAAGGTCTTTTCACGTTTACCATGGTGGCATGACAACAATGTGTGTCCCTGATTATCAGCAGTGTGTCACTCCCAAGGTTATGGAGTGCAAATGGCTCTGTAGCCATAAGAAATTAATCTCTATGTTCTCTGGTTTGTCAGTCTGTACATAATTGGCCACATTCAAATTTCGGTCAGGCCGGTGAAAATTAAGAATAATCCAACTGAGTTTATAATGGCTCAATCTGGCATAATGTTTAGCCAAATAAAGTGTCTGCCTTCCTCTCCCTGTACTTATATATTTATTTATATGTATATAAAAAAATAGGTCTGTATAAATATGTGTATATGTATATGTAATGGAAATGCTCCATACTCCAAAACAGCTTTTTTCAAAGATGAAAAGATACCAAGAGGATCATTCTGGAGGGACAGTAACCATGGCAGGGGGAGAGAGAGAGAGAGAGGGAGGGAGGGAGGGAGGGAGAGGAGGATTATTATGGGCATTATGGATGCAAGGGGGAGATAAGTAAGACTTTTTTCTGTCTGCACTCCACTTCTTGTGTGTGCCTGCACCATTTTATTTGGAGCATACTGTCATGGTAGAAATAAAAGCAAAGTTCATTTACTCAGAGGAAATGAAATAAACCCATGAAGACTTAAACTAGCAAAATGTAAACATGCTGGTGGCATTGACCCCCTCCTGTTTTACCTTGACAAAAAAATAAATGAAAAAGGTAATGTTTCTGGAAGGAAACTAGTGCTGTGACCTGCACTAATTAATCTGCCCATCAGATCTGATTAAGCACTTTCAAATCTGGCAAATTGCCACACTTCTTGAGACACAAATGTAAATAAATGTGAAGATGGTAAAACACAGCCCTCCAGTGATACCTCTGTCAGTAGCCCCGAGCAGCAGATATTGAGCCTCCAAGCACTCCATGTCTGATAATAAAAATGTTTTTTCTGCACGGGGATGAAACAGGGCACATCACCATCTGCTCAAACCCCTCTGATGTTGGGCAGCTCACACACGTGCTGAAAGGCCATCTCTCCTGGATGCTGCCCCCAGTCAAGCAACAGGTACCGAGCCAGAGGGCAGGGCAGTGCCCTCCCTCAGTGGGGGCTTTCCCACATGTGTTTGCGTGGAGGTTTGAGACAGAATTCACATGGAGAAGTTGGTTGCTGCTGGGAGAGCAGATGAGCCTCCAGAAGGGGCTGTGCTTCCATGGGGAGAGGACTTGCAGGTGTTTTCCAGAGCTGCTTTTGCACCTTTAGGTGAATGAGGGCTAACGCTGTGAGGGCAGCTGTGGAGCACCTTCCCTTCGCTGGCAGCAGCCTGGTGCTGCTTCCTGTGCTTGGGCGCCTGGCCTGGCCCGACTCTGTGTCAATCAGAGCTGGAGCTACACTTTATTCCAAAGAGCCTGCGATGGCACTTGTGTCACACTTCAGTTTATAACCCTCTCTCTGCTTTGAGACTATCTGGTGCAGCAGAGAATTCTAAATAACATGTATTGAAATAGGTGAAATGCTCTAATTTGATCCTTTGGTCTGAACCATAAAATTATTTCCACGGATTGTTGGCCTCGGTGTACCATTAAGCATTTAAGAGTTTGAATGTCTTTATTGCAAAGGACTGAAGTCATTCCAGGTGAGGTAATGTTATCTTCAGTTACAGTGTACTGCAGGCATTGATGGATCAGTCCCACCTACGCTGCCTATGTACATACAATAAAAAAATAACAAAATAGAGATAAAAGTGGGGTCTGAGTGTTTAGGAGCGCTGACCGTGCCTATAAAATAGTCCTAAAAGTTTATAAATACCAGCCTTACTTTGGATAATTTTGTTAAAGATCGTTAATTATAATAAAGGGCTTTAAAGTGTGTGGAAAAGGAGAAGGTTAATGAAAATGAGGGGAAGGGTAGTGTGTCAAAGGCCCTCTTTATCAGTGTTCAAATTTCTGAACGCTGTAACTTCCAGTACTGGAGCTGTAAGATGGCTGTAAGTAACAGCAACCTGCGTAGCCTCTGGTGCAGTTGATGGAGTGAAAGATGGCTGGCTCGTGCAGGGGTGGTGGTTTTCCCCTTTTCACAAGGACTTTGAAAGGAAAGGTGAGCTGGTGATGCTGAGAAGTGGTAGTCTCAGCCCCACAGAGGCTAGTATTGAAATCCAAGCTCTTTTAAGGCATCTAGGTCACAGTTTTCTGAGACTTGAGTGAAACAGTTTGAGGGTGGTTTAAATAAAGATTTCATGTCTTCATGTACCTGAGAAACGGCCTGGTTTTCAGAGGTGCTGAACCCACACTTGACGAATGATTGATTGATTTTTTTACAGAAATCCTTTTCTTTGTGTAACTGCCTCTGAAGTTTAATCCTGGGTTGTAGGTGGTGCGAAAGCCTGTTTAGTGGAAAAGAAAAGGGTTTTTTTCCTCCCTCTGTATTACACAATAGCACTGAAATTACTCTGAGAGAGCAAAGTGGTTTATAGTTCTAAAAGACTATCCCAGGATGGAGTTCTTTTCCCTGCTCTGATATCCACATGGAGCTTTGCTGGGACAGAAGTAGGGGGTGTCCCACAGCTTCCAGGAGGGCTCCCTGGGGTCAGCAGGACACTGCATTTCCATGTGCATGGCCAGGCTTGCAGGTCAGTGTATTTCTCCTCCCTAAAAAAGTCTGCCCTTGCTGCCATGGCATGGTCCCTTTTGCAGGTAAACTGTGCTTGTTACAGTTCACTTACGCACAGGCTTTCTGCATCCCTGTCACATGAGATCACACGACCTGCACTTCCTTCCACTGCTCCCTTTGAGCCAAGAGCTGAAAACTAAAATAGGGCAGTGCTGAAATAGAGAGAGCTAAGAAGCTCACTGCAAATGTAGCCGGATGGGTCTGCTGCAGTATTTTACCAGCATGTCTAGTTCAAGCCAATGCAGTCCCTTGGCTGTCTTAAGGGACCAAGTGCAGACAGAGGTCACTGGAAGGAGAGAGGAGCAATGTGGCACCAGAGTAGAAGTGAGAGGTTAGGTCATGAAGGGTGCCTCCTTCAGAGGTGAGGCTGAATTGGGAAATGGGCTCCCGAGCCTCCATGTGTGGTCACCCTGACCTGTACCCCTGTGTGGCTGGCAGCTGCAGGGAATGCACACACCTGGCAGATACCAAAATAATTTGTGGAAGTGAGCCAGTTGTGCTGATCTGCTTGGGGACGGACAGATCAGGGCTGGATGAATGCTTGACAGTGCATTTTCTCCTAGGCATTGCTCTCTCACCTGCAGGATGCTGGATTTCCAGGGTGTCAGCTCTGCTTTACAGTTCAGAGCAGAGCCAGGTACTAACAGGAGCTTCCAGTATCTGTGCCATGGCAGTGGAAGGGCTAGCAGCCTGGCATGATGGGTGGTTCAGCTTTGATTAGTATGGTCGAGAGCCCTGAGGCTTGAGAACAGCACAGCATGAGGAATTTTGGACAAGGGCTACAAGCCCTGTTTTTGAGTCTCCCTACTCATCCAAGGCAAATACAGCACGTTGCAGCCATTAAACAATATTAAGTCAAGGGCTTATATTCCTAGGCTGCGTTTGATCCAAAAAATTAGGAAAGGCCTCTTCTATCCTTCAAACTGCACTGTGCTTTGAAAATACTCCTGCACTGCATTGTGTGGGAGATGGCTTGAAGTGCACTGCAGGGTCTGAACCAACGACCTGTGACCTTGTCCGTGCCATGGCAAGTCTTTGGTCTGCTGATTGTCTGTTTTCATGAATCATCACAAAAGGATTCCTTGGCTAGTGCACCTCCTCCTCCCATAACTTCACAATGCTCTGAGCAAATAATCTTTTCTTAAATACAACCAAACAATAGTATCTTACACAATAGGGGAATGTTTGTTGATTCATTGATTCATGGGGAAAGCAAGCCTTGAATACATCCTACATCTCTGTATAAAATATGTGTTATGGAATGCAGTCTCTGGCAAAATATATTATAATCCATTAGCCTTGTAGGAATATTTTTTTAAAAAAAATCCACACCAATCTCAGCCAAGCCACATAAAACTGACACCTCATGTTTCATAAATGAACTAAGCAAAGTAGAGCAATTGTCCTTGGCTGTAGGTCCATGTTCTTATGTGACAGTGCCTTCCACACAATTATTTCATCATAAAGGTGTTTACTAACATTATTTTCCTTGCATCACTTTTTAATAACATTCTTTGGGGAACACTTAAGAGTCTTAAATTACTAGCTTTTTTCAGAAACATACATATTGGCACTTGTGTTTATGAATGCATTTTACTGTTTCTTTTTGTTTGAAATGTGGATTAGTAGATTACGTGAGACTCAAAAGAGAGGTTTTAGCCTCCAGAACTGATAGTAAATGAAAATCTATTTTCATGAACATCTACAATGTTTTTGAAGTTGTTTTTTTATGAAAGTTAAAAATGAATCAGTTCCCTGTCTGTTCACCCTATTTGTTTTTAAATGATTTCAATATGTTTGAGAATTTTCTGTATCTTCTCCCAGCTCAACAAGTACTCCTGCAATGACAGTTTAAATAGGATTTTTGATTTATGAAAGAAAACATTTATTTTCCCCTTGAAACCCACATTTTGGTGACGTTCATTACCATTTTCTGTAAAGCTTTTTTTTTTTTTTCCCCAAAGGCTGTATTTAGTAAAAGAAAAAAAAAAAAAATCTATGAATATGAAGAGTTCCACAGATTTCAAGGAGAGGGATGGGGAAAAGCTAGTAGGAATAGAGACCTCTTAGCCTCTTGCTCCCAAACCTTAAATGTTCCATAGATGTTAACATACCTGGAAAAGGGGAGGACGGGTGCTCTGCCACTGGGTTAGCTTCAGTCTGGTACCTGTAAACTTCTGTGCAGCTACCTCAGTGAGAAATGCTCTGCTGCTCCTGCTCCTGTCTCCATTGCTGCTGCTTGTTCAGGTTGGCAGTCTCTAGCACTGTCATCTCCATAAGTTGTGCCACTCTCTGTGTAGCATCATTTATTTCACTTACTCTTTGCTGAGCATGGCTCTTTTCAGGGAGATAGAGAGCACTAGCTTGGCTTCAGTGGGGACAAACTTGAAGCTCTCATTGGCCCTTGAGAATGAATTTACCTCATCTCGGGGGTAAAAGGAAATGCAGCAAGTGCCACTTGTGCATTTGCCTAAGTTGCCATCCACAGATTGCCCACCTTCTGGGTTCAGCTCTCCAGAGAGGAACCATCACAAGCAGAGAATTTCATATTCAAGTGAGCAGACAATAGCATTTGTGTTTGATCTTGCTTGGAGTTGCCAGGTGCCATTAACATGGATTTTCTATCTTTTTTGTTGCTTTTTCTACCTCTCCTTTTATACCATTCTCACAAATTTAAATTTATGTTATGGAAAAATTGTCACCAGGGAAAAACTACCCAGACTCGGTACCAGTGATATCAATTGAAAATCAGACAAAATATTACAAGTGGGTACAAATTTTATTCTGTGTGGCACAAAAAGCCATACCAAAGATCAATTATAAATTGCAAAGTTTAAGCTTATTATTTACATGAGTCGTTTGCATAATGATTGAAAAGAAAGTAAAGATTATTAAAGTTTTTTTCTTTATCTAAATGTGCATCTTTTCTTGGTCTTAAACAACAATAAAAAGCTTTAGGAACTTAAGAAATAAAGAGCAAGAGCTAAACTCTCTTCTTGTTTGCACCTGCCAAGCCACACAGAAGTCAGCAAGCTGGTATGGGTGTAAACCCAGAGAGAATGTCAATCTTTACATCTTTTGCTGTAGAGCTCACATTTGCTGCTTGAGAGGCTGACTGAGGATCTCAAGCCACAAAAGTCTGAATGCAGCTTTCTAGGTCTAGATGCTCTGTCCTGTCAGATTGGGTGAGCACTTGGCAGCTCTGAGTTTGACAAGAGCCCTAGAATGTTTCGGAATTTAGAGAAGGATTCCAATGGCTAAATACTATTTTTGAGCTTAAAGTGATCTTCTACTTGCGTAAAATTTAGTTTTATCAATGTTTAGATAGCCATTTCTGTTTTGTTGGGCTCTTTTAAAATTTGAGTTTGTTTGCCAATTTTGGATCTGGTTAGTAGATCAGTCTTTAGCTTCCCTCCAAAATACATGATCAGCTGTCTCAGGCTTCTTATAATCAAATAGTTTGTCTTTCTAACAGGAAAAATATTCTTCTCCCATTGAGATACACATGCAAATTAAAGTTGGAGTTCACACATGGTTACAGACATGATTTGGTACTGCACTTGGATGATTTGTAATACAGGTCTGTGATGGATTTGAAGAATAGAGGGAGCAATACTTAGATGTCTGAGTCTGAAGTTCAAAAGCTATGAAGATTTTAAGGCAAAAACTCCTCTATTTCTTCTTCTCCAAATGCTACTGTTTTCAGAAATCATAGGAGGAAAAAAAAATGGTAGACTTCACTGCCTAAAAATTCCCTTCTTTTCCTGAAAAAGGTTTCTAATGTTCAGCCAATCTCCTATGGTGCTCGGTCTTGAAAATATGTAGCAGTTGGAAGTTTTATATAGCGGTTTCTGGAAACCTTGTCAATATGACATTTCAATTCCTTAAAGTCAAGGTAAGAGAACACTTTTTTTAATGATCAAGTCGTGCAATTCCCAAATGACATTAATGCTGGGTTGAAGATAGAAATGGAGGCAGATAAGTGGCCTTTGTTAAGTGTGTTAATAGGAAGAACTGCCATATGTCTATGTCCCAACCCATGGCTGGTTCCCATGCAGAGGGGACTCTCCTTATCTCAGAAAAATACCAGTGCAATAAATGGGGACACGTGAGGTACTATTTGGTGGGACATAAGTGCTGTCTGAGAGAGTTGATGGGCTGGGTTGAACTGCTTGGCATGTATTATTCACTGCAGTCTAACTTTGAGTCTTGGCACCACAGTACAGTAGCAGCTTTACACAGTGAACAAGAGAAAATTGTGTCTGAATTTTTCCATCAACAGTCAAAAGCCTTTGTGTCTGAAACTTGTACAGAGATACTAATTCAGAAGAACTTTGGCATTGATTAAACAGGTCACATCTGATGTATTATGCATAAATAAGCCTAAAAAGTGCTAGTCTTCACAAATAAAGCAAATACGATGAGGTGATATACATTTCTTTCTGAAAACCAGCAGTCACTTGGACTCAACAAAGAGCAATTAATACAGTTTTAAAAGATACGCTATATAATTCCATGAATATTTAAGGCTAGGATGAAATAATACCCTATATTGGTCTTGAACCGCAATGAATAATATGATTATTTTTACTTTGCAAGAGGTCACAACAAATGTTTGAGATTTAAGCTGCCATAGCTACAAATTTAGCAGAAAGTAGGCATTTAATGATAGATTTCATTGCTGTGGTTTAGGTTTTATTTTGAATGTTTGTTTTGTCTTAAAAACACTAATGCTAAAATGTTGTCTCAAATCTTTATTTTCAAATTGCTTATTATATCACCATAAATTACAGGGTGCAGTAAAAGCCAGATTTAAAAGGAGGCATACTTTACTTTCTCATATTGCTAAAAATAGTGCAATGCTTATGAAACACGAATCATCATTAAAAAAGTCCTTTTTATACAACTGAAGTTGCTAGTGCTGAACTAGCGGCTTTCCTCCAAGTGGCACAGTGGACTGCTCCAAATTTAGGTCTGTAATGGTAGAGGTTAACTTTAGGAAGTCCGAGTAAAACTGTAATCTATAATCCTACCACAATTGCAATGTTTTCTGTCAAATGATAGTGAAGTCCCTGGGGTGAAGCTACCAAATACCTTGTAAAGATGTTCTTATGGCTTTTATTGTTTTGATGCTTTTGCAATTTCAGCACATGTTACTGGATTCATCAAGAGACCTGGGCTGCAACCCAGGACTGTTTAGAGGCTGTGGGTTGCAGTCGGCTCTCAGCACTCAGCCAGACGCAAAGGGTGGAGCACGTAGTTGATAGCGAAGAGATGCATATGCCACGTTGACAAGATGATGGGTAAACAAAGCTTAAGGGACACTTGTTAAACTCAACATAGCCAGAAATGAATCTTTTTCATGATATTTTTAGAAGGCTTCAGCCTAAGGAAAACATTCACCTGTGTGACCTGAGGAAAAGTCTAGAGAACTGGTTGCTATTTAGCCATCAAAAAAACCATATGTGCGTCTTTTTCAGATGCCCTCATCAGTTCTTTCCTTCCGGGCATATTTTTGGAAGACTCGCACGTCTCCCTCTGTGAATCACAGTATCCTGCTGGCTTGTCAGAGTGAGGTGGGACCAACACACATCAACCCTGAACCTAAATCATATCTAATAGGTGTAACATGAGTGCTGCCAGCAGCCAGGGCTCCTTTACCAGGTCACTGAAGGGACTCTGCATTACTGCTGCAAGCGCTGGTGCTTGTTCCCTCAGCTCATGGTACAGTCTCTGTAAGGGGGAACCTGAAGGACATGGCCATTATAATGATGCCTCTGTCTGGAAGTGAAAAGAGCTGGGTGCCTGCCAGCATTTAAACAGAGCTCCAGTGCAAGCAGGATGACTCCGGAGAAGTAGGGGTTTGGAGGTAGCAGTCCAGTTAGGAAGCAGTGAGGCTGGGCGGCTGTCAGCATCGTCAGGGCTTGGCCCAGGCAATATAAAGGTTCAGAATTGGGTGTATTGTCAGCAGAAGGCTCCCCAGTCAGCACTGGGCAGTGACAGCCTGGCTGGGGAGAGCGGCAGAGGGAGCAAATGAGGGGCCACTCGCCTGTGCAGGGGTGCAGAGGAACAGCTCCTGGTGAATTGGGATTTCTGGGCAGGCATTTAATAGCGAGTTCAATGCAAGCATACCCCAAATAAATGAAAATGTAGTGGAAATCTTTCTTAGTTAACTTTACCAAAGCTTTTGGCCTAATGTGCTGCAGGCGTTAGCACAGCAAGTAGGTGGCCTGTGCTGCTGCCCATACTCTGTCAGGAAGACAAAGAATCTGGGAGAAGCATCAATCTGTTTCTCTTCACAGGGCTGTCTCTTCCCCCCTTTGTCAGTCAAAGGTGTCAATGTCTCTCCCCTCTATCCTCCCCCCTCCCTGAGTTGAGTAGTGTCAGTCATTCCTGTTTTTTTCTTTTTATTAATGATTTTGCAAGGCTATGTCATTACTGTGCTATACATTTTTATACAGATGGCACGACTGTGCATTTTAATGGCAAATCTGTTTCTCACATAACGCCTGAACTGCAAAAAGACTTTGACAGACTGGTTCAAGGAAAACAAACTGGTTTTAAATGTAGCAAAAACTAAAACAATGCCTTTTGGCTCTCCTAATCATCTGAACTCAAAGGATGATTTTATTTGAAAGTCAGAAATCTTAAGGAGTGGACTAAACTTCTGTGTTGAAAGAAAACCAGAGGAAGGAGACATAGAGTTCATCGTTCATGGGTTGCATGCTTTGTTTAGCAAGACACAGAGGATTCATCCTGGATCCTTGGCCTAACTGTGTTTGACCAGAACGGAATTTGGACTGTAACTCTGGAGACTTTGAACACAGCAGGGTTTTGAATTTCAGGAAGAATGGAGGTATTAAGCTTATCAATGTGAAAAGTAGAATGCAGGGGGAGTAAAAAAACAACCAGAAAATGAAAAATATGTGTATGTGAAATACCACTAAAAAACAAAGAGCAGAATACATATTTGTTCATTTTTGGACAACCCTATTTGTTCTTTGATCATCTTCTTGTCATTTTATGTCATTTTAAGCATCTATAAGTACAAACAGTTCTCAGTGGTCCCATCATCACCATTCTCTGAAGTAACACATCAGTTCCTGTTTATGTCTCTATGTATCTGCTCAATATCTTACCTTGCAACTGATACATGGACACAGTTCACAATAGTCCTGATTGTTCATTGGCTTCTGGGCTGTGTAGTTAATTGTCTCTGTTTGCTCTGCTCCAATGAATTAATTTGCGTGAATTGCCTGAGGTCAGTAGAAAGGTATGATGGTATCTCACAGCTCTTGCACATCTGCATTTTCACACTCTTGACACTTATATTTCCTGAACTTGAGGGCTTGACAATCAATTGCTTTGACACTTCCATTCATAGTGAATACAGCTCTACGGAAAGGATAACCAGGAGACAGGGGAGGCAGAATTCATTATTTTCAGTACTGCAAATATTTTCTGAGGGCCCCAAAAAGCAGAAAATTCTCTCATATCATTGGCTGTGTTCTTGTCTATGCTGACCGCAGTGAAGTGTAAGAATAGTAATTTTTGAAAGTCTATGAATATTAGCTTTAACAACATTTGAGGAGGTAGGGGAAACGGGTACAAGATGGAAAACAGAGACAGACCTAGCTGCTATTATTGACATCTCAATCTCTTGAGGCAACCCTGAAGTCCCTCTGTAGGTAAGAGGGATCACTCACAATGATGCTCTGAGACACTGGAAAGACAATATAATGTACAAGTATTCTCCAAATTTTCAGTAGAAATCAGGATTTTCTGCTGTTGTTCTTCATCTGTTGGAGAGACCCATCAGTGTTTAGATTTGACTCCCAGGATGTTCTCCTTTTTTGCAGGCTGACTATAAACTGGGTTTTGATATGCCAGTGCTTCAATAACATTGCAAAAATTGAGTAGGGAGAAAAGCACCTGTTGGAGAGTGTGTTCCCTCTTTCTTTTTCCAGGCTTAATGTTGACTTAGAATCAGACTGAAATCATGTAGTTGTTGACCACAACTGCATTTTTATATCCACTTCTGCAGCGTGTGTAGGGCTACAAACATAAATTATTGGAGAGCTGTTTCAAGAACTACAGTGTATATATTTAGAAAAGCATCATTTTACAGCATTCTTTCATGAAAAAGTGTTATGTCACTTTTGTTTCATCATAAATAAAAGGGGCATTGGATAAATTCTTGACATGATGAGAAAGCTGCAAAGAATGAATGTGGCTTGAATTTATCAGAAATCTTTATTATTTTTATCCATTATCCTATATTTGTATGGTGCAAGTAACTTCCTCTCCCCACCCTAACAACGTGACAGGTGAAAACCATTGCACTGAGACATCACAATGTTAATTTTTTAAAAAGCTATTCCAGACTTTTTTGCCATGAAATATTTTTCCTTTATGAAGACTCTTCTCCAGTACTGTTGCCTGTTTCTTCTAATTTGAGTGCTCCATCAGGCTTCCAGTACTGTTAGTCAGCAGCTAGTTAATTTGGACAAGGTTGTAGGTAGATGTAGACACGGGTAAGCTTTTCAAACCCATCTTTAATGTCTCTTAGTGATAGCACTACAGGATTTGAAGAGTTTAGCCAGCATCTTGCTTTCTTTTGAAATTTTCACTCCTTATTCCGTAGCTCTTGTGAACATACTTGTCCAGATGCTCACCCACGTGAATTTGTACTTGATGTAAAAAGATGAGCACAGGCTAGCAGTTTGAGCTGTGGCAGCATGCTAATGACTGCCTTCATGGCAACAAGGAGGCATAACATCTTTTAGAGAGTGAGATATATAGTATCTGCGGGGGCGGGGGTCAACTGGATAACAGCCACTTATTCTGTAAGGGCTGAGAGAAGGTGGCGAGCAAAGCTGGTTTGTGGTGGGCGTTTTAACGGGACTGCTTGGTACTAAAATAGCTTAGTGTAGGAACTGGAAAATTTGCAAGGGCTCCTGTCTTTACAGATCAGGGTAGTAAAAGACTTCAATCCATCTCCTACTTTTGCCCAGAAGTGACACTTGAGGTGTAAAAATTTATTTACTGTTTATCCACTGTTTCTCCTGCAGGTAACCACTTAGTCTGTGAAACACCCCTGAGCACAAAGGTGTGATTATTTGGTGATGTTTTCTACACATTTTGTTGAAACTCTGGCTTGCTAGTTATTTCTCAGCAGAAGTGTATGTAGTTTTGCTTACTGAGGGACTGTCACAAGTTACCTGCTGTTGGAGATAAAAATAGGATTTCACTCCAATGATAAATTCCTGAGAGCAAATACCTGTGAAAGTGTCCAGTCCAAAGGGAATCGTAGTGGGACTTGTCGCAACTCTCTCGTGAGAATTGTTCTTCAGTGTGTCTGAGCACATACCCTGGGTACAGCAGGGCTCCTTTCTAGACCAAATCTTGGATTCTTTCTTTGCTCTGGTGCCAAAATGAGTCCTCACCCTCAGGTGGAGGTGAATGTGGCCAGGAGCTCAGATCCAGGCTGAATGTCATTGCTGCTCTCCACAAACATGGCAATTGGATCCTGGTGCTGAAGGGAAACCCCTGGAAGAGATCCACATTTTGGCCATGGAATTCATTCTCTGAGTAACACTCAGAGAATATCCTACTTCCTATAACAAATGGTAACAAAGCTGTTGTTCACAAGATAAGATGTGTTTCCCCTTTTTATTAACAGTGCATTAGGAGAACTAATTAGCGGTACCTTGGAGATTTCCCTTATGGGAATCCAGGCTATAAATATCTTCACTGCTCAGCAAGGAGTTCTGCAGAGTGGGACTGTAGGAGATGCTACAGCTGGTTAAACAATGCAGCCTCTATGTGGGTGTCTCTGTGAGATTAAGGGAAGCTATAAAGCCACTTCACTGAAAAGTGGTTGTAATTTTTCATGCAAACATTTTCTAATTGAAAAAAATGGCTTTGATTTGCTGGGAAAAAATATGTGGTGAGCTTCTGCTTTGGTTTAATTTTTCAGTTTTCCTTCTGTTAGAAAACCAAAATAATTTCACTTTTATCAGTAGGGGAAAAAAAAAAGCAAGGGATTGGAAGGATGTGGATAAAAAGAAAATAGTGATCTTTACACTGTTTGCCTTCAGAAATTGACCCCTCCCTTTCCATTTGTTTAGTAAAGATGCAAGTAAGAAATTACAAAGAAAGCCTTGAGGGGGTGTGGGAGGTTGAGTTTGGGGAGTTTCACAGTAGCTGACTTCAAACTTTCTTAAGAGGCTGAAGGAAAGCATAGGCTTTCCCTCAAAGGATGGTTCAGAGTGAGAGCTTGGTTTAAGCACCCTGTGTTTCCATCCAGCAGATCCCAGCCTTCCCCATTGCCTGAAGCTGCAGCCTGGGCAGACTGGTGCCTAATTTCAATTTGGCCAGCACAAACATTGTCAAATATTTGTTTTGTTTGTTTTGTGTGCCTGTGTATTACTTTGAATAATTGAGATATTTTTAACCAAATTCATGTCTTAGTTGTATTCATAGAAACATGAGTAGAAGTGGTTTGATCCTGACTGCTAATAAATGTTAAAATGAGAGAAATTAATAAAAAGCTGTGATAAAAGTCCTGAGGAGGTGATGTCTATAAAGTAATGACTGGCACTGAGAAAGTGGTATATGGACTGCTTGTGCATTGGGTTTTATTTCTGTTGTAAGGGCTGGAGGACACCATATGAAGGTTGTGGACAGCGTTTCCTCCCATGATGTGCAGTACCTCAGTGTGCTCCCTTCCCTTGTATGGTGCTTTGGCTGCATGTTTGGCTGCATGTTTGGACACTGAGCTGAGGAGCACTTTTGATGTGGCTGTGGGTGGTGTGCAGGAACATGGGACAGTGAGTAGCTTGTCTTCTGCTGCTCTGAGCACAGGAAGGGAGCAACTTATGTTATTTCCCCCCTCTTTTTATGTTTCTTTTCCCCTCTTCCTTTTTCTGTTCACTGGTCCTCAGAGCAGGTGATGTTGCTTTGCATGCTTCATGGCTGCCCTGGAAGAGGCATTGGATGGGCATTAGCAGACTTCGGAGGCTGGATACTGCATTCAAACAGCCCCCAGCTGTCCTCTGTGGCAGCTCCTACTTGTGTCCAGCCTACCTGCTTATTTGACAAAGTTAACTTGATCTGTGTTGCATGAAGTCAGGAGGTTGAAACGGGCGCTGTGTGTTATGCTGTGTTCGCAATTTCCTGCTCAGTGTGACTACAGCTGGAATCAGCACTGAGCATTTTCACCATGTTTAAAAAAAATGGTAGCAGAAAGCCCTGCCCTGGTAGGGCCACATCTCTGTTCAGCCACATGCCTCTTCCCAGGAATGCACCCTTCCGTCTTTCAGACAGTTTTACTGGGGTTGCTCTGCAGAGAAGCAGAAAGGGTGACCCCCGAGGCAGTGTTGTGCAAGGCTCAGTCGTTCTGGAGGTGGGGCTGTCAGGGCCTGGGTAAGGGGTAATCAGCAGTCCAAGAAGTTTGACTTGGTGTGCATAGGTTTGGGTGGGAGCATCAGGAGCAAACAGCACTATCAGAGAGATATGGTGCAAGGACTGCTTGAAGGAAAAGGAAGACATTGCAGAGACTAAAAATGAGACTGTGCATTTGAAAGAGATTGGGACAAGGAGAGGGGTGAAAGAGAAGGTCCCTAATGGGAAATCTTTCATTCACTTCCCCAGAACCTCTGGTTAATTGCTGTCACACAGGAAAGGATCAGAGAGAGAAAGGGATTTTATCACTGGGGGATGTATTTGGCTGCTCAGGTAGTCTGTGCTTGGGGAACACAGTTGTGTGGACAGCAGCGTTCCTCATAGCCAACAGAAAGCTTCAGTTTGTTGCTCTGTCTGACACTGCTTGCAAGCAGAAACATACCTTGATGGGAAGCTGAAGCCTTCAGATGATATGAAACCAAAAGCTGCTCGGCAGTTGAAATGCAAAATATTTTAGGGAAAGCCTCAGTCTGGACTTAAATTTCTAGATTGGCAGTTGTCTGGTTTTAGTGTCTTCAGAGTTTTGTATCTTTGCAGCTAATAAAAATGATAAAATCTCCTTATTTTAGAATCATTAGTAGAGTTCTAAAAAATTTCCTCTGTTGTTGTTTGCAGAGGTACAAACTTCTTAGGTCAGGAGAACTGCAGAATCCAGAGAGGATAAACTCCATTAACATTTTAGCAGTTGTGTGACCCTCATGCATGCATGTTTGCTATTATTTCTCGGAGCTCCCTGATGATAAGCATGATATAAAAAATTTAACCACAAAGAAAAAAATAATGTATAAAGGACCATTATGGGTCTCACTAATCCCAGAAAAGCAAGAAATTTCAGAATTCAGTTGATTCCATCTGTAGTGGTGATTGTGCTGGTATTCATTAGTGAAATCAGAATGTCAGAGGATGCAATTTGCCACCAGCTCTGTATCATCCAGAATCTTTATGCTGCTGGGTTTTAAAATCCTAGAAATGTAGGGCAGGAAGGACATTGAGAGGTCTTCGCATGCTCTTCAGGAATGTGGACTCAAACGTGTGTACCCCATCACTGGCATATGCTTGTTGAGGTTTTTACAAAAACTTCTAGAGAAGTAGAGCCTGCAGTTTTTTTCTCCTCCAGTATTTCTTAATCTGTGGCCAGAAACCCAACCTGAATCATGTTTACACTTGAGGTGGTTCATTCTTCTCTCTTGCTGTGTTCATTCCTGGGCCTTCAGGCTGGTTTTGAGCTCATTTTCCACATTAAAACACTCTGCCTCTGGTATGAGGGAGAACCAAGTCCCCAGAGAAAAGAGGCAAGAAAGCAGTGGCAGACTGACTGAGCAAAGGTCGGAGATGCTGTCACTTACATCAGGCCAGCTGGAATACCGTTTCTAGGCTGAGCTTCAGGCAGAGAGTGAAGTCTCGTGTGTGA
Organism: Margarornis squamiger; assembly: GCA_035222235.1. Classification (NCBI taxonomy): domain Eukaryota; kingdom Metazoa; phylum Chordata; class Aves; order Passeriformes; family Furnariidae; genus Margarornis; species Margarornis squamiger. Next base: position 28,097,393 of record JAWWTY010000160.1, read on the forward strand.
CCCCTTCATTTGGGTGCTGAGCCTTATGCTCTAAAGAGCTGTCAGGCTCCCTCCTCTTCTGTTCCTTTCAGCTGGTGGAGACTGCTCCAGCCTGCTGAGCTGGGAATGGAGGAGCAGCAGGGATTGGCTCTGGCAAACCCCTCCGGGGAGAGGGACACTAGGAAAGGTCAGAGGATATCAAGTTTGGCTGCCACAAAATAAATTACTTTCCCACCGTCTTCTTCCACCTTCCTCTTGTTGCTAAATGCAACTTGAAACAAGCACACAAAACAACTATGTATTTTTGTGGTACCTCAGACCAAATATGAGATTGTAACATGTTTTACCTTCTTAGTGAAGGAACAGGAGCAGTTGCTGGGGAGCTGAGCAAATACTCCAGCACTGACAGTGTAGCCAGCTGACCACTACATGCATCTGAACAAAAAAGTGGACTGCATTGGCCAAAGCTGTGCTCATTCCCCTTTTTGAATTTGCTTCCCACAGAAATTTTAGTGGACCAAGAATTATTCATAGATGTTTCCAAGAATAATGAATAAAACCAAACTGTAAGCTGCTTGCAGGCATAGTCAGAAGGAGATCTAATTTTCCAGATTACTCAATGTGAATTATTAATTCTGCTTGACTAATGTTGAGAAGTCCCTGGTGTTTAAGAGGAAAGACAGTCTGCTTTATAAGTTCTTTGCTGATACCTCTCTGTATTTTTCATGTCACATATTTAACTTATTCTCCTTTCCTGAATCAAACCTAGCACCAAGGGAGGGAGTAAAAGTGCTCTGGCTTGAACAGTTCTGTAAGACATGAGCTATTTGATAACTTGACTGTTCCTGAGGGCCCTTCAGTCCACAAACACAGGTGAACATGTCTCTTGTAGGGCAGTGAGATCTGCAAAGCTGCATAAAAAACCCACAAACAAATCACTTGCAGTTTGCAATAAAACCAAGACAACAAAAGACACCTCCTGCTGTAATTCTTTGTTGCCTTTTTGCTGTGATCATCTCTGGCAAACTGTGCCAGAGAGGCTCAGTGCTCTGCTGCCTGTGTGTTGCTGGGTTTGTGTGGGTAGCACACAGGTGGCTGCTCTAGCTGATGGGCTGAGAAGGGTCTGGGGCTTAGCTTGTCTGCAAGGAAAGCCTGCTGCAATTTCAAGGTCAAATCCTACATGTGTTACAATTTTGGAGTAATTTCAGTGATTTACTAGAGTTGCTTGGGATTTACTCTGGATTTACACCAGGATGAATTTCATCTGATGGATAAAGTGGAGCTCAGAGCGTCTGTGCCAAAATTGAAAAAAATGTAAACATTTTAGTCCCTCAAGGACGCTCACCCCAAGTGATGATGGGAAAAAAAAAAAAAAGGAGCTTTGCATTTTGGCAGGTAAATCTCAAGAGCTAGTAAGTTGAAGGAGATGAGAAAAAAAACAAGTGCACATTGAACCAAGCCATTGCAAGTACTTTAGGACTGACCCATTAAAAATGTTTTTTAAAAAAGGGCCAGAAAACTCAGATCTCACTATCCCTGCAAAGCCAGGAGGCAGTAAGATGTGGTGGTGCCTGTGTGCTGCAGGGGCAGGACAAGAGGTGCTCACTCAGGTGAGCTGCAGTGTGGGATTGTCCAGGTGCCACATCTCAGGAACCTCACTTGAGTGATCTAGTTTGTGGCAAACATGAGAAATGCCACGAAAATGAAGATCTTAACAGTCAACTCTTACTTGTCATACAGAAACATTCTCCTTTGTATAGTATGACATATTCTAGCTGAAAGCAGCCTTTTGCTAACTCTCCCCCAGTTCCTGTGTGCCCTGGTATGTAGCTTGGCTTCTGTGTCTTGAGCTGATTTCTAGCTAAAGAACTATGCTCAAAGTAAGGGGATAAAACCAGGGAAGGTGTGTTTGCGTTACAACTACAGGTGCTACAGTGGGGCTGTCCCTGGTCTCCAGGTCAGTACCAGCAACTGAATTTTACCAAAAGATTTTTTTTATTATTTTTTAAATAATACTAAAATAGAACCAAAAAAATTTAGTTTTTATCTCAAAAAGCATGTTAGTCATTTTATTGTGCCCTGTTCTGATTTTTCTTTTTAGGCTACTTGAGGTATAAGTTACAATTGCTTAATGACTTATAACTCATAAAAGATTCTTCAATAATTGCACTCAGAATTTCTGTAACTGCTCATTTTAGATAGGAACCATACATTTTGAAGTACACAGCATCCCTCTTCTGTAAAATACACAATCCTGACCACTGCATTGCATTTTAGTCACTGATTTTGGATATCCTTTATCAAAAGAGCCATTAATGAGACTTTGCGATTCTCTTTCCATGGGCACATAATATGCTCTATGTCTTTAATTAGCACCTTCGTTCCTCTCCCCCCTCCCCCTCTCCCAGGAAAAAGCCAAACCTTCTTCACTACCAAAATGGCCTGTCAAAACCTGACAACTGAAGTTCTGCCTTGTCAATATAAATTGTCTGTACCACTATGCTAACTGAATATTTGGGGCTGGTGTAAAATAACGCACCAGCTGCATTGTCTGTTTTCCTACTTTATTCCATTTCTGCTTAATTTTTTCAGGGCTACTGAAGGATTTCTGGACTCCCCTGAGCATTTGCTGTAGAAAACAGATCATGTTTCCTTAGGGGCTGTGTGGCGAATTACTCTAAGAGAGTATTTGTGGACACGTACGGAAACTGTACATGTGTATCCATTTCTATATGCTTTCCTGTGTGTATTAGTATATTCAGTAGTGCTGAGAGCTCTTCTGTCAAAGGGTACGTGAATTCAAGTATTGTTTTCCTTTCAGAAGTGGGATTTTACTGGGAATGCTGGCAGGCCCCTCACAACAGAAGGACGGGTGGGTGCAGCTACTGTATGTATCTGTTGTCACATTGGATTTGGTGCAATAAAAATAAAACCCTTGGTCAGAAGTGTCATAAAAGTTTGATTGACTTTCCTCTTTAATTGCTTATCATCTTTGAAGAGACTTCTTGGCATTTAGAAACCAGTGAATCTGTTTCCCATTTCTTCAGGCTTTATAAATACACCCTGTTTATATTAAAATGATAGACAAATATACATAAAGCTGGAAAACATGACCACAAACTCTTTTCCTCTCTCTATGCATTTAAAAAACAAAACCCTAAAGACACTTTTATTGTTGCTAAACTTTTGCCCTTGGCTGGTAGGGCCTTCTTTATGTTTTAACAGATCCAGACATCCTTTTCATGTGGTCTTTGGATGTTCTATATTTTATATCTTCTGTGGCTTTATAAAAAGGGAAGAATGAGCTTGCTGCACAAACATATCTGATGGTAATTTTTTTGTTGTTTTTTCTGCAAGTCAGAAGTATTGTGACGTTTCCATTTTAAAAAGAAACTTGTTTCTCCCTGCTCTGGGAAGTTGTGTTAAAGAGTTTCAGTAAACCAATGGCAACTGAATAGATTCTGAAGTGTTTTGGCGGTGGATGCTGGGGACAGCCAGGCGAGTGCAGAGACCTTCCCTTGCTTTTGCTGTCATTTCCCACCATCAGAGATGTGACCAGTGCTGCCTGCAGCCTGGTGTGGGGAAAGCTGGGAGCTTTCTGGAGCCTTTGGCAGTAGGGTAACACCCAGAGAGTACTGCCACAAAGGTTTAGCTCCTTTCACATGGGTTTTTCCCCTGTTGTAGCATGCTTCTTGCTGTAGGGCAGTGTCATCCCCCAGCTGTGCTTGAGTCCTGCAGAAATTGAGTTCTAGGCTCTGCTCCAGGGACAGACAGGGAAAGGGACCTTGTCTACACTGGCTCAAGGAGTGGGTAAATGAGGTGCCTTCAAATTCAAAACAGTGGAGTGTAATCCAAAAGAGGAAATGGAAATGCAGGACCATTGAAATGCCCTGTGGGGGCACATGGCTCTGGCAAAGCTCTGGTGGGCCCTTTCACTGCTGAGGTGGGAGGTGGGCAGGGAGAGAGGGTCATAGAGAAAAAGAAAGGTCAGGGACTGGATGAAGGGCTGTTGACCTCACTGTGCCACTGGAGTGAGGAGAAGTCCCTGAAACACTGAGGTGCTTGGTCCTTGTGCAAGGAGATGTTTCACAGATCAGAAATCAACAGATTTAAAATAGCCCAAAGGTGTCAGCATTACAGGGCAGTTTTATACCAGAAAAGAAAATTTGGTTCAATAATACCAGTCTTCTATCCAGAGGAACAGAGCCCCCAGATGATTCACTGACTAAATACAACAACCCCCAAATATTTCTAGAGTGATAAAACCCAAGTTAAAGAGAGAAAGTGCAGCTCAGCCATGAAAAGATGTCCAACAGCCATATGAGAACAAGTTTAATGGACAACAGTTTCAGATGTTTGCTAACTGCCTTTTTCTCTTATAAAGAATGACCTCAGTGCAGGTCTGTGTCTGCATCGGGATGTGGCTGCTGTGGGATAAGACATGGGGCTGGAGAGGCTGGGGCAAAGAATCAAACACCCTGCTTTTCTTTTTGAGATGCTGCACGCTTGTGTTACATCTTCCAGGGCCTTAGAATGAAATGCTTTTAAACACTGGCAGAAGGTGCCTCCTTTTACTGAATTAAAAAATTTAAGCTTATTTAAATAGACAGTGTAGCAAGCCACATGCCCCAGAGGGCTAATTTTGATCTTTCCCCTTTTCAGGACTCCTGTGTGTCTTTGCAGCCTTGTGGTCCAAGCTGTAGTAGTTCTCATGGAGTGTTAATTTCATTCTTTGTGTAGTTAACTCTTTTCTTGCACAGCTGTATAAAACAGCATATCTCCATGCAGCCATGCTGCTCTTGTAGACATGAAGGAAACTGTTCTTGACCAGAACTTTCTGCTGTGTGACAGGCAGTGAAGTTCAGAAGTTTGGTGATATATGAAACACAGCATTAAGTTTCTGCAGCAGAAGGATCACACCTTGATGCCTGTGGCTGGGGTTAAATCTCCACCTGCAACCCTGCTCACATAACTGGTGCTTCAGGTACTCCTCTCACCTTACTGTCCTGCCTCTTTTACAGAAAGGTAGTTCCTCCTGATTCAACAGTGAGAAACTCGGGTTTTACTGGCTTGCGGGATTTAAAAGGTGTACTTGGAGAAGTCTTAATGCCACCTGAGGGACATAACGGAGAGATACACCAGACAAGAAGTAAATGTCCTCTCTGGGATATTTCTGCCCAAAATTATCCCTAAAGTTTAATGGAAGAAAAGGGTTTTCTGCTAATGACTGGCCTCAAACTTTCTCCTTCCAAAGATGTTTCCTCATCTGCTTGCTTAACCAAACCCATGTTATGCTGCTACCCCAGACCTGCCTAGGTACCAGGGATTCCCTAATGCATTTTTCATCCTGGAAAAGGCCTCTCACTGCTTTTATATAAGACTGTCAGGTGTTTTCTCTGACCACCCAGCAGCCCTTGCTACCAAGGGCTGTACTGATGGCTAGCAGCCTCAGATGGCATAGCTCTGGCTCCCGCTGTTTATAAGATAAGGGGTCTCAGGATGTCCATGTGTGCCATTAAAGGGTCTGATATGCAGCACCTAGGAAAAAGTCACACAAGTCCCTGTGCTCATAGTATGGGAGAAGCTAGGTGAGTCGGTCGCTTAGAAGCAGAAGATGGATTTTGTGGCTCTATACTGTTCCATGTCAGTATTTTTTTTTAAACTGTGGGCAATATAAACATACTCTGGAAGTTTTAAGCTGCAAGAAATGTTGGAGTGTGTTTCTCTTCAGCCAAGAGAATTCTTCATGGAGTAGGAGTATTGTAGAAGCAAGCTGTTCCCTTTCCTGGTGGGAAGGGAAGCTTGGAGGTAGTTCATTGATCTGGCAGCTTTAATGACGCTTTTGATCCCACACTTTTTCTGGAAATTTGCTATGTGTTTTGCTATATGATATCAAGGGGTTTGGGTGGTTTTTGTTGTTTTGTTGGGGCTTTTTTTGTGAAGTTTGCTTAGGTTGAGGTCAGCCCTTTTGTATCCCACAGTGAACTACTAGGAACAGCCCTGGATTTTTTGGCCACGGGACTTGATCCCTGTAATTTCGTCTTCACAGGGTGTTCAGTGCAGCATCTCCCCAGCCTGCAGTTTGCTTGGACTGTAAGTAACCCAGTTATTTACCAACAAGAGTAGGAGTAGCTGGGATTTTTTAACTATACTCCATCTTTTTGGCCTTACTTGTATTTGCCTCTAGCATGCTTTCCATTGATTTCCATTGCAAATTGCTTGTTCAAGCCCTATAAATTGTCAAACCCAATGATAAAAGAAAGTAGGAAAGAATTTAAACAGATTTGTCAGCATGAATACAGTAGGAAAATAAGTAATGTTGGAATGGTAACATTTTGGGTAGACTCTGTCAGCCCTCAGCCCTGTTATAGTCTCATAGATAACACAAATGATACACATCCCAAGTTGGCACTGGCAGGGCATCCCAGGGAATCTCTGGGGAATATTAACCAAGGGAATCCAAGTGGCTTTTGTCAGTGAATAAGTGTTATGAGGAGAAATATCAAGTTAATTACTTTAGGTAGAGAAAGTTAAAAAATAAACTCTGTTAGGGGTTTTTGGGTAGCTCTGTTCAACTGTGTATTAGTACACACTTTTGATTACCCTTGTTTTCTATGCTGGAGTCATAAGAGAGGCCCAGCCTCAAACTTTATTTACACTCTAGTCAGACTATAACTTCTTTTAATCAGATCCTTGGTCTTTTTTTCAGTCTGTTGGTGTTTAATGGTGGTGTTTTCAGAAAGATGAGAAAAATCTTGGAAAAGGCATATTTTGAAATCTGTCTTTGTAAAATAGCCTAGTCAAGAAGATCCTATTTGATTTGTTCTTTAAATCTGAAGCACTGAATGGAAACTTTCAAAACCATTTAGCATTAGGGTAACACAGTGCTCACTGACATTCGTTAGCACTGAGTCTGACTGGTAACAGATCATGTTTTATATCCTAGGAAATTTGCTGTTAAAATTAGACATAAATAGAGGTGGGGTATAATTAGTTATTCCTTCCAGATGGACTAGAGTGTGCTACTCAGCCAGATGATCCCAAGCAGTGCCGTGTACAGCTGCCCTCCCCCTCCCCATCCAAGCTACCCTCTCAGAGAAGATCCCCTGTCTCCGTACTGCCCCGGTCTGAGCACTGGGACCTTGAAAGTGTCTTCACATTCCTCCACCACCTGCGCAACACCCCGTGTACAATGATGAGATTTTATTTGTTAGCCTCAAGGAAATTTTTTAAACCTCACTGTAAATCTGAAAGCACACACGTTGTCTTCTCTGCTATACTTTTACTCCCAGCAGAATCAGTTCCAGAGCTTTAAATGCTATCCATTAACTAATTTTTATTTCCGGGGAATCACGTGACTCCAGAAGAGCAGGTTTAAGAGAAACGGATGGTACAGTGAAACCACAGATGAAGTCGAGAGCATTTCCAGCTCTGTTTCTGGTCTTTCTGCTCATGGAGATGTCGTGCTGATTGGGCTGTGCTTAGATAAGGAGCAGGCAGAGGCCGTGTGCCCTATGTACCCTGGTCAGCTCAAGCTCATAGGTGTGCCATTGCACCACAGAGCTCGTACCTGCATCTGCCTGATAGAAAGCTCAGATGAATGTGCCATGGAAAATATGTCTGGTTTTTGTGTGGTCTTTTGAAGCTTTGAAACATTGAAGCTGCACTTTTTGCCACAGATGCTTCTGTAACTCACATTCTTCTCCCTGTCCCTGCTCTTTCACTCCCTCTGATCCTTCCCTGTGCTCCTTCTCTGTGAAAGAGACAGGAAGTGTTGTCAGGACCCTTGAACCCTGTAAACGAGCATCAAATAGAATTAATTTTACCTGTGTCTTAAAATACCTGTATTTGGCTCCTTGATCTCACTGTGAATACTTTAATAGTTATTTTAGAAAAAAAAAAATCCCTTTGTGAATATAGTTACTATATACATGAAAATAAAAGCTCTACTCAGCAAACAAAGGTTCATCTATGCATTTCTTTAGTCCCAGTTTTTATTAGCAGCACTAGAGGTATTTTTAAAGTGTTTATTTAATCCAGCTATTCAGTAGTCTCTAGAGTCCAGGCTACTGCTTTAGTGCTGAATCAATGCTTGGTCAAGCCTTAAACTTTATGGGTTTTGGCACAGTGTTGAAACAGAAGCTTTGATGCTTGAGACTGCTGCCTGCACAGAGCAAATATAAATTTTGATCAGTACAGTAAGTGTTTGCCATTTAAAATGCCAGTGGCCATCCTCTAAAAATCCCCTGGCCCGGGAGCTGCCTGGTGTGCCTGGGCCACGGGCACAGCATAGTTAAAGGCTGCAGCGCGTTCCTGGGTGCTGCCTCAGCCCCAGCCCACGTCCCCTGTGTCGAAATAGCATTGTTGTCTGATGGCAGCTCAGGATGAAATTACTATTTCTAAATTCCTACTGGGCAGTTATTCTTAGTTTTGCAGAGGCTGAGGGTTTACAAAGCTGTGTTCTCCAGAAGCTGTGGGTCAAGGTCAGGTGTGAGGAACTTTGTGCTGTGACCTGTGAGCCAAAGCTGTAACTCTTAATGTTGTCATTCAAGTGTGCTTCAAGTCTGCTGCAGTACAAGGAAGGCTTTGTCTTCTACAATCTGGGCTGATTCTAGTGCTTTAACATGTACCCAGATCTCATTTGGATAATGTATGTAGATAAGTCTCTGATGCAGAGGAAAGCCAAAATTTCATCCTTTCAGAGCTCCAAGGCTAAGACATGTTTTTCACTTGGTAATCTTGATGCATTCTTCAAGGTAACATACAGTGGACAAAAGCTTAATTACAAAGACTCACCTTCGGCTCCCTGGCACAGCTCTCTGGGAGGCAGCCTGCGTATGCCAGCTGTCCTGCCTCTGCCCTGAGCCAGCAGGACTGCATGCAACAACAGCACCATGTGCCAAGCAGAAGCAGGTTGTGGACATCCACCCTCCAGTGCACTCGGGAACTTTGAGATCCTCCCTCCCCACAACCTCAGCCTTCCTGACTCATTTTGTGGCAGATGAGGAAGCACAGTCCCATGCAGGATCCTATAGCAGGGGGTCCTCCCTGCCTAGCATGCAGTGGTGGTTCTAAACTGAAAACTTCTCTCTGTTTCCTTATACTGGAAATTTTTCCTTGTTCTTTTAGCTTGTATCTTCATCCCTTTCACTGGGGATGTGATTGCAACCTGGGCTCTAAGTCCTGCACTGCCAGTGCATGTTAGCAGTATATGATGGAACAATATTGTTTCAGTACTTTACTCATGACCCAAGGAATTGTGTTAATTTCTTCCCTTATATGTTTTTATGTGGATATGTAAAGTGTATGCTGCAATTTGGTGCTGTAGAGATTTCACTGACATACAAGCACATTGTATCTCCTCCATGGGAGGAGATATTTGATATTTCTCATTAATTTTTATGTACAGTTTGGAGCATACAAGGGGCCTGCCTGGCTCCCTTCACACCGCTTGTTCACTGCCTGCTTGTTTCCCACCACCTGGCACTTCCTGCCATGGCTTCTCACCATAGCAGAACCTGTGCTGGAGGAAGCTAGCATCGCTTTCTGGGTAATACCAAAACGCCAATGGTCCTGCTAATGTTAGCCTGTGCCACCACCCAGGGTTTTTTGCAGAGTCAAAATCTGTGTCACTCTGTGCTCTGGCCATTTGTTTCCATCAGGGGCCAAAAATGCTGTCTGGTTGGAGGGCAGAGATGGCCCCTGCTGGCTAGCAATGACTGAATGCTGTTGTGGAGAGCAAATGCTTTCCTTTGTGGTGGTGTTTAATAGACAATCAGACAGTCAGCTACTGAGAACTTTATTAGCATGCTTGACAGATGCTGAGAAGTCTCAAAACTGACCACACAGAGAAAAGACCCTATGCAATTTCACTAGACTGGGACACCGGTTTCCTTGGTACATCCCACAGAGCAGAACTGGGACTGGGACTGAGGGCACAACCAGGATGGAGAATTGCCAGAGGAGCTTATGCTAATGTTGTAAATTAAATTGTGGTCTTGTCCTGATACATTTCCAAGACTACATTTAAGAAAAGAAAACAAAAAAGTAAAATATGTGTTTTGAGAGCACCTTAGGCTCCAGATATGCATTTTAAGGAAGACAGAAAGGTTTTCCAACTTCATTTAACAACCGCAAGAATTCACGGCCTGTCTGTAAGCCTTTAAAGGGACATTGAGGGAAAAGAGGGGCTTTCTTTCCCCTCCTGGAATAAAGGGATCTCAGCAGTCTGTTCCCTTTCCTCAGCCACACTGGCTCTCTACACAGACACTGATAGACTTGCTGCTCTCCTCCCTCTGCTCCGTTGTGTCTGTTCGGAGTGCTTAAGGGTGAGGACTCCTCTGAATGACAGCACAGGCAAACCCTGATCTTATGGGCACCACATGGCACAACTACACCACCACCAAGTAACCATACCTGGAAATGCTCCCTATTATTTGTTCCACGAAGCTACCCTCTGCTCTTCCTTGGAGTGGAAGAAGTCAGACAGCTGAGCAATCTGCTACAGCACCGTGTGACAGCTGGATCAAGAAACCTTGGGCCCTGAAGCCCTTGGCTGTCGCCAGGCACTCCCACTTGCTGGCGCGTGGTGTGCCTTTCCTCTCGGAAGTGCTGGCTGTCATGAGAGCAGTTACAGGTTTCAGAGTTTCAGAGCCCGGCTGCCGCAGCAGAGGGGGAAGATTGACACACCACACTGAGTAGTTGAGGTGGCTGAGCCATGGTGTGTCCACGTCTGCATCCCGGGAAGCTGGTTATGGATGCGTTCAGCTTTCATGCTGCTGGGGAGGCTGGACAGGGGCTGCAGGTGAGCTCCCTTCCTTCCTCCCCTCGCTTTTGCAGCTCCCTGGAGCTTGATGTGATCTTCCTGCCACCTGCCTGAGGAGGAGGGGCAGATCATAGCACCCAGTACTTCCAAAGCCTTGTCATTCAGCTTTTTAAATAAAGGGAAGTAATTGACATCTTGGTGACAACTTGCATCCACCTGCTTTCAGTGGAGATAACCCTTCATTTTTATCATGCATGATGTTGTCTAAATTAGGAGACTTTAATAAGGTATGCAATTTATCATAGGGCTTCTGTGATAATGGTGGAAACTGACATAAAATGAAGAATTTATAATGCTGGATTAGTCTTATGAAACAGTGGTGTACCTTCATAAAGAGTCCAAAGAGCAATTATTATATGTGTTTGACTGGCACTGTAAAGTCGTTAGTTCAATCATCATTGACCAATTACTGCTTTATTGTATTTTCTTTTTATTTTTATGGTCAGAGAATGGCATTTTTCCCACAATCAGTCCTTGAGCACAAAGACAATAACAATTAAAAGAAATATTTTAAATCTGGGTTTTATCTGCACAGAGGGACCCATCCGTCACTATAAAGATCAGTTTTGCATGCAGCTGTATTTCGATCCAATAGCCCCCAAATATTCAGTTTTCCAGAATCAGAAGTTTTAATTTTAAACATTCTTCAAAAAATTACTAGTTTGTGTTTCACAAACTTGCTCAAAATATTAGAGTTCCTTATGACCTTACACTTGTTTAAATATTGCATGTTTACAAAGAGGTGTGCGTGATAAGGTTACATATGACACTGATTAGAGTCCAGATAAGAACGATTATTGTGGTCATTAGGGACAGACTTGGGCAGTATCCAATATTATCAGCCAAAAGAAATAGAGAAATGTAATACTGTGTGAAAATGCTTATTTATCCTGACAGAGTACTGACCCGCAAATAGGGGTTTGGTCTGTAATTAAGCCGACAGTATTACTTACAGTAGCGCAGTAATTGTACCTGAGCTGTGGCTGCCTGATCCGAAACTCAGGAGTGCAGCAGCAAACTGGCCTGTGGTTTTAGCGTGAGGTGCCTCGGTGACAGGCTGGGGGATGACCTTGACTTCAGCATGGTTGCATAGAGGACATGGGTTTGGATTGTGTTCAGAGCCAGGCGTACTGTGTGAAAACCAGCTCTTGACATCTAACACAGTGTGTGTTCCCTTAATTGTGCCTGTGTGCTGTGTTGCCACCCAAGCACTCCGGGGAAGCCCAGCTGAGGTTGTCTGGGTTCAGGGAGCAGCCATGGGCAGCCCCTTGCCCTGGGTTTCTCTTGGGAAGCTCCAGGGAGAGCCTGTCTGGCTGCACATGAGTATAAGGCACAGAGCTCAAGAGAGACCTACTGTTGCTTGGTGTCCTTAAATGAAAATAAACCCAAGCCCACCATTTCTCTGCCTGGTCCTCCCCTGCACAGCTCCTAGCACTGCCCAGAGGGGTGACTGCTCCTGCTGTACTGCTTGTGATCGGCCTTTCCCTTCTCCCATGACACCAGCTGCTTCCCTGCAGTGCCTGCCCATCCTTGGGTCAGAGCAGGCTCCCTTGGGGGTGCTGTGTTGTGGGAGGAGGAACAGCACGTGGCACCACCCATCCTCAGGTAAGAACACTTGGCTTCATACACACAGCTCAGTCTTGCGCTGTCTAGCGGGAGCCATCAGTGTGGCAGCAGGTAGAACACCCAGTTCTATTCAAAGCCCTTCCCAGTCCAGTGGGGAGTGGAGGAGTTAATATGCATGCAGTAATTGCCTCATGGCTTCTGCAGCTTTTCACAGGCTCAGTGTTAGCAGGGCTCTGAAACAGCTTTTGGGAGTGGATTTTTAAGGAGTGAGTCCACCCCCAGTTTGCTGGTGTGATGCAGGCAGTCACCACTCTTCTGGGCAAGGTGCTGAGCACCTGTGCCAGTGGTCCTGCGTAGGCTGCAGCTGCCAGACAGGACTGTGACCAGGGCTCAGCATCAGCTGGTCATCAGCTGGGCAGAGCTGCTCACTTCTTGGGAGATATTAGGAAACCTGCCTCGTCCTTCCTTGTCCTCCTTTGGAGTAGATTTATATTTTCAGCTTGAGGTTAGCTTTTGAATCAGGAGAAGCTTTTTGAAGTATGTAAAAAGCCATGTCAGGGGGTGGGGAGAGGCAGGAAAAGGGAGCAAGTCAGGAGCTTGAAGCCTTGGCCCAGTCCCAGAGAGCTGACATCACTGGCATAAGAGAAACTTGGAGGGATTAGACTTGTGACTGGAGTGCCCTGCTGAACAGTTACAGGCTGTTTAGGAAGGACAGGCAGGACAGAACAGGTGGAGGGGTGGCACTGAGTGTAATAGAAGGGGTAGAACGTATGGAGTTCACAGTTGGCACTGGCACAGTTGAGAGCCTCTGGGTAAGAGTCAAGGGGCAATAAACAATGCAGACGTCATCGTGGAAGTCTGCTATAGACCTTCCAGCCGGGACGATGATGCTGATGAATTATTCCTTGAGCAACTAAGGGACACTTCCAAGTCAACTGCTCTTGTCCTTATGAGGGACTTCAGCTTGCCAGAAATTAACTGGGAGCATCACACAGCTGGTGCAAAATGGGCCAGAAGATTCCTAAAAAACCTAGATGACAACTTTATGGAACAGATCATGAGGGAGCTGACTCAGAAAGATGCCCTCCTTGAGCTGCTGCTTGTCAACAGAGTGGATCTTGTGAGCCAAGTGGAGATTAGTGACCTCTTGGCCACAGCAACCACAAGGTGATCAAGTTCAAAGTCTCTGTTGACAGAAGGAAAAGTGCTAGCAAAACCTCAACTCTGGATGTGAGGAGGGAGAGCATATGTCAGGCCACTCAGGGAATCAGTAAGTAAGGTCTCCTGGGAAAATGTTTTTGCAGGTGCTGGGGTCCATCAGTGCTGGTCACTTTTCAAACATCACCTCCTAAGGGCACAGGAGCAGGCAATTCCCAAATGCTGGCAGTCAAGCAGGTGAGGCAGAAGGAATCTTCTCTTGGAAATAAGGCAAAAAAGAAAGGTGTATGCCCAATGTAAGCAAGGTCAAGTGATGTGGGAAGAATTCAGAGGTGCTGCTTGCTGTTGTAGGGAGAAAATTCATGTGGTCAAAGCTCAACTGGAGTTGAAGCTGGCCAGAAATATGGGGGACAATCAAAAGAGTTTTTTCAAATACATTAATGGCTATAGACAGTATAGAAATATCATTGGCCTGTTACAGGGGGAGGATGGTCCACTCACAAACAGAGACAGAGACAAGGCAGAAGCATTTAAATGCTCTTTCTTTGCCTCTGTCTTCAGCACGGATGATGGACCAAGGGGGCCTCAGTGTCCTGAGCTGGAGGACCGTGGCTGCGAGAATGATCAGCTCCCAGTTGACCCTGAACTTGTGCAGGATCTGCTGCACCAGCTGGATCCCTAACAATCTATGGGGTCTGATGGGATTCATCTCAGAATCCTCAAAGAGCTGCTGATGTCATTGCAAAACCTCTCCTAATTTCTGAGTGGTCTTGGGAATCCAGAGAGATCCCAGCTGATTGGAAACTGGTGAACCTTGTCCCGATTTTCAAGAAGGGCAGGAAGCTGGACCCTGGAAACTACAGGTCTATGAGTCTGGCTTCAGTACCTGATAAAGTTATAGAGAAGATTGTTCTGGGAAGTATTGAAAAATATCTGAAAGACAACACAGTCATTGGTCAAAATCAACACAGCCTCATGAGAGGAAAGTCCTGCTTACTCAAACTGATTTTTCTTTATGACAAGGTAACCCACCTAGTCGATCAAGGGAAGCCAGCTGGATTTCAGTAAAGCTTTCAATACTGTCTCTCCCAGGATCCTTCTGGACAAACTGTCCAGCACCCAGCTGGGTAAA
>JAWWTY010000160.1:28112152-28135388 GCA_035222235.1 Margarornis squamiger
CCAAACCTGACAGAGTGTGAGAAGTGTTTGGCTGATACTCTCAGGCACATGGTGTGACTCCTGGGGATGGTCCTGTGTGGGGCTAAGGGTTGGATTCATTGATCCTTTTGGGTCCCTTCAAACTCAGCATATTCTGTGATTCTGTGAAATGGAAAAAGGGCTGCTAAAAAATAGTACATTGTTCAGTGGAAGTTCCTTCTTCTTGCGTATTTCAGTCTCACTTTGGAAGCCATTCTTTTTCCCCTGCCTGATGTACATACGAAAATTTAATTTCATTCCCAATTGGACAAAATATCTACAAGTCCCTCATCACTGCAGTTAACTATAATTAAATGGTGAGAAAATCAGATTAGCTGAAGAGGTCAGCCAGATCTCCAGACAAAACTTTTTTCCCTCCTGCTTAGGGGTGCACCAGGCAGGACTACAATCAAATCCATGGGTGATTTGCCCTGAAGTCATCAAGCGAGTTCTTCAGTTCTCATAGTCCAGTTTTGAAATAATTTCCTTTACTTACATGTGGAAGTAATGGGGCAAACCCCAGAGTTAACAAAAGCCTGCAGAAAACAGGCATGTATTCCCATCTACTTTCAGCTGACTTGCTGTGCATAACCTCTGCACAGTCTCTGGCTACAGAGGCCAAAGCAACAATGGCATCAGAGATGAAATGCTTATCGTGGCTCATTCTGTGGGACCCTCTGTCACAACTACTAACAAGGCTATGGTGGATGAGGAATTTCTCCTTGGCTGCAGTACTGCTGCATCCAGCTCTGGGGAGTTTGACAAGCTACACCCATCTCCTTCCACTCCTGTCCCAGGGATTTTATCCACGAGGGTGGTTTTACTAAGCCAGACTCTCTCTTCCCTCCCCCTCACTTTATTTTCTTAAGAGACTTAATCAAAGGTAATTTGAGTTTCCATTGCTCTATCAATGGTTGTATTTAAAAGGGGCTTATCTGATTTCCATCACCAATTATAGGCTCCCATTTCTTGTTTATATCCATCTCAAATCTGACCAGGTCCCTGTTTGATTTTGATAGGAAGTCAAGGCTTCATACAAAGCTAAAGAGACTCTGAAGCACATTTGTTCGAGTAAAATAATATCTTGAGAATTACTTCACTTGTACTTCATGAGGAGGGGGTGGAATAGGGTGGTCCCTGCCACTTCTGTTGAAAAATAAATTCTGAAGCCAAGATAGTAAATATATCCCTGAGCCAACACAGTGGGAGGGAAATCACAGTGCCCAGGAATATTGCTATTAAGGAGACTTGAGGTCAGAGGTTAATGTAACAGGAGTTGGTCTAGCCAGAAAGGTCAGGAAAGGTTGGCCTTGTAAGTACAGAGCTGTTTGATGACTTAACTATTTTAGGCAAGAAAAACATCTCTGCCCGTGTCATTGAGAGATAGCTGGCGAAAGCTGAGGTCTCCTAGGGAAGTGGCTGTTAAAAATCTATGGGGCAAATTCATGCACAAAATGAGGTGTCTCTGGACCATTAATGCTTTTTCAGTTTTGACACAGCAGCTTTTAACCTGCTCCAGTGCTTTGCAGTGCTTGGTTTTAAAAATTCATTTGTTTGAGGCGTATGAATCCCTAGGATGCTACTGTAGCTCACTCAGAGCTTTGGTAGCACGTATCAAAGTACATGGTGCCATTTCTCAAACCAATTTAGCTAGCGTGCTTCTGGAAGAGATGGTGACCATACTAACACAGGTGGCTGGAATGGAGCAAGGACCAGGTGAGCTTATGCCTGCAACAAAAGGCAGTCAGGGATTCTGCGTGCTCAAATGCAACTTTTCCTGAGGGACAGTGAATATCAAGGTGTTTTTGGCTCTTTCGAAAACTATGGACACTCCTCAAATGCACAAGACCCCCACTGTGCAGTGGAGAAGGAGACAGGGTGCCTGAAAGCTCAGCTGTGGTGCAGCAGTCAGTTGGAAAAGCCACCAACCACACTGCCCTTATCATCTGCTAAAGGCTGCAGGATCCCCCTGGGATAACATGCGCAGGGGCAGCACGTGAGCTGAGGGAAGGGGCTGTAGGTTGGATGCCCCACAGGCTCAGGGAGTACTCATTAAGTCTTTTTGCTGGGCCTTCTACCCCTGAAGGGAGTGATGGAGTCAAGCATAATGTGCTTTGGGAAAGGTACATGCTTGCTATGGAATGAGGAGCTCACTTGCCTGCAGGAGGAGTCAGGAGCATGTGGAAGCAGGAATCCTTCAGGAAACTTGCAGAAGGCTTCCAGCAGTGTACTCCAGCCACATGCATACATGTCACTATGCAGAACATCAGTGCAAGAGACCATGCACTGGGATTAACTGGTGGTAAGTGCAATTATGAGGCATTTTGAAATGTCAGTCGCATGGAACCAACACACACGAAGAAAGTATTCTTGGTCTGTCAGGCTGTATCTTTGTGGCTCTTTGCTGTCTCTTTGGGCTAGTTGAGTATTTCTTGCTCAAATCTCCTGGTCTGTTTTCTGACTGAAGTGATTTATTTTCTTGTGTGGAGAACCCTGAACTGAGTAAAAGCTAGTGAGAAAAGAGGTTTATCCCAGCCAACTATGCAAGCTTGTGCTGTCGTAAGCACTGAAGTATTTCAGAGGCAAGTTCCTCTGAAAATGGGTGATATGCATGTTTTGACACTCCTGTTATTTCTCTTTTGGGGGTAATGTCATGCCTCTTTCTCAGAGGACATCAGTTTGGAGGTATGTCTAATTGCTTTGACTGGTATAAAATGTGGAAGAGCTGCCCTGGAAAGCCAGTCTGCCCACGCCTTGATGTGAAAGTTTGTAGAACTCACAAAAGTTCAATATTAATCGCAATAACTGGTTGCAGACTTTTAATTCCTGTTGGCACCTGTCTCTCATTAAGAAAGGAGAAGCCCCTTCACTGGAGCTTTTCAGTCCTCTGGTATTGCTGATTGCTTCTCCACAGTGATACATACTTTCCTGATGCAGCGGCCACATCACACATAAGGTGGGGTTAGCGTTTTTCCACATTTTCCTCTCTCTTCCTATGAGTTGCAGGTTGGCCCCGTTCCCTTCTGCCTACTATTGAAAAACTCAGCACACTTGATTTACTGTGCTCACTGTGCATGTTGCTTGTGTCTTTGCTTTGCTGCAATGGCATGTGTGCTTCAGCTTTACAATAAAGAGTCTGTATGACACACAGCAGGATAATCGGACAGATATTGGCAGGGCATCGCTTCAGTGCCAAGCCAATTAAACCATTAAACCTGATACAGTAAGCTTGATTGCAACTGGCTGTCTGAGGTCCTCACCAAATATGCTCCTGAGAAGGGGGATATTAACAGAATGTGCAGAAGGGGGCCCTGCAGGAGGAGCTGGGAAGCTTTGACATCCATGCTTTTGAGTAATTACATTGGTTTGGACCGTAATGCAAGAAAGATTTTTTTTTAGTGCATGCATTAAGAAACAATTCAAATTCTTTATGATATGAGATTAAATTATTTCACCCCAGATAAAACTTAAGACCAGCAAAAACCCTAATGCTTGATTGCTCTTGAGGTAATATTTCAAGACTTGAATCATTCTGTTTTAAAATACCTCAAGTTTACAATGATAAATCTACGAAGCACTAAAAATCCTACTCAATCAACTCTGGTTCTTGAAATGGCATCTGCCTTTGAGCTATAAAAATAACAGATGATTTTTTGATAGCTTATCAGTTAACAGACTGCTTAGTTAGGATAGCACATTTTTATGCTAATCTTAGGGCTGTGATGAGCGAGAGAGAGAAAGAAAATCTATAGTATTATTTTGTATCTACTTTAAGTTCAGCCTAGCTTTTGGAAAAGATCCGTCCTCTTCTAGGAATTGCCAGCCACACGGGGGTTTCAACACTTATCTGAATGGAGGTGGAATTGATTTAAACATGTTAAAAATGGTAGTATATGTGGCTGTTTAATGCTGTCTCTCTTCTGCACCACGGAGCAGACAGAGGAGGCAAGAGAAAACAGGTGCTGAGTGCTTCCCGGCGTGGCTGCCGGGGCGCCTCCGTCAGCCCAGAAGAACAGGCAGCATCTCTGTCTCGCTGAGGTTACGGGCACCCTCATCTCTGAGAGCTCGTGAGGCAGAGGGCACAAGCAGAGCCTTTCCAAGCCCATGGTCCTGCTGCCGCCCCTCGGCCCTGCTCCTTTGGGTGTCCCCTGAGGGAGGTGAGAGGAGACATGCAGTCTGTGCTGGTGGGACGCTTTTGGAAGTGGATGGCACAGTGGGGAAGCACCTGGGCTTTTCTGTCTGAGTGTCAGGTGTGCATGCTGCAGTCCTGTTGGAGGGTTGCAATGGAGAAATGGTTTCTTCTGTTTATGTGATTTCTTGATTCCCTAAGACCGTGATGAATGTGCAAAAAAGAAATATTGCAACAAATTTGAGGCTGATTTGGCATTTTGCTGGCATGAGTTAGAATTGATGGTGTCTCAGTGGCCAGGCAGTGGTACAAATTGAATCCTTTTTGTTCGGTTGCAAGAATTCTCACATTCTTTAAACAGAAATGGTACTAACTTGGCTTGGTATCCACTACCAGTTCCTCTGGGAGAAATGACAAACTAGATGGACCTTGATTTGACCTACAGTGTCACTTTTGCATTCTTATGTCTTTGATCTCTCTTTTTGAATGTACCCTTTTTCCAATTTCTCTTTTATGAAAAGCTCAGACCGTATTTTTAAAAAAAATAATAAAATGAAGCTACATTCTGACCTGATTGTCCTTGAACTTAAGGTGGGAAGGGTTAAGGTCATAGTGGTTTGAATCTGATGTTTCTTGCTGAGATACTTTCCTACCCAATTCTATATGTTTAGAATGCAGAAGACTATTTTAACTGAAAATTAGTATAAGCTTTAAAAATATGTCTCATAGAGTCATCTTTCTTTACATCTGTCCTCTGTTATGATGACCATGACTTCTTTCTCTTTTGTCTCACAAAAAATTATTTCAGATCAGTATAAAAGTGTCTCATGAAGCATGAGAGCTGCCCATGAAGGTAAAGCTTGTTCCTTTCCTCTGATAAACATGCCAACAGTCAGTCAGTCTCCTTGATCTCTCTGACGGGGACAAGTAACAAGCTAAAACTAAGTGAGGAGGCATGTGAAATCTTTGTCTGCATTTGGTTCAGCCAGCGATTTGTGCTTTAGAGCTGGGGTAAATCAAGGTGGCACTCAGACCTCAATCAGCCAGCAGCAACAGTGTGTTCTCAGTCAAGCTGTCCTGACAGATCCAGAGGGGAATTTTTTCACCCATGTGCCAGAAGTGGATCCTTTTGCTCTAGATTTGATCTGAAGTCAAAATGTAAAGGATACCTGGAGATAAAAACTAAAACCTGAAGATATAAAAGGCTATTAATCAATATGTGTAGACCACAAAATTAGGGATTTTTTCCCTTTAAGGTTAAAGCCAAAGACTCATACTTGGTCCCCTAAGCTTGAGTGCATGCAGGAAGAAGAAAGGAACGAGACTGCTGCTTCCCTACACTTTGGAGACTTCCACAGGCTCCCATTTTCCTTTTGGACATGCCACTCGGTTCCAAGCATGGGAGGGAGGAGGGATGGTGTCTGCTGCAGACCTTTGTGCTGAGAAAATCATCCAAGGTGCTTGTAGAAGAGCAACCCCTTCCTCCTTTGTGTATCAGAGTTGGTGGGAGTTTGTAAACACAGTGTCTGAAATGCAGAAGGACTGGAATCTGCGCTCTCCTAAACTTGCTTATTTCTTTGCAGTAAACTTTTGTTGAAAACTACCATATACAGAGAGCATCTTTATCAGCAACACAGAACTGTTAAGTCAATGTAATCAAAATCAGCTAACAGTGCTGTGCTCCCACAGACCTCCAAAATCTGGGTAGGAGCATTAAAAGAAAATATGCTTCCTGTGACACTTAGTTTTTTATACTCCTGGGTTAAGTCAAAAGCCTCTAGAGATGAGCCTTTCAGTCGTCTGCATCTTCATCCAGACATACTTATCACGTAAAGTTAAATTACTTTTTCCTTGTATAAACCAAAGTTCTGATGAATTTGGAGCTTGTTGTTGGACAAGACAGAGAAAGGTTTCCTTCAGTAGTCCAGTCACTGTTCTGGCTAAATTGCTAGTGGATTTCCATGCAGACCAATCTTATTTCTCGGATCTTCTGCAATTTTGTATTACTTGATACAGCACTACAATGTCAGACTGGCTCAGCTGTATGCCCCCACCCTCTCTGCTTCCAGAGCAAGGTGCTCCATTACTTATACACACAGAAATTTACTTTGCCCTCTCTACCAACAAGAGGACCTTGAAAAGGGTGAAATTTTGAAAAAGGGTGAAATGCTTTGAAAGCATTTGCAGAATGGCATGTGAAAAAGAGTAATAGAAAATCTTTTTACAACTTCACACTCTGAAATTGTTTAAGCAAAAAGAAATGTAAGACAGAGGACACTGTTTCATTTTATTTTTGAAAGGAAGGAAGTCGCTCAGGTTTTGAAATGTCTGTAATACAATGAGACTGCGTGGCAGAGACAGGTGGTCATTAAAATGAATTTACTATAAGAGCGTACAGAACTTTATAGAGATTTCATGAAATCTAATGCTGAAAATTTATGATAGCAAATAATAAGGCTTTGATTAGGCCGAAGGGATTGAAAGTTCCTGGAGAGATTGGATTAAGATTAAATGGAAACTAGCAGTACCTGCTAGAGATAGCTGAGCTAAATACCACTATTTGGGGCTTGTGGTGACTTTTTAACATGTGGCTTGGTTACTTGAGCTAGGTAAACAAAACACATGCTGGTTTAAGTTGCCCTGACAAGGTTTCTAGGCATGGTTAGGCTTAAACATTTTACAGTTGCTGTATTTCATTCTGGTTTATGATTTCCTTCTTTCTAATGTTTCTTCAGCTTATTTCCCCCCTCTGGACTGTGTGATATTGTGCAAAAGAGGCTATGTGGGTTTGGGTTTTGTACATGTGTGATGAGAGGGAAGAGAGAAGTGTAAGTGGCTGATTTGGGTCCTACCCCTTCCATGCACTAAGCTCCGATGCTTACACACAGTCCTGCTGCAGCGATGGTCTGAGGCATTGGCTGGGGTTGTGACCTCCTGATAGCTCAGCTCTTCTACCCAGGTCCTTTAATCAGGTGCAAATTCTCTGTGTAACTGAGAGAGGTGTGGGAATTAGATCAGTTCACAGGAGGCTGCAGATGAGCATGGACAAGGAGAAGGAAACTGTTCTTCTCTTCATTTTGTACTGAGTGTTTAAAAAATATCTGGCAGAAGAAGAGCATCCCAATCCCTGTCACTTGCCTTGGGCTCTTCCCAACTTCCTCACCCAGATTATTTTGACTCATGGTGTTTGACTCATGGGGCAAGAAGGAGAAGGGGTGGGAAGGTGTGGAAAACATTTCTGATCAAAACAGTCTCAGCACCTGGAAAATTAACCTTTTCTTCCTTTCCCTTCCTTGCTGGTTAGGTACACATGTCCTCCCCTCCATGGTCTCAGCAGATCCTGTCACCATCACCACTGTTCAGGAGGCTCTTGGGTGCTGTTTGTATTCAGTGCAGATGCTGGGCAATTTCTTCTCTCACTTTGGCAAGTACTTAATTCACAGAACACATTTCAGAAGGCCCAAAATTGCTCACAGATTTTACTTGAATTTTCTGAATGGATAGTTTTAAAAAGTGATGGGATAATGTTCATAAGATCGAACAGAAAATCCAATTTGGATACCTACCTCCCTTGCCTGTTCCTTGTTTAGGGGACAACCCTTAGGGAGAGGCAACTTTCCCATTTATGCAAAGAAAGTATGAATACTTGGGCCACCACCCAAAGATGGGCATTCATTTTGGCATGAATGGATTTTAGTTTTTTCCTATTAAAACATTTCCATTTTTCTGTGGTTTAAATCTTAATTATGTCAGGCAGATTAATGTCGAATGTGCAAGATTTAAAGAACTGGAGCAGCATCCTCAGCCTTTCTTTCCTGGAAAGTGTTTCATGCTCTGTGGTACAGGACACTTAGGGTGGATCTGTCTTTCCCATGCTGAAATTATTCTCTTGATATATAATATTTACTTTCACCTCAAATACATACCAGGGATGATGGCGAAGTTATGACTGGGTGGTCAGTCATTCTGATGTCAGTCTCTCTCCTCTCCCTTGTTCCAATGAACATTGAAGTATTTTATGGAAATATTTTATAACAGGATAATAGGATTGAGTGCCAACATTTTGTCTTGGATACCTATATTTTTTTAGTTAAGAAACATCCCCTTGGATGTTTCTTCACCTCAGCATAGGAAGCTGGCCTTCCCTTGGATATTACTCACCCTCACAGCAATCAATGAGTCAGTACTTTAGGAAAATTAAAAATGAAATGTTTGGGGGGACTTTTTTCAGCACAGTAAATGAAGCTTAAGAAAAGTACTTACACATCAATGTGAATGTTATTTGTGTGGTGCTATTCAAAGCCATGTGATTCTGGGGCCAGGCCATGGCCATAGTATTTAGCCTGGATGTCAAGGTGTGGATCACACCGAGGTGATTGCCAAATGCTTTGCGCTGAGACATTTTGAGAGCAACGACATTTCGCTCTGCAGAAAGACAAGAAAACAAGCCATTCCCCTCTTCCCCTCCTGCGATGGTTTTTATTTTACACCACCAAGAGATGACATAAAATTTGATGAATTTAATCCTTTTTTTTTTTTTATACCCACTTGAACTACTATATAAATATTAATAGCTAAACACATTGCAAACAGGTGGGACCCGTTCTGCCTCTGGAGAGCTGCCACCGCTAAGTGATATCTCAGATGGGGTGACAGAACTTTCCCATGTGGGCGCTGTCTCTCCCTGCCAGCCCCTCGGACATGCCTGGAGCTGAGAGCTCTTTGTTTTTTTGGGCTTTTTTCTTTTTATGGTATCGCTATAACAGTTTTTCTTGGTCTTTTAACAGCTCATTCAGAAGGAGAAGGACAGGGAATTAAAAGGCAATTTCTTCATTATCATTTCTAGTTAGTGGGGTGTTTCAAAGGGGATTTGTTCCTGATGACAACGAGCCCCCTGTTGTGTGTTTGTGTCTGAGGGCAGCACCTCTAAAATGGTAATAAAGAAGTGTTTATCTGATAAATGTATGGTAAATTTGGCTTTCTACCACCTTGCCTCTTCTTCTAACCTAACTTGCAGGTACTGTAGAGGGAGTGGCTGTAAGGATCTACACTGCGTGTGCAACTGCACAAGCAATGGCCACATCTGTGACTTGTTCCCATGCCCTTGCAGCTGGGCTCTTTTGGGCAGGACTTTGGGCAGCAAAGGCAAAGGGACGGTTACAAGAAGCTGCAGGGCTGGAAAGAAGCCTGTGAGGTGATAGGGAGCAGTGTGCACAGGGGAATGCCTGAATTACCCACTTTTATTCTACAATTATTTCCTCCACTGTGTCCTGATTATAGCATTCATTCATTCATTCTTCTCTGTAAAAATCTTAAAAAAGAAATAATGCTTAGAGCTCATTTGTCACAGACTGTGTTGGGGGGTCAGTGGCTGCAGTGGCTGCCTCCAGGCTGATGGAGCAATTGCAGCTGCCTTCCCAGGGCATGCAGAGCTTTCTTGTTTTCACCGAGGAAATGATGGCCTTTTTCCTGAGTAAAATCATGGGCGGAGTTCAAGGAGGTCGTTTGGGTTTTGGTTTTCTTGCTCAAAATGATGTTTCCACGGAAGCTGTCAACACATTTTGACTTTCAAACAATCACAAATCCAAAAATATTGGGTTGTTTAAAAATCTAATTTTCCCCTAAAATAGTTTTTGGTGAAAAACATACTATGTTCTTCATACCATTTACTTACTTCTTTCCTATAAGAACTAGAGAGATGCAGTGTAGCCCCAGCCAAATTTGGGAGTCTGAGAATCTGTGACTTGTAGGATGTATTGTACTCAGAATAGTTTCAAATGACATATTTCAATAATTTTTAATTTCTCTTTTTGTAAGAATTCTGAACAGAAGAGAAGGTTGTTTCAGTTGATGGTGTGTTGTTTGGGTTTTATTTTTCCCCTCCAAAAGCCTGTACAATTAAAGCTTCAAATTTTCCTCAGGGGCAAGAACAGAAATATTAGCGATGTGCCACTTGCTTGGTGGCACCGTGGAGGGAATGGTACAGGCATGAATCAGGGACTGCTGGCAGAGTCACTTTCCAATATGTGCAAATAAAAATGCAGACCACATATTACATCTGGGGTCTGAAGATTTACCAGGCTGCCATAAGGCCATAAGTTTGGTTGTTTGCAGTTTTTGTTTTTTCTGAACTATCTAAACAGGCTGCACGAAATGTTGCCTCCATCTTTTTATTAATGCATTTTTAAAACTGATTCTAGCTGGGGAGACTCCAGCATTCCTATTTAATGTTCTGATTAATGAGCATAAGCAATGCTTTTAAGATATTTTTTACCTGTGTATAATCAAGCCATCTAGCCACCAGTAACTGCAAATGTCACAGATTTCAATGGTCTCTTTGGGACTTTTAATCTGTTTGCTTTTATAAAGGAGGTGATTTTATTTTTACATTAAGGAAGCATTAACATCATTAAATGGGCTCCCACTTTATGATAACTGCAAATGTCACATTGATCCAGAAAGATAAGAAAATGTGCTCGTCTTTGGAACAATATCCAAGGCAAGAGCAGGCAACCCACACTATTTGCATTAAAAAACAAATTGTATAAATGCAGAAGATTGATGTGCCATCTGTTCATGTCCTTCACTTTTCTGGCTCTTCTGTGTTGAGATATTTTTATGGAATAGTTACGTTTATTATTTTGAAAATGACTCACAGGTTAAAAAAGTTTACGATGGGCAATATAAGTTGAAGATACTCATTTACAGTATCTCAGGTATAAAAACTGGCATTAAAATTAACTTCCATGCCCACAAACAAACTACAGTATTCTGCAGTCTGTATTATCTAGGATCAGAGAAAAAGATTTTATAAGCAACACTAGCAGTTTATGAGGTGAATCTGAAATATCTAACTTGTACATTGTAATTCTCAACTAATGGAAAGGGATTCAGAAAGGTATAGCATCTAGCAAAAGCTACTGAATGGGCTTTGTAACAAGAAGGTCAATGTGTGATGGAACCTGTTTAAGGTCAGGCTGCATGTTTCCAGTGAAACACCTACATTAGCTGAGGTGCATGTGGTGAGCAGAGTGCTGAATAGTCAGCATTCTTGTTTGAAAGCTAAGTCCAAATCCCAAGGCAACAACTGCTGCCAGACCTGCAAGCTCCACAAAGATGCCATGAAGAAAATTGGTTCTCACCATGATCCCTCACTGTTGCTTTTGTACCCCTCCTGCTTGCCACACCAAGCCTCTCGTTGCCTGGAGTAATGCCCATTGAGGCATTCCTTATTGTTTTGTACCAAGCTCCATTTGGAAATTATTCTTGTCCCTGAGACCTCCTGAACTGAGGTTTATCTACAGGATGGTAGAAAGGCAGGGCAAGGCAGAAGCATTTCTCTGATGTCTGGGAGAAGGAACATAGGAGCTGGCATGTGTGGCGTAGTACATGAGATGAGGTAGACTGAGGATCCCAGCAATGTGAGAGAGATGGGAGTGAGAGAATCCAGCTGCAGTGGTTGTTGAAAGCATCAGGTATCAAGTATCTCCTGATGATAGAGCCCATGCAGGCTTTCAGAACAGGAGGCAGCAAATGGTGTCTGGGAGAAGGGGGCTGATACTCATTTTACAGGGTCAGAGAAATCACCAGCCCTGTGAGGCCCTCCAAATGTAAATCACAACACACAGAAAATTCACATTTGGAGATGTGCATCAGGCTGGATTTGATGACAGTAAATCCCCTCCTCTCTCCTAATGTTCCTCCTGCTAAAAATGGAGTGGTTCAGAGACTTTATGAAAGAAGAGGGTCTCCCAAGTCAACAGAATTATCTGATGCCTTTCTGAACCCGTTTAACTTTTAATTTTCACATCCCAGAGTGAGAAGTTCCTGGGTTAGCTGTGCTTTGTGTGCCGACACATTGTTGTTGCTTTTCCTGCTTGGACCGTGCCACATGTTTGGCTTGTCTGGTACTCTTCCCACCTTCAGATCCTGGTTTGGAAGAAACACTGAGCCATTGGTTTCCTTGAATGGTTTGTTTTCTCCATGTTTCCATATGTTTATCAGTTTCTGATAATCTGTTAGTCATTAGTGGGAGCAGACTTCGTATCAGAAAAACATGTTGCATGTTTTAAACCCAACTGAAAATACTGCATTGACATTGGTGTGTGCTTGATAGCTCCAGCTGAAATGAAGATGCTGTCCTACTGCCTGTGTCAGGTGGAGCCTGGAGTTCCATGATCTTTTCTGAGGGTTGTGGAGGATGAAATTAGGAAGAACAAATCCATTTTTGATCAGCAAAAATCAGTAGTAAACAAGCCTGCATCTTCTCTTACTGAACTTGTTTTAGTATTGGCCAATTAAAGTACTTGAAAGTCATTTCAGTGCAATACCAAGACATACTAAAAGTATCTCAGCCCAGAGGTGTGTAGCCAAAACATAGCAAAGCAGGAAATGGGTGCATCGGCAAAAGAAGTGATGAAATGTGCCCAGAAATAAAGTGAAGAGCTAATGACTCATAGTCAGCATGGTTTTATAACCTGTATTCAGAGCCTGACTCATCATGCCACCTAATCATACCCAGGGGACAGGACTTGGCGAATGCAAAGTGCTTCCCATCTTTTCAAGGTGTCTGCACTACCCTTTAAACTAAACAGGTTTGCCACTGCCTCAGAATTTGCTGCATTTTTACACAGTAGTCAAGTCACATAGATGCCACACTAGCTGTGATTTTGGCAGTAATATGATGGCTGGTTGAGGTTTTGCCTGTTGGTGTTGAATGGTGTAACTTCTGTCATGTCACCATATCTGGAGTCACAGGATGGCCACAGGTGAGTCATAGCCAAATACATTCTGGATATGCATTGTGGTTCCATAATGGAGCTTAAAGTCCTTATTGCTGAGTCTAATACTGCAGTCTGCTTCACAAAAATCAGCTACAGAAATTGAAGATGGGGCAAAAGAAACCACACTATTTCAAAGAGGATTTTAGTTTTGCTGTTGGAATACCTTTTATCTGCTTCAAATCTTTTCTAGGAATCCTTATCTAAAAGCTTGAAATTTTTAATCATGTATTAAACAAGGGAATATATGGCACATGTGGTACCTAAAAATGACACATTTTTTCTCAAGTAGATAAGCCCTGTCCTTAAAATTTTAAATATTGTCCTTTATTAAAGACACTTGCCTTTAAGTTGGAGTAGACAGAAGTTCATCTTTCTCTTTGGAGAATCTGATGTTTCTGCTCTCAGGTCTACTGTCAGGGTCACAAAATTATTTCTCAGAGTGAAGGACCCTTTCAAATAACTTGTGTGCTGTATAAGTTCACCTTGGAAAAGACCCAGCATCTACTTTTCACTTTGAGAGGGAGGCCAGCCGTGATGGAGTCTGCATGTCTAAGATTTTTCAAACAATCTTTATCACACTGCTCCAACTAACTATGTGCACAAAGTGAATCCTACCCTGCAGATCAGTATGCTGTACAGCTAAAAAGAAAATAACATTTAAAAAGCTCCAGATGTTTCAGTTGATGAAAAGAAAGGAAGAGAACGGCTCAGCACTGCACACACCAATCTTCACTCATCATTTTCTGTGCTCACTCTCTCTGGGCTTGTTTCTGTCTTTCACTCAAGATTTACACTGTAAACAAACTGCGGCAAGGACAAGCTGCTGTGATGTTTCCTGGTACAGACACCAGCAAACTGACCCGGGTCTTGACTTGCAACCGAAGCTCCTAGAACTGCTACCGCAGTTTAAACAAGGGCTATTAATTCCAGGTGCTCCAAAAATAGTTCTGGAACATCATGATAAAATGGGGAGTGTCCTATTAAGGGAAAGTTTGCTCCTTTTATCCATAATCTAAATTGCCACTTTCAATTACTTGAACCTTTCCTGTTTTGATGGAATGGATTGCTTGATTTTCATCTGAGCCTTCTGTAAAGGTGTTAGCAAAACCAAAAGGCAAATATTTGTTATGGAATGAAAGCAGTGACTCAGGTTCTGTGCAAGTTCATCCTGGCTTGAGATGGACACTGTGAATGTAGCAGAGTAGGACTGCCCACTGCCAGCACCATTCAGGCTGCAATCACTGTGAGCAGCTGCGGGCAGCAAGCCTCATACCTTCTGTTGTGCTCAAGGCATTTGGGTACCTACCTCCTCTTGGGTTTCAATGGGGCTGAATGGCCGACTCTCTTTAAATTGTTTTGCGGATCCTGAATGAAAATAAACCACACCAGGAAATTACAGAAAATTGACAAAAGCCCAGATAAACAACTGAAGCTATTGACCATTTTGTAGGCTATCCCCTGCATGCTTATAAAACACTCTGTGGTTGACTGTGCATCTTGCCAAATGTCAGGTAGAAAGCCCGTGTTGGATTGCAGATAGTTTTTCCTGAAGACTGTCAGTGTAGTTTTCACACTTCTTTAGTTTTGGGGGAAAGACACATCTACTCCTGTGATTGTGGCAGTAGGAGAACAGACCACTGTATGGTAGTTTGGGAGCCTGGTTTCATGTGAGGCTGAATTCCCAGGTTAGTTTATTCAGCTCTCCCTTTTCTTCTCCACCTTGGCTTCAGTGCCTGTAGAAAGGTTGTGTGCTTATACTTAGCAGAGCTGTGAAATGCTTAGCCTTTTATAGCCCTCTGACTGCTGTTATTATAGTTTGTAGCTCAGTTGTGTATGTTTTGTTGCCATTCCAAAACCTGCTTGAAAGCCATCCTTAGTATGCCCCTGGCAGCAGCGCCACGGCTGAATGGAATTGCATCCAAGCATTTGTTGGTGTGATCTGCATGCCCTTCCTCACACATACTCCTCATTTCTGTCAAGGGTGTGACAGCAGAGCTCAGGACTAGGCAGGGAGGACTCGGGCCTTGCTGCTTTCTATGTGTAAAAAGATGCAGACACACAGAGAGAGATTTACATCTCTGTGAAAATGGCTTGAGTTGCCACTCAGCAGCTTTGGTGGATGCCCTTTGCACGAGGGAAGAGTCTGGTCTACACTGAGTGCATTTTACTCCTCTTCGTAGAAAAACCACATAACATTTTAGCTGCATTTTGTCACAAAAATAGGTTACAAAAAGAAAGAGGCCACTAAACTAGCTGCCTCAAAGAGGAGGAAAAGGGAGAAATTCAGCACTGGTTTATGTATTTGTCTGTGGGAAACCTCTAGAGCTTTGCTTTTTGAGATGGCCGGGGTGTGGTGGCACAGTTTTTTTTGTAATGGAAACCATTATTTATGTGACACTTAGACCACAATGCTCATTTCACTCATTAACTCAGCAACATTAAGACTGCTCTCCAGACAATGGGAGTTACACATTCAGCGTATTGTTATTGCCATTCCTATGCCATTTATGCAATGGAAGATGTTTGCATATTACATTTGTCACAGACAACTATGGGGTATCAGATGTAGTGGTATTATTTTAAAATAGAACTGTAAAATGCAACTAAATATGCTCAGCTGCAGATAGCTTTGGATTTTCTAAACTGAAAATTCCCATAATCTTATAAAAATGTGGTGCAATGTGAATGTTAATGGCTCAGGGGACTGGTGAAGGGAAACAAGGTTTCTTAACTCTTGATAAATAGCACAAATCAAACCCAGCTTGATCATGTCTGAAAGTCACTATTCTCAGATTTACTTGTGTTTTGTTTTGTTTTGGTTGTGGTTTGACTATATGAATATATGATCCAGTTCCTCAAATAAAAAGGTGACTCATTCTGATTTAAAAAAAAGGAAATCAGAGTTGAAACCGAAGAGCAAACATTTTTTTAGGTACTAACACAAAATTAGGACTTGCTCACCCCTCTTCTTGGAACAAATGCTCCTAAACAAATCCTCCCCAGGGGAAACCTTTCTGCCCTCCAGGATGAAGTGACTGTGCTGGAAGTCAAGTCTGCACTCATTTGCAGACTGGGCATGTTTGTAAAGGTTTATTACATCTTTGACTTGAGAAGGGGGCATTGGTAACCTGTAGGGAATAGCTCAACAGGAACCTCGAGGGATGGGAAGTGGTGGGTGAATACTCAGGGTTACCCTACCGAGCTAGTTCAGTCCCAGGGCCACACTGTGCTTCAAGGGAGTAGATTTTGAGAAACTGTATGTTTTAATGAAGAGGATGGTGAATGTTAAAAAAATCTGAGGAGGAGCAGCGGAAAAGTATGTAAAAATCCTCAAGTCTGGAAATGCAGCAGGTAATGCTAAAAGACAGTATGGTTGAGGTAAAATATACAGCAATTTTGTTCTGGTATGTAAAATAAGCTTTTGATTTATGGAGTGTCAAAAATGTAGATTTCTACGCCTTTCACGATGAATTTTTTTGGCAAATTTTTGGATGAAAATGATTACGGGAAAAATGTTCAGAATATAATTATGGCTTTGCTGAAGAATTGAGGGCTCTTTAAAGATGTTTTCTGCTTGTATCTGCCATTGCTGCTGTCAGAGTGCCTCGCTGAACTACTGGGTGGCCCCAGCTGTTCTGTATATTTTACCCCCACCCCTCCTCCAGGGAGTAAAAGCACAATTTGGCCCAATACTTGCTAGAAATGAATAGATTCGACTGCAGACTCCATGCAGTACATGCTGAGATGATTAAATAAGGACTATAAACTGTCGTAATAAAAGATCATGATTTGAAGTAGGGATAATCATCTTCGTTTTGTGGTAGGACAGCACCTATGGGGTCCTAGCCCATAACACCAATAAAAATGGTAATACAGAACATCCTTCATGTGCCTTTGCTTCTTTTGGGAGGCAAAGTCCAGCTGAAAGCATTTTGAATGCTGGTTATTTGAATGAAAGTATTTTTATTTCTAGCTTCTGCAATTAGAACAGTGAAATTTGAGTGGGAACATTTTTTTACCAGAGAAAAGCTTAGCCTACAATTTAGACTCAATTTATTTGGTTAGAAGAGCTGAACAACAAGGCTTCAGGGGGCATCCGCTGGTTAGTAACCTCACAGTGAACTGTCTGCAGTGCTTCTATTTTTTTAGCACTTGGCACCCCTCTTGTAAATATACCATAGACCCCCTCAAGGACTTTCTGTTGCCTCCTCTGCTTTGAATACCAAGGGAGAAGGAACCTCACTCTGTTTATGAAACTGACACCAGCCTCACCCAATGGCCACATGCCAGTCTTTCCCTCTGAGGACCTGGGTTTGGGATCAGTGCATCTCTGAGCACCAGGTGAATCCTTTGTCTTCAAATCTGACCTTTTTTACTGCTTTGGTATTGCATACCCTTCTTTATTAGCAGCGGCCCATTTAAAATAACTATTTCTCCATTGTCAGAAATTTGTCTGTAGTTTTCACAGGGGCCAGGGATGAATTACTGTGAGCCATAAATGCAGTAAGGTTTGCATGCTTGGCTCTGCCTAGAAGCTACTGTGAAAGCCAAACTCAGACCAAGCAGAAACACATCAGTATTGTCTCTGAGAGTTGTGGGAGTGGGCAATGGCTGCAATTGAGTCTATGTGCAGTGTCTGGAAAGATTTTATGTCCAGCAAGCCACTTATTCTTATCCTGCTGTAGCATGTAACAATTAAAGATATTAATTAACACTTCTCTCAGCACTACATAAGGTCTGCATTATGGTGTGCATCTACAGCATGGGCTTCTGAGAGCAAAGACATTAGTGCCAGGATGCTCCTTGGTGACCTGCAGGGAGGGTACCTAGTCTTCATTCCTTGTCAGCCAGTGGGCTTTTTTGTTTTATACAGCCACTACAGATATGGGTCAGATTCTGCTCTGGTAAAAATCCATGTAGCCTGACTGCAGTGGACCTTTTCCAGCTTGCACAAGAGGGGGAGCTGGGCCTGTGCACTCTCTGGCTGCCCTGAGCTAACGCTGCTGGCTGCCTTCAACGCTGTATTCTCCCCCTGCCATTAGTGGTACTATAATTAAGCTTCTGCCATCGTTTGCTGCCCTTTTCTACACATACACCCTCCTACATCTTTTGGAGGAATGTTCCCTTAGCAAAACAGTTTGCATGTCAATTGCTGATACAACATTGTGTTCTCGATGCCATGAGGTTGTATTAGCACTTATATTTGTGTTCACAAGGGTTGCTTGCATACATAAAGCCTGTGAGTGTTTCAGAATTGGGGCCATAGTATGCAGTGTTACTGGGCAATAATCTTATGATGTAACCATAAACCTCGATTGTCTGTTTAATATCTCAGATGTTTCAATTTGCATTTCGTTAAAACTTGGCAAAAGGTTATCAGCTCAGATCCAAAATTCTCACAAAAATTGTTCTAATATGTAAAGTAAGTTTTGATTTATGGAGTGACAAAAATGTAAATTTCTAAGCATTTCAGTTTATTTTTTTGCCAAACTTTAGACTAAAATGACTTTTTTAAAGTGAAATGATTCTGGATGTAGTTATTTTCATGATTGTGGAGTAAAAGCAGTTGAAGATGTTAATTTAACTGCATTTACAAATAACTCTGGTAAAGAGCATTGCTTCCCAGGAACTGAATAAGGCATCTATACTTAGTTTATTAAGAGGAAGATGTATATACAGAATATGATATTATTTTTTGTGGGGAACCAGAGTATAAAATAAACGATAAATACATTTAATATTCCCCAAAATATATATTACTCTTGGTCTCCTCATGAAAGCTGTTTACCCTGTTCAGAGCAGTTCTGCATTATAAAATATGACATATGATTGTTGGGTAACACTTGTTGTAAAAGAGCACAGTACAAATATGTAATATTTCAAAGGAGACTTCTTTTCCAATAGGAATACCTTTGACCAATGAGGAAAATACTCATTTCATGCTGTATTTACTGCTGGAATATCACTCAAAGTAACGCAGACTTCCAGCATATATACATAGATTGATTTTGTAGAAGAAATGTGTAACACCAGATTGCCTTCGATGGTGTAAAATTTGAACGTTGGGGTAGTCTCAGATTTGTAGGAGTTTGGAGAAGGAAAGAGCATCAACGCCTCACATAAAAAATCCTCAATTTAAATTCAGTTATCATATTTTCCTTTAAGATACAGATACAGAGAAATATGATATTTCTTTCATAAATCCCTACTTTGTTGTTGTTTTATACATAAAACAGGCAATGAGGTCTCTTGTGTTTAATCATCTTAATTAAAAGTGTGAATTTTGCCAGTTGCATCAGCTGGTCTATCATTTTCTATGGAAGGATTTCTGCTGTGAAATTGGTTTTAAATCTGGTTACCTTTTAACATTTGAAATCCCAGAAAAGTGTTTGGATTCAAAGAGAAAAATATAACCGATTAACTGTGCTTTTAATATTGGAAGGTTATTATTTAAATTTGATATTTTCCAACAAGTCTTCTAAAATATTTGTGGGGTGGGGTGCAAGGAATTCAGTGTACTTGTAGGCAAACTTCTCTAGATAAAGCTTGAAATATCTCATGCAAGAAATGTCAGCATTTCCAAATTCTTTTCCCCCAGCGAAACAAATTAAAAAAAAAAAAAATCAGAAAAGGAACATTTTCACACAGCAGGGAAAGGATTCTGAGGAGTTTTGAATGGGAAATGTCAAAACAGAAAGTGTAACTGTTTCAGTTTTCCATTTCTTTTCATTTTGATTCAAGATGAGATTTTTCATTTTGATTATCTCCATCACAGAATGAAAGGCCTTTGTCAAAACTGCCAATTTCACATGAAAAAGTTTCAAGTTCTAAAAATCACCTTTTTCCGGTGAGAAATCTTGTTGACTGAGGCAGCTGGACCAGCTCTGCCATGATGCTGAACTGCAACCAGCAGCTGTCCAGGACTCATGTATGGGTTTTGGGGAGGCTCTGCCGGCCGTCCTGGCCAGCTCTGCTCCTCTGCTGGGACGGCCTCCCAAAGGAGCCTGGTGAACTGAAGGGACCATCTGGCTTTGGGTGGGTGTCAGGCAATGTCAGGTGCCAATGTGGCCCCACAGCATTTTGAAGGAAGGTTCAGGCAAGGAGAGGGAATGGGGCGTGGGAAGGCAGGTGGCCCCAACACATCCCCTTCATCAGGCCCACCCAGAGGTAGTGGGCAAGCAAGACTTGAAGTGCTAGATGTGCTCCATCCTGTGTCCACAAACCATCCCATTTGAAAGGCATCCAGGACTGAAGACTCCCAGAATGAAGTTGATCAGAGAGTTTCTCACAGACTTGTATGTCTGAAATGTCAGGCATTGTGCTGATGCTTTTGGGTTTGATGCTTTCGTATGTTTCAGCCATGGAGCAGTCAGCGAAGAGGGACAAATCTGTGCGTTCCTCCCTCGCTCCCTCTGTCCCTTGCCTGCCTGCACCCCGCACGTGCAGCAGGGCTGTCTTCTCCTCACCACGTTGTATGGCACTTCTGGCAGAGCCAGGGCAGGCAGAGAAATCTCAGGACAGACGCTGCAGCTTCCTCACCCATGGGAAGGCTGGAACCCCCGCATGGTCCCCAGTCCAGCTGCACCCATAAGAAAGGGCATCCGTCCTCCATAAGGTGACACCTGTCCCATGCTTCTCCAGGGATGCCAGCTGTATTCGGGGGGCTGAAGGGGTACTCTGGTGGTGACAACAGGACACCTTAGATTGCTTTCACCAGAAAGACTACTTCCTTCAAATCTTTTAAAGTGTGTGCATGTATACTACGTCTCCCTGAAAGAGGGACGATATGTCATAAGGAAACCAAT
The DNA here is from genome assembly GCA_035222235.1 of Margarornis squamiger. Classification (NCBI taxonomy): domain Eukaryota; kingdom Metazoa; phylum Chordata; class Aves; order Passeriformes; family Furnariidae; genus Margarornis; species Margarornis squamiger. The sequence continues at coordinate 28,132,888 of JAWWTY010000160.1, forward strand.
TCCTTTGCTGTACAAGAACAGGATAGGGTTTAAAGACACAAGAGGTGCTACAGTAAATAGGAATGTAGGCTCTCAATCCTTTAATTATCTATGTGTCTAATACCTCATTGATCTCATCAGGATGAATCACATGATTTTAGTAAAGTATATGACTGCAATTTGCAGGATGCTTTATAAAAGCAAAATTCCACTTTTTGTGACAGAAACCACAACTAAAATGTTCTCTATATGCAAAAGGAAGAAAACCCACCTTAAGCTCTCTCAGTCTAAATTTCTGTTCAATCTTCCCCCCTTCATATAGGTGGACCACCTTTTACTTTTCTTTTGCATTCTTGATACTGCATGTACTGTATGTACTTTGTCACTGTTATCTGCCTAGGAAAAAAGTAAATATTTAAATACATTTTTTTTTCTTTACATTTATATATGTTTTAAATGTGTGTATCATATTTAAAAGTAAAAATATGCTGGTTTTTTTCAATTGCCTTTAGTTGCAGCAGAAGTAAACAAAGGTTTTATTTTTAAATGTTTATAAGCCAGGCTTTCAGATCTCACTATAAAGCTTAGTTTTCTGTCTGAGTACATGTGTCTGAAGTTGCTAATTTTGCAGAACTTCCATCCTGGCAAAGTTTGGATGAGTTCAGCAGGTCACAGGAGTGTTCCCCTAGGCTGTATTTGTATGTAGTTTTGAACATACCTAGGAAGTCTCAGTCTCATCTAAACAGTACTAAACAGTATTATCATCATTCAGCCCCCAAACCTTTTCCTATTAACAGTCCATACGGCTTAACTCCTCTTTAATGCATTGACTACATTTCTTAATGCTCCTGCTTAACAACTGTCCAAACTGATAAGCTCTGACTAGACATCTTTGTGTAATATTCAGCCATGCTTTTATCAGTCCTCAATGCATGTGGCACACCGAATTATTCTTTGCATTAGCATAAACTAAAGAAATGCAGTTTAAGAAACATCAGTATGTTTTCCCTGTATTTGCGCTAATTATAAGTACACCATACCCAAGTACTGATATAACTTTGCTCTATAGAAGCTTTCAAGTAAAACAGTATTTATTGTGAAAGATGATTACAGTTTCAATAACAACTCCTTCTTATTACTTAAAAAACCATATATTTAGCTAGATACCATGAACACTAAGTTTAGTTCACTTGGCAGCACTTTAACCAACACTTTTATAATCTTGTATTTAAAATCTCAAATAAGCCATAATTCACTGGCCATGCTGAGTAGTGACTGTATGCATCCTATGTTTTAGAATAAAAGTATAAAATTACAGAGATATGATCAATTATTTAAAAAAATGTAAATGTAGTGAAATGGTGTAGAAGAGAACCACATTGGTCTTCATTACTCTGAAAACAGAAATTGCTGGGAAGCAGGGGAAAAAGCAATCTGGAAAGAAATGGTTCCTGGGGAGAAACGGCTTTTCTACAAATGGCACTGAGTGAATTCAAAAGAAAGTGGATAACAAGGCATTTGTTAATAACAAGCCAAGGGTGTTTCATACCCTTTCATCTCTAAAATTACAAATGTAAAGTAAATGTACTCTGTCTTATCACAGGATTACTCACTGGAACCCATGTTTTTCTTTGGGACTGAGAGTAGTGTATGTTGAGAGAGAGTCCCTCACTGCTGCAAGTGGCCACCCCTTCTGAATCACACGGGGAAACATCAGGCATCCACTTGCATGATTGACCTTCTTTCACCTTCATCTCAAATGTTCTTCTACAGCCAAGAGTTGGAGGAGTTCAGGAAAACATGTAGCACTGTCTTGTTCAAATACAACCTTGAAGTTCTTTGGTTCTTCTTCTTGAAGGAAAGCAGGAAAGCACCTTTAAACAAGTTCTTCTTCTTCAAGTTCCCATAAAAAAGGGTATCTTACACATCGTGCTTGCAGGAGCCAGTGCATTCAGCCGGGAGCTGGGTCAGGTTGTCTATGTGCTGTCAGTGACCCACTCATGCTGCTGGCCAAGGATGGTAAGAGGGGAGCAGAGCTGAGTTCTTTTAAAGCATCTCCTCCCAGTTGTACTGGCTAGTTCACTTCATTCTGCAGCAGAACTGGGAAGGGTCCTACCTCCACCGAGGAGAGATTAACACTCTCAGTGAACAATTTAATTAGGGGTAAAGTCTCCCACAGAGAATGTAATCTGGATTTGTATATTTTGAGAGCAGAGAATGGATATGTGAAACTTTTTAACTTATCTGGAGACACGGTTAATTCATGTCAGAAATGTGGCTAGGTGGAATAAGCCAAAGCTTTCCTCTAAAAGAGAAATACTTAATACTGGTCAAATAATAGGGGAAGCATGTGCAATCACCTGATAAACGCAGGGCTTTATAAAAATGCAACATTTTGAAATTTTGGTTACCTTGGTGAGAATTAGGAACAACATGAACAACTATAGATGATATTTTGAAGTTTGTTTCTAGGAATAAGGTAATATTTCAATATTTTGGGCTTATGATGTGGGGTGCGCCGG